>VXBI01001435.1:86800-110540 GCA_013397375.1 Toxostoma redivivum | reverse complement strand
TTTAAATGAAACATGTTTTGCCATACCTGTCCAGCCAGATGATCACAAAAATGGAATCACAAAATCAGAAAAAGGAGGAAGAGAGATGGCATTCACCATCAGCTGGGGATCTGTAAAACACCCTGTATCACAAGATTGTCAGTGAAGCCACGACACTGGCAAAGCTTGGCAGAGGATTTTTTTGCTGGGGCTCGTGGTTTCCTTGCCTCACTGGATAAAATAAAACCTGCCAAAGCAGCGGCAGCGAGCTCCCATCTATCTGTTCTCATCCTCCCAGCCGCTTCTGCCTGAATTATTCATGCTCCGTAAGTGATCTGCAAACAGCTCCTGTGATCTCCCTGTGATCTGTGGGTATGCCAGACTCACCCCTGCTTAGGTCAGGGCATTTTCTTGTTTCCTTCCCCGCGGCAGGGAGTCTGTGGGAATCTCGAGATTCCTCACTGCCTCTTTCTGATTAACCCAGACGTGTATTTATTATTTACGTGGCAGGATTTGTTCAGCTGTCCCAGGCACACGGTATTATCAGTGGATAAGCAGGAAGACTCACTGCAAACATCTGTAGTTGTTGCTTGACAAATCCTGTTTGTATAAATAATATTAAGGAGCTGCAGAGGCTGTTGTAGAGTAAATACCCTTGTGACTGAAGGCAGCACTGCCAGCTTTTCACCTGTGTGTGCATCTCAATAGAGATTTACTGGGATGTTTTACACACACACACACATATATAAAAAAAAACCTTTAGTTTATTTTTTTAGTTTAATGGTCCCTTCCAACCCAAATTATTCTGTGATTCTAATATATATCTATATTTATGTCTTATGCATTTGCCTTTTTTTTCACAAGCTCTTCTCCGGTGTCTATTTCAGCTTTTAATTTTTTTCTACTGATTGATCGTGGAAATAGTTTGGCAAAACCAGTGAGAAGAGCAGTTTATGGGCAGGTGATTGGCAGGTATTCCCTGTGCTCTGCTATCCATATCATTAATTGAATGGGCTGTGGGCCCACCTCTTCCACCACACCCATCCCAGGTACATTGTGGATCTGTCTCTCCAGTATCCTCTACTTAACCACTTTTTGTTTTGGGATGAAGACTGGGATGCTTCAGGAGCCCATTGCCAGTGGAGCTGCAGCTAATGCTCTGAGCAAGGGACATGGGACCCCCTGGTCCCCTTCTCCAGCTGAGGGAGTAATTGGGGGTATAAAAAACTTCATTTAGGCAACCTGCTGTTTTACAGTAACCCATAGGAGGACCTGTGCCTTGCTTAGGATATCCCTCACCTACAACATAACCGGGATACAGTGAGTTTGTTAAAATGTCCTGTCTCTCTGCATCGTGGAAAGAGGATTTTCTATTAAACCTTAGGGAAATTACTGGCCTTGTTAACTAGTGTGGAAGTAATGAACCACAGCAGGGTGACTCGGGAGATTTGGGCCCTCGCTTCATAAGATTGCATTGTTTCTTCAAATGAGAGAAATAATTTAAGCAAACAAACGAACAAAGAATTTCTGGAAATTAAAGTACGGTACAAATGGGATGATTTGCTCATCCTCTGTTTAATAGGAGTGGTGCAGTGAACAATTGTGTGGTCGACCTCAGAAATCTATCCATGGTAACTAGTCACAGGAGAGAAAAATAGACAGCCTGCCACCAACTTGGTATTAAAGTTCTATTTTCCGTTTTTTCCATGGTTGCGGGCCAGTCAGGGACTTTCCATGAGCAATCAGCACAGCAGAAATCCCCTTCTGCTCCCTAGCAGCCATCTCTGCTCAACAATCAAAGGTGCTTTTTCTACTGGTTTTGGCTTCAGTGGGGTTTGGTCTCAGTTTTCAGTGGGATCAGGCTGGGGCAGACCCTTCCTGCCAAATGTATCCTGCTGAAATAGGAATAGAATCACAGAATGGTTTGTGTTGAAAAGGACCTCTCAGCCATCCAGTTCCACCTTCTGCCATGGGCAGGGACACTTTCCACCTGACTGGGTTGTTCCACCTGGCCTTGCCCCTTCTACCCACTGGCTGAGGCATGTTTGCTGTGGGGTCTGGTGAAGAAACCTTGCCTTTGGTTTTGTCACTTCTACCAGGTGCTGGCTGTTGAATTCCTGATGGCTTTAGAGGTCTGTGCAAGCCCTGCATGACCCCAGTGGCTTTGGGCAGGTCCTGCAAGAGCCCAGAGGAAAGACAGAAAGACACTGCCAAGCTGGAGTTCAAAAATAAA
Source organism: Toxostoma redivivum (assembly GCA_013397375.1). Classification (NCBI taxonomy): domain Eukaryota; kingdom Metazoa; phylum Chordata; class Aves; order Passeriformes; family Mimidae; genus Toxostoma; species Toxostoma redivivum. The sequence continues at coordinate 108,328 of VXBI01001435.1, read as the reverse complement.
TACAGCAGAAATACTGGGCCTTCAGGCTCGATGGCCTGTTCCTCAAAAGACAATTTTGGAAGGGATCACTGTGCTTTTGTTCTTCCATTAGGCAGCTGAGGAGAGAGCATTGTTTTCCTCCCCTCATCCATTCCCCTTGTAGGGGAAGAAGGAGAATTTGGCCACCCTGCGCCGAGCATCCCAGGGGACCTCCCAAAACAAAAGGGCTGCGTGGAGGAGGATCCCATCATCCTGTCCCTGTCATCCCCTTCCCTCCCTTCACCCTGCCCCTGGCACGGCCGTACCAGCCCGGGGCTGGCGCGCTGGGGAGCACGGGGAGGGGAATGTTCCTCGTCTTTCTCCCTGGAAATCCGGCTCACTTCTCCTACCTCCAGGTTCACTGCTGCCTGTAGAGTTGGCGAGGCAGCCCTGGGGTTTGCCTTCTGCCCAGGAAGGTGTGTGAACCCTGGGATGGTGTGGCAGTGTGAGGTGTCCAGGTGTGGTGGCTTGGGTAAGGCAACACTCCTGAGGAATGTGTGGGTGTTCCTGGATGTGGACTGGAGCTCTGTGCACACATCCCAGTGTGATTTCTCTCCTATATGCTGCAGGCATCCATCCTGATCTGCAGGGAATGCCTGTGGGTTGGAGAGCACCTCCTCAGCCCCACTCTGCGTGATCCTTGAGTTAATTCCCTGTACAGGAAAATGTGGCTGGCACGTAGAGCTGGAATGGTTTTGGCTTTATTTTTTAAATTATAGGTTGTGTAGGTTTATTTACAAATAACTGGACTAACACCAACCTATCTTGCTTTTCCCAGGCTCCAAGACTGACCCTGCTGAGACCCCCTGAGATACTGAACTCTATGAGCGAAGACCACTTGACTGCACTCAGCACCTTTCAGGATCAGGCTTTAGGTAATTATTCTAATTCTCTGCCTGCACAATGAGGGAAGTTTGCTGTTCTGGACTATACAGACCATCTGAAATGACATCCCTAGTTGTTCATCCCATGAACCTGTGGATTTTTTTTTTTTTTGCTGCTGAAGGTTGTCACTCTAGATCAGTGGCTTGGCACTACAGTAAAACCACTGATCCCTCAAACATAAAGCAAAATACCAGCCTTGCTTTCAGAGGGGGAATCATAGAATAGTTTGTGTTGAAGGAACCCTAAACACCATCTAATCCAACCCCCTTGTAATAGGACATATTTGACTAGACCAGGTTTCTCAGAGTCCCATCCAACTAAGCTTGAATATTTCCAGGGGTGAGGCATCCTGGAATTGCTGGATCACCATTCTGGCAATGGTCACCAGCTCTCCTGCTTGGAAAGTTCTCCCAAAGTTAGCTTGCAGAGAGCTGTAAAAACAAGCAATCAATATAAAAAAAAGGTTTTCACTCCCATCAAAAAGCAGTCAGAGGTTTAAAATACCAATATTTGTTGGCAAGGATGGTTGTTCAGGTCTGGCTTTAAGAATTGCTTGAAACCTACAGCTGCAGGAGGCTGCTTTTTAAAATAAACCCAGCATCTTATTTGTTTGGGTTTACAGTAGCTTCATTCTCTCCTCCAGGCAGGGTTGTGCCTCTGAGGAACTTTAAATCCTTGCTCCAAGGTGGATAGATGGAAATCAGAGAGCCTGGGGCCTGGCATTGTTTTGCTCTGCATCTTCATGGAGCTATGTCAGCTTGGTGCTTTGCCTGGGGAGTGTGGGCAGGATTAGACCCAGAATTGTTGCTTTCATCCCAGCAAGACGAGCTCAAACACGGAGCATGGGCTTGAGAGGTGAGGATCTCAGGGCTGGGTTTTAAGAGGAATAAGAAGGAAGCCAGCAGGATGCTGTGGATGTTACTCCGAAGTGCTAAGGATGAAGGATTTCCTGTAGGATTGACTTCCTGAGTGAGATGACATTCCATACAAAATCCTCCACACTGATAGAAGTATCAGTCAATAGAGGGTTACAGTTTTTAACCTGATTACTGAGTTTTTCCCCAAGTCAATAAAAAACATCTCCACACTGATTTCAGCAGAGGTTAAAGCCCAGCTCTCAGATAAGAGTGGCATGAGGGCAGAGGGTCTCACTGCCTGCTCTCCCAGGGCATCCTCTGTCCATGCAGGAACAGAGGGCTTTTCTCCAATCCTTGCAGTTCTGTGTTCATTTTCAGGACCTAGGCAGGAGGACACTGACTGGGTTGTTTCCTGTTTTGACAATCTCCATTTCAAATCCTCTGTAACACAGCTTTGTGCAGGGAATTAGAGCACCACATCCCATGTCCTCCTCCCTTGAATATTGCATTGGGGAGCTAAGCTCATGTTTCCAGTGGGGAGGGAGAAAACATAGGTCATGAAACAGGCTCAGAAAGTGAAAGAGAGGAAAATGAAGAATGAGAAAGAAGAAATACGTTCACCATCAGGGCTGCAGTGCAATGCTCTCCTGTGTCCGCTCAAAATTTGTGGGAATGGGGTGCTCCCTCAGTGCCAAAAGTCATATGCTTTGTGTTTAAACTGCTGCTGTCAAAGCTTGGAGAATAACTAAAACAAAAAGATCGCAGGTCAAGTGGATGTTTTCCAATTGACCGGAGCTCAGTATAAATCCTGGGGAAGGAAATAACCCAACAAACATCCACCAGCCCTGTGTCTGAGTCCCCTGCTCTGGTGCTAGCTGCTGGTGGCAGGTCCTAGTGGGACATGCCGTTGTCAGGCAGCTGCCTCAGCATCCTGAAACAGTCCTCAGGCAGCATCTCCATCCCAGCAAATTTTTATGCAAATTTCAAATTCAACAGGACCAGATCCAGATTTGATCTAGGTCAGCAATTAGGAGGGTCAAGAGCATGAGAAGGTGAGAAAACACCTGCCTGTGAGGAACCTGGGCTGGAGGCTCATCCTTAGCCCCTGCCACACATCTTCAGCCGAGGGCTGGTGTTTGCTGCTCTAAATTCAGCATTTTTGGGTAGGCAGTGCTCCAGGGGAGCATCAAGGCAAATGTGTCTCTGCCACTACTTTGCATCACGCCTCACAAAGTTCCCCCCCGAGGTTTTGGTGTGGCCAATTGCTCTTCCCTGAGCTGTAACCTGAAAATAGGGATAGATAAAGGCAAAGTGTTCTGGGAAACATGCCAAGCCAAAGGCACTGAATTGTTAAGAGATCCGTATCTCGATAACAGATTTTTTGCTCTTTATCAGCTTTTAAGAGAAAATACGGTGTTTGCAGGAGCAGATTGGGATCATCCTAAGGAATGGAGCTCTCCTTTTAAAATTGTATTGTTTTTATTACTATTATTTTAATAATAATAATAATAATTTCCGTGGTGAAGCCATATATGAGAATGTTATTTGTGTAGGAACTGGAAATGAACCTGAAATGATCAGCGTATTTTTTAAAGGCACTTTACAAGTCATTTGGCATTGGAAAAGGTACAACTATCCATCAAAGCAGGGCTTGGGGATAAAATAATTAGAAATCACACAACCATAGCAAAGGAAGATTAGTGCTAAAATTAGAAGCCATAAAGTTGTTTTTAGATTAGGCTGGAATCTGGGCAGGCTGCTTTATTGTAGCCTGTTATTTTAAAAAAATGTAAGGTGAGAGGTGTGAATTGTCTGCATTTTGTCCTGTCCCAGTGGAAATGCTCTTGTGAATGTTGGGTGGGATGATCTATGAGGTGAATTTCAGGGAAATCCTTAGGGGATGGAAGTACAGTCCCATGTGAAAGATGACCAGCTGCTAAAGGAGCTGGATTCAATGCTGAGCTCTTCTCCACAGGGGTGTCCCTGAAAGTTTAGTTTGCTCCTAGTTTTGTTTCAGGGTTGTAGTGGCCAAATACCCCCCACATTGCATCCATAAAAGGTGGTGAGATGGCTGGAATTGGGAATTTAAATTGTAATTTCCACCCACGTGTGGGGTGGGTGCGAGTTGGAGCTGCTGTGGTGTGCCCTTGGGGCCAGACAGTGACATCAGGTGGGCAGAGCCCATGGAGCTTCTTGTTCTTCTGCTGGACCCCTCCTCAAGCATGAATAGGAACGAATCCTCTATCAGAGACAAACACAAAATTGATCAGAGGACAGACAGAGCTTGGGATGTTCATCCTGGAGAAGAGAAGGCTCCAGGGAAAGCTCAGAGCCCCTGCCAGGGCCTGAAGGGGCTCCAGGAGAGCTGCAGAGCCACTGGGGACAAGGCATGGAGGGACAGGACAAAAGAGAATAGTTTCACAGCAGGAGGGGAGGTCCAGACTGGATAGAAGGAAGAATTTTTTGTGGTAAGAGTGGGGAGGTCCTGGTACAGGTTGCCCAGAGAAGTGCATGCTCCATATATAAATCCCTTCAGGAAAAAGAGTCTTGATGCTCAAGCCCTTTTAGTCTTAACATGAGCAAGAAGTTGGAGGACAAGGTCTGACACATCCACGTGTTTCCACTGGGGAAAATGCCAAGTAGAGATCCCTTCAGCCAGAGAAAGGTGACTTCTTCAGGGCTGATGCCTTTAGATTTGGAGTGGGGGACTTCTGGGATAGAAACCCAGACTTTGTGGGATGTGCTGCCTAAATATGGACACAATAAGTTGTATCTCTTCCCCATGTCCCATCAGAGGTACCAAATGAAAGGGTCTCAGGTTCCCTGCTGCTTGGGAAGCAGCAGCCCTGTTGTGACCACCCACAGCATCTTTCCTGCACGTGCATTTCCCGGTGCCTGCAGGGGAAAAGTGGAGTTGAGCAGACTGCCTGCTCCCCCCAGAACGCTCCCTGCTGTGCCTCCAGCTCAGTGAAAGCAGGACAACTCCTCATCCACTCTTTGTAGCCCCGAGAACAGAGCCTTGGAAAAGTCCGGCAGCGGGAACTTTACTAATTCCAACTAATGACTCCGAAATACTGACTGAGGGGAACAATTGCTCATCATCAAAAGTCCCAGACAAAAGAAATGCACTGCATTGTAATAGCAAACGAAGCTGAATTTGATCTGATGGAGCACCTTTCATATTCCAAGCGTTTCAAAGCCCTTGGCAGAGTAATGAGCTGCATGCTGACAGCGGGGCCACTGGACCAGGCTTTATGTGACCAACAATAGCCAGCACAGCTGTTGGCAGAGACTGCTCATGGTGGGAGAAGGGATAGATGGTGGCTGGCATCTTGGGCTTATATTGTGCTTTCCTGGCTTTTTTTTTTTTGTGCTCTTGGATCTCTGGCTAGTGTTGGGATGGGCACTGGAGGTGACCAGGCAAGATATGTTGGTCTTTCTTAAAAGGGGTTTAGAAGATGTAGAGATGGAGTTTTTAGTAGGGACTATAGTGAGTGGGCAAGAGTTGATGGTTTTAAATTAAGCAGGGAGGTTCAGACTAGGTATGATGGAGAAAGTCTTTATGATGAGGGTGGGGATGCCCTGGCACAGGTTTCCTAGAGCAGCTGTGGCTGTCCCTGGAACCCTGGAAGTGTCCAAGGCCAGGCTGGACAGGGCTTGGAGCAACCTGGGGTAGTGGAAGATGTTCCTGGCCCTGGCAAGGGGCTGGAACTGGATATTAAGGTCCCTTCAATGCAAACCGTTTCAGGATTCTTATTAAAGAGGGATGGAGAAACATGTTCAGACACACAGGAGGATCCCTTGGTGCAGCTGAGAATAGACCTTGGCCTCCCAGGTCACCACCCAGCCCTCTAATCTTGTGGTCCCCATGACAGTTTCATGAAGGCCCACATACAACTTCAGCTCTTTAATTTTAGCTAAGCCAGAATAGCACTGGTGCAGCTGTGGGAACAGATATCTAAGTCCTCAAACTATTTCTGTGGCGAGGAAGCTTCTTGCCTGTTGCAAGGAAAGGAAAAGGTTAATGGCGTATTTTTTTAATTTTTTCTTTCCTTTTTCTTTTTTCCAAAGAGGAAATAAATGTAGGTACCCCACCCTGAGGGGAGAGCACAAATCTGTCAGCCCTTGTCGGGTGGGGGCAGGCAGCTGGGCTGTGTTAAGGAAGTCACCATGGGGAGGGAAGGGGTTGGGGGCATGGGTGGGGGGCCTTGGCTGCCTGCCCAGGGCTGCAGGCAGAGAGGGGGCTGCGGTCCTGGCCTGCACTGGACAAGGCTCTAAAGCTGTCTGCAGAGCCCTAGAATCACAGAATGGTTTGTGTTGGAGGGACCACAAAGCCCATCCAGTCCCAGTCCACCTTCCACTGTCCCAGGGTGCTCCAGGGGCAGCCACAGCTGCTCTGGGCACCCTGTGCAAGGGCCTGCCCACCCTCCCAGCCAGGAATTGCTTCCCAAGATCCCATCCAGCCCTGCCCTCTGGCAGTGGAAGCCATTCCCTGTGTGCTGTCCCTGCATGCCTTGTCCCCAGTGGCTCTGCAGATCTCCTGGAGCCCCTTCAGGCCCTGGCAGGGGCTCTGAGCTCTCCCTGGAGCCTTCTCTTGTGATGAGTTAATCTCACCCAGGGTTGGAATAGAAGATCTGTACATAAGCCTGGCTTGGAGTTAGAAAATCTGCTGAGAAGTGAAGGAGATCTCAGACCTTGTCCTGTGTGACCCAGGTCCTTCACTAACTCCTTTCTTCAGCTCCCTGCTAACCAAAACACCCAGATTCCAGCAGCTTTCCTGGAGGAGCATGCTGGGGTGGTGTTGGGTTTGCTGCATCACCCCCATCCCAGCAGTTAAGGGAGGGTGGGAAACAAAGCTGCTTTGGAAGCCTGGATCCTCCTCACTCCATCTGTGTTTCCGTGCACTCCAACTGGGTCGGGCTGATGCCATGGCAAGACTTCCTCTTGCAGACAGCAGTCTTGCATGCTGTCATCCTGCAGCAGGGGCTTGATGGTGAGCAGATGGATTTGCTTTCCTGTTTCCCTTCCTGTCAGCCTTGTGCTGAGGCTGGCCAGCCCTGCTTCTCAAGCAGGAATATCTCAAGAGGCCGGCTAAGCATCTCCATCATGACCCAACCTCGTGTAGGTGTTCTGTTTCCACTTCTGAATCAGTGCTCAAAGGAATATATAAAGAACCAACATTCTGAGTTTCTCTGGGAGCTGATTGCAATAAAAAAAAATACACAGAGCCTGTCCAAATTTTTCTTTTTGTGGTTTTATATCGTCAAGGCTGGTGTGAGCAACCTGTGCTCATCTTCTGAGCATAGCAGGAGGCAAATCAGCTCTGGGGGCTCGAGGGGACTGTGCTCAGAGGAGGAGGAAGGGAAGGTGGGGTTGATGTTGGTCCTGGTGGTGTGTTTGAGGTGGATTTACATCCTTACACTTATCCAGAGAGATGTTTTGGTTCTAATTTCAGCTGAATGTTGTGGGACAGCAGGGAGGACCTTAGGAGGGGAAGTGTTGGATTTATAATTCCAAGCCGGCACTGTTTGGTCCAGGAGAGCATCAGTGGAGCCTGGGTGCTGTTTCCCAGAGGAAGGGTGGATCTGCTGAGCCTGTGCATCCCCCTGAGGCTGTGGGCCAATGCTGTACCCAAAGGTGAGCCACAGCCCTGGGGCACAGGGGGCTCTCACTGCCCCTTCTGGCACAGCTCCAGGGCAAGGGGCTCATCTGGATTCTGCCAAATAGGTTTCCTTGTCTGCTGTCTGGGATTCACCATGTGTCTGAGCTTTTAATATCACTTCACTCTCCCTCCCTACATCCCATGCCCCTGTCCCAGATGTATTTGTTTAAGTGGCTTTAATTAACTTACATTTTCCTGTGCGTGACAGCTCCTTGAGGCTTTGGTAGCTGTTTTCTGTCCTTCCACAGTTGTCACTGACATGTAGCACTTTCCCTGCAGAGCAGCTTTCAAGCCTACCGTGTTTTTCCCCTACTCTGTGGAATTATTTTAACATACTGAAGGAAATGGTTTCCATGTGAGCATAGTTGCACACTCTCAATAGATTATTAGGTGTGATTTTCCTGATCCCTGCTGGTATCTATGAGGATTTTGAGCAAGGAAGCCAGAGTGGCATAGGATGATGGCTTAGGTCAGATAGATTTATCTTCACGAGTGACAAGACTGATAACTCTGGAGTGGCATGGCTACAGGTGTTATCATTTGGGTGTCTCCTCAAGAGTGAAGGTTAATGTCTTGCCACTACTGATCCGTCACAGTGCTATCTGCAGGATTTACAGGTCTTCTCGTGCCTTCCCAGCAGCAGCAGGTCCCGTTCTCTGGAGCTCTGAGCTGTGTACCTGCTCCCTGCTTGCAGCAGCCACAGGGATCACGTCAGCAAGCCCTTGCTCTCATGGATTTGTTTGAACTCAAAGTCAGGGATAATTCCTGCTTGTCACTGCATAGTTTTATACTTCCCCAGTGGGATGGAGTGGGGCAAGCCCCGTACTCTGCCAAGGGAAGGCATCACAGGGTTGGAAGGGACCTCAGAGCTCATCCCATTCTACTCCCTGCCATGAGCAGGGACACCTTCCTCTATCCCAGATGGTTCAAAGGCATCAGGCAGGTGAAGGCAAGACAAGCCTTGATCCTGCCTTCCTGAGGATCACCCAAGAAATCTGACCAGGAGGATGGAAAAGAGCAAGGAGGGACTCAGATCTGAAGTAAAATCTCTTGAGGAAAAGAGAAAAAAAAGAGCAATAAATCCAGCAAATTAAAATGAAAAGGCGGCTAACATGAGTGACAATTGTACAGCATCAGATAATGCTGCATCCTGAATTCCAGTGGGATAGGAAATATGAAGCAAAAATCATTCAGGTGCTTCTAGATAGCGATAAGGAAAGCAATTCCCATTTACCGGTAGAAATAAAATAAGAGGTCATGATAAACCCTCCATGACTAGACTGGATTAGGGCTCTGGCTGTGAAAATTCATTACAGACATGCAAAAGAATGCGTATCGTGCCAGCTAAACTGTCTACAAACACCATTTATTTGGAGAAGCGACGATTCAGTCAGAATAAATAGATTTCTTTCAAAGGGAAAGGGAGGGTGATCTGACACAAATCTATATTCCTGCCTTGTCATTTATTATGCAAATAAGTCTCACACCTCTCTGAGACATGAGGGATGAGTTTATGTTGGAGTTTTATGTTGGAAGAATGATCTTAAGCTGCTCCAAGGACTCCAGGGCCAGGCTGGGGTTTTTTTGCACACAGTGGCAGGAGATGCTGATTTCAGGAGGGGGTTCTGATGACAGTGAGGGTCATGCAGCTTGGTCACATGTTTTCAGATTTCCCATAAACAAACCCTTTTCTTGACATTTCTTCCTACTATTTGTGATGCTTTACTTAGGATTATTTAGTTTAATTTTTATTTTTGCTTTGTTCTATTCTATTCTATTCTATTCTATTCTATTCTATTCTATTCTATTCTAGTCATAGAATCACAGAATGGTTTGGGTTGGGAGAGACCTTAAAGACCTCCTAATTCTATCCCCTGCCATGGGCAGGGACACCTTCCACTATCCCAGGTTGCTCCAGCCCCATCCAGCCTGGCCTGGGACACTGCAGGGATGGGGCAGTCACAGCTTATGTGGGAAATACCTTATCTTGTATTTTCTAGTATTTTATTCTAGTTTATTTGCCCATTCTCTGTAGGAATGACTATATATGGGGGTCATGTGCAGAAGGGAGCCTGTGGTGTATTATCTGTCCTTGTCTTGAGTTCTCTTTTTTTTTGGCATCAGCGCCTGTTAAGGCTGCATCCCTCTGCTGGGCTCAGTGGAGCAGGACACGTTTGAGGTTCAGACTCTGAGGTGGTTGTAGGTATCTGCAGAAGCACTTAGCCTAATGTGCAGGGACCAAAATGTGACCTAACACCTCCTGTTCTAGCAATTGCATCTCTCAGGATGCTAATTTTAGAAAGAGAATTGAGCTGGCAGGGGCCACAAACAGTGGATGAAACCCTGATGTTCCGTTTGGTGGAGAGAGGGCTGAGCCAGTGTTAAAATAACAAACAACAACAACAACAAAAATTAAACAGAAAAGTATCTCTAGAAGGTTTTTTTTTCCCTGACAAGAAGGTTGTAATTTTTGTACTTGTGTTTTGAAAAGACTCCTGATGAATTGTGTGGTCCTGAATATATGTGTGAACAAAGCTCCAGGGGGAATCCTGACCCACAAATCCACCAAGCTCTCATCTCTGAGATGGACTCTGTGCATGACCCAGGATGAGTGGGACTTCTCTCTAAGGCAGCATGGAAGTCAGGGAGATGGTTGGGGAGTGGAGGGCTCCAGGTGGGACATTATACAGTTGTTGGACACACAGAGAACCTGGGCTGTAGCAAAAACACACTCAAAGGACTACCCTGAATGCTTGGTTCCAGATCCTTCTCCATCAAAGCCAGTCAAGGTATTTGCATGGATTTCTGTGTCTGGTGATTCTAGGAGACTGAGGCAGTAGATGGCTTATGATGAGAGTAAAGGGACAGGGAACAGGTCCTTGGATGAGCAGGAAGGGCTGACCACCCAGCCCCTGCTGCAGCCAAGGGAGAGGGCAGTGCATGCTGGTGTCTTACTTCTCCAGGGATATTTTACACTTGTGTTTTGCCCTCAGTATTTCTCTGGTGCTGGGCTGGGCTCTTGCAGCGCTCTGGAGAGATTCTGCTAATGGGATCTGACCTGATGGCTTTGCATGTTTTAAGTAAATTAAACACAGCTGCTAGGAAAATCCAGTAACCTTAACAGCACCACGGCTCCGTTGTCTGCATTGTAATTACAGTGGCAACCGCTGGGAAGTTCTACTTTCTGGTTTATTTTTAAATAACTTCTGAGCCACCCTTTGATCAACTACTTCATCACCAAGTCCTGCCTGTCCTCTCCCAAGGTTTAACCCTTGCTGTATCTTTAAGCATCTGTCTGATCTCACTTTCAGTCACAAAAGCAAGTAGCTGATTGCAAAAATTACTTTTCTCCCCAAATAATTCTGAGCTGAGGGAGAGTTTTAAGCCAGAGCTTACAGGGTGCATGCAGACTGCAGACACTGAGTGAAGTATTATGGCTCCTGGGGAAGGGCAACTTGAAATATGCATCTTTTTGTTATGCTTTAGCCAAAATCCTTTGTACCCCTGCAGAGAAATGGGTTTTCTGTCATAGTAACAACAGCAAGAGGACTTAGATTTATGTAGGAAGCAAAATTAGGAGCATAATTAGTTTTTCCCTTGTCAACCCTTGAGTGCAACCGTGCCTGCAAAAGCAAGTGGTCAGCCGATGGCACGAGCATGGCTGCGTGCCCCTTCCCTACATTAAAAACTCACACCATCTTCTGCACGGGTTTAAATTTCTGAAGGACACCCAGGATTAGGGAAATGACTCGGGGTATTCCATCAGAGCATAAAACAGCCCTTAATTTTAAGTGTGTCCCAGTGCAAGAAGTTGGATCAGCGTCATGGGATGCTGGTGCCACCTCAACAGCAGTGTGTTTCAGGGCACCAGAGCTGCTGCACCTGAAGTCATCTGGCATTTGATGATGGAATTTCAGAATGGTTTGGGTTGGAGGGGAACTTTAAACGCCATCTGGTTCCATCCCCCTGCCATGGGCAGGGACACCTTCCGCTATCCCAGGTTGCTCCAAACCCTGTCCAGCCTGGCCTTGGGCACTTCCAGGGATGGGGTAGCCACAGCTTCTCTGGGAAACCTGTGCCAGGGCCTCAGCACCTTCATCATAAATCATGGCTCTAGCTAACCTTCATCCTGGAAGGGCTGGACATGGGATGAACTGTCTCTCAGAGATCTGAGGGTACCTGATTCCCTCTCTTTTTATCCAGGCTACCCAGGACAGACAGATCCTAGCTGTGGTGCCCTGCTCTGCTCTCCCATCTGCTGTCAGCAGCACATTGTTTTTTGTCTGCCTTGGAGAGCAAAGTGGGTGCCTGTGCATGTGATTTGGGTGGAAACACTGGCTGAACATGATTGAGGTTGTAAAGTTTATGAGATTCTGCATTTTATGGTAAATTTTAAATTGACACTACAATCAGGAGCATTAGGATCTGTAAAGGAAAGTTGGTGTGATGTGTAGCAGAGCACAAGGTGGTAATTTCCTCTCTTATATTGATCCTATCAACAGCAAAGAATGAAGCAGCTGCTTCTTGGAGGATTGTTTTTTTAATGCATTCATTTTATATTATTTGTAGAGTATTATTTATTATGTGGGGTTTTCCCCCCTTTTGCTGCTTTTCCCTCTCTCCCCCATTTCTAGAAGGGTGCATCACTGTCTTACCTACACTTCTCACCTGTAGCTTTCAAAGCCCTTTCCAACCACAGCTGACACTGTTGTTTCCATTTTCACACAGGAAGGGGAAAACTGAGCATTGGAGATTGGGAAGGATGTCAGCCCAAAGATGCAGCCAGGTCACTCCTTCTGAGCACAATCCACATACTCAGTTCTTTCCAAGCTGGGAGGGATGATCTGTTTCAGGGGCAGTTTTTTTTTTTTTTTTGTGCTGGAAGAAACAGTCCTTGGCAGTAAAAAAACCCCAGAAGCAATCATCCCAAACACTCTCCTAGGCAATGAAATGTCCATGTGTGCCAGGGCATGGCAGAAATGCCTTTTCAGAGTGTTTTCCATGTGGGATTTTCTGCAGGGGCGTGGGTGACTTGGCTCCCATGTTTCTAGAGGGCATCTCCAGGGCACTGCCCTGCTTGAGGCAATACAGGCTTTCATTGAAGCTCAAGAGGAGTCTGGTGAAGTCAAAGACTCTTTAGAGCATGTGAAGGAAATGGGCAGAGGCATCTGGGTGGAATTTGGGGGTCACCTGGGTATGAAAGGAGATGTGAGATGAGCTTTTCCCCAGGCTTAGACCCAATACAGCTGAATCATAGCAAAGGGTTTTTTTATGATGTTTGGTTTTCAGATATACCAAGAAGATTTAAAAAGAACTGATTGCAAAAGTCATGGGCATTTTAAAGTAACATTTGATGGGGATTTCTTGAACATGCTATAATATAGCCTACTGTAGCAGCATCTGCTTCCCAGATTAACAGAGGGTTTGCAAACAGCACTTGGGAAGCAACCTCCAAGATTCTTTCAAAACTGCAGAACAGATTTGGTGAATGATTTATGACATGGATTTGCATATCAGTTGTTGCTTCTCCTTACTTTGTCAAATTTATTTGTTTTAGTCCTATTATAGAGAAGGCACACAAGCACTGGAACCGTCCTGGAAGTGTGGATGTGCCAGGATTGTGCTGCTCATCACAGCAGAGGGGATTGAGAGTGCAGAGCTGCAGGGCATCCCCATCCCATGCAAATGGGTTTTAATTTGGAGCTGTTGAAACTTAGACCAGTAGCTGAAGATAGGCTGAAATGGCAAATAAAAATAATAGCTTGGTGCCCAGTCTCCTTTTGGAGTCAAGGGATGTTAGGCCAGTGGAGTCTGGAGCGTGTTTCATACCCCAAGACACTGAAGTTTGAGTAACTAAATGGCTTACCAAACACCCAAAATCATGCCAAGCTGCACACCATGAGCTGCAGTAAGAGCTGGGGCAGCCACCACACATGTAGTCACAATTCAGCTGCTGGCCACAGGTGTCCATTTTTACCCTAGGACACATTGCTTAGTCTCCATCTGTCAGTCAGGAGGGATGCAGATCCAGGGTTTTGTCTGGAAAAGCCAGGCATGGGTCTGGGGTAGCTTAGAGAGTCCAGTGTAGCAATGAGAACCTGCATTAAGGCAACTAAAGTCAGGATCTGTGGGCACCCCAGCTGAGATGCCTTAATTGGAGCTGAATCCTACCTGGTGTGCCAGGGACTGGTGCAGGTTTATCAGGCTGTCCGTGGGGGTCAGCCCCTGGCCTGGACACAGGGAGGGCATGTCCATGGTCTGTGCTGGCAATCCAGGTCTGTCCAGGGCAATCCTGTGCTTCAGGTGAGCTAAGTTCTAGCTACTGGCTGGTCAAGGCTACAGCATAGATGGGAGCCTTGGAAGTCCACTGGAAATACGTGAGTGCTTGTTCTGTTGAGGGCAGGGCTATTCCCAGCATAGACACCCTGGAGAAATCCCTACTGTCCTCAGCACGGACATGGACCTGTTGGAATGTCCTGAGATGCTGCAGGGCTGGAGCCCCTCTGCTCTGGAGCCAGCCTGGCACAGCTGGGGGTGCTCACCTGCACAAGAGAAGGCTCCAGGGAGAGCTCAGAGCCCCTGGCAGGGCCTGAAGAAGAAAGATGGGGACAAACTTAACAGGGTGTGTTGCAATAGGACAAGGGGTGATGGTTTTAAACTGAGGTGGAATCAATTTGTATCAGCTGTTAGGAAGAACATTTACACAATGAGTGTGGTGAAACACTGGCACATGTTGCCCAGAGAAGCTGTGGATGCCCCAATCCTAGAAACATTCAAAGACAGGGTTCTGAGCCACCTGGTCTATTGAGGCTCTCCCTGCTCATGGCAGGGGAGTTGAACTAGGTCTGTAAAGATCCCTTCCTACCCAAACTGCCCTGTGATTCTGTGATAAAGGCTGTTTCTTCACGTGGGCTTGACCCCAAGGGCAGGACAAGCATTCCACATCACCAGTTTATTTGGGAATCATCTTTCCCAGCCCAGCAGCTTACCCAGGCAGGTGATGGGGAGGTCAGTGTGCTGAAGAGAGGCAGAAACTCCGCTGCTGGTGACACGTGGTGAGAGGAGCAGCCCTGAGAGTGAGCTGATGTGGCACATCAGTGATGTGTTCAGGGATGTCATCTGCAGGAGGGCGTGTTCGAGTCATTCTGCAAACCACCCCTAGAAGCTAAAAGGGACCTTGTGGCTGAAGGGGAAGCCACAGGCAAGCCTGGTTGATTTGTAGCTTCTCATCGCACGTGCGTTTTGGGAATGGGAGAATGAAGCCTGGGCTGCCCTCAGCAATGCCCATCCCACTTTGGAAACGGCTGGAAGAGCACCAGGGCATCTTCTGGTTCAGAGGGTGGATCCATGAGTGTGTTATTCACAGCCATTCTTCTTGGAGGGTTAATGAAACTGTGATTCAGGTCCAGCTTTTTCTTAGCGCAGAAGCTCCCATTCATTGCCCCATGAGAATTCGTCTGTGCCTCAAAGAGTGATTTGAGTAGTTCTAGGTGGAATCAGAGAATTGCAGAATCATTTAGGTTGGAAAAGTCCTCCAAGACTGTCGAGTCCAGCCATGCCCCCAGCTCTGCCAAGGCCACCACTGACCCATCCCCAGGTGCCACATGCACATGGCAGCTGTGCCAGGGCTGGACAACCCATTCTGTGAAGAAATGTCTTCCCATATCCCATCCCAACCTACCCTGGCTCAACCTTGAGGCTGTTCCCTCTTGTCCTGTTGCTTGTGAGAAGACAACAGCCCCACCTGCCTAGAACAAGGTGTCACATTGCAAGCTGAGCTCCCCTTGCTCTGGGGAGCAGCATCAGTGAAGGACCTGTGGAGAGAAGGAGACCTTAGGTAAAAGTTAGAGCTGCAGCCCAGCATTTCTCAAGGGAAATGTGATGCCAGCCCCTGCCCTGGTGCTGTGGGGAGCTTGTGCATTGACCCAAGCAGAGCTCATGAGCTCTGCCTTGAAGCCAGGATCCTTTGCAGGATTTTTGCAGCCTCCCCTGTGAATTTTGCCCTAAACAAAGACAATGGTGCTGGCCCAATGTGGGCATGCTGACAAGTGGTCTGCATTAACCTGTTTGCCCCCTTACTGATCACTTTTGGCTGTTGAGTGGCAAACAAGCCATTAGTCCTCGACAGTGGTGGCTTCTTGTGAGTTAATGATCTGAAGGGGCCCTGGCTAAGGAAGGAGGTCATGCTGGAGGGTCACAGCAGCTGGATGCTCTTGAAGGCATGTGGACTCATTGGCTGCAGGGAAGTCCCTTTCTCAGGGCTGATCATGGCTCTAGGGCTGATCTGCAGCCACTCTGTGCTGCCCCACTCGTGTGCTCCATGCCTCGAATGTCCTCAGAGTGCCTAAATGTCCTCAGGCTGGTGGCTGTAGACACATGAGAAGGAGAATTAGAGGCCATCACAAAGGTTACCCTTCATGGTTTTGCTCTGCTCCTTGAGTGTGTGTGCAGAGCAGTAATTTACCAGTGTAATAGACTGGGTAGGGTGATCAGAGCCTGTTGGCTTTTCCATCCTGGGATAGTCATCCAGGTGTCAGCCTGACTTGGAAAATATTGTTGACACTTTCCCATGAAAATAATGAGAATGAGAACCTCATAAAGGCTGAATCAAGATCAGTGGCTCTGTCTAAAAGCTGGGAAGGGGATCCCAGTTGCTTCCCTGTGTCATGAGTAATGGGAAATAGTGCTGGTGGACCCTGCACTAGCAAATCCATTGAAGGTCTGCCTGGAGAAGGAGAAGAGATGGTTGGATGATTGATTCAGTCAGGAACCTCTTGGGGAACCTGGGAAGAGAAGGCAGTGTGTGCATCTCCAGCTGCCCCATGATAACAAATGTCTCCTTGCCTTGGTTCCAAGCTCCTCATGTAAAATGGTGAGGCTGCACACAGTGAGTGACTGTTCCTTGATTTGCACACCACTAAGCCTTGGAAGAGAGATCCTGTTACCCTTGCAGCTTCCATGAATAGGAGGGAACCTCTTGATCCAGCCCAGGACTCAGGTACAAACCCAGGTTCAAGGACAGGTATGAGCTGAAATGTGAGCCATTTTAGGGAAAATCCCCCAGATTACAGCTTCTTTGGCATGCAAACACTGCATTTCCATCTGACTGCTGGGCCACAGGAGCATTTTCCAGCTGAGCACTACTGCATCATATGTTCCCAGTGTTGTAATAGCCACAATGTCCTCTCTGTCCTCCCCAGGAGAAGGCCTGGGCCAGCCCCCCCAGATTATCCTAGAGACCCTATTGATATGGTGGCTACCTGCTGGAGGGGGTCTCACACCTTGAGATCATTCTGAAGTGGAGTAAAGCACCCCAAAACATCCTTCTGCCCATCTCCATCATCAGCCCTGAGTCCTGCCCACCTCCAGCCAAGCTGCTGAGCCTCCCACGTGGAGGTGTCAGCTTCTGGAAATGCCAGCCCCCCATCTCCATCATTTGGGAGTGCAGGTGGTGGCCAGGAGCTTGTGTAGAGCTCCATTTCTCCAAAAGGCTTTCCCAAGCTAAGAGGTGCAGGAAGCTTTTTTGAGCAGAGTTGGGAGTATGCCAGTCATACACATTCCATCTCTGCATCCCAGCACTTGTGGGATGTGGGTTTGTTGTGGATTTGTACTTGCAGATACCCCTGAGCTGCCACTGGACACTGCACTGTGGGTGTGGGAAGCCCCAGGAAGTTGATAATCCTGAGGGACCAAGGTGTAATGTTTATCTGGGGGTGGGATGGGGGAAGCAGCCCAAAGCTGTGATCCCTGCCCGGGGTGTTCATCTCCCAGCTGTCACTGGAGATGTGATACGGTGGGAGGATGGGGTGGGCTTGCACCTCCTTGGCACGGTGTTGCTAGGTGATGTTGTGATACAGGGAAGGGTGATGAGCAGAGGAACTGACCGTGGGAACACATGTGGGAGAGCAGAAGCAGGCCTGGCTCCATGTTTTCTCATCGTCCCAGCAGAGGCTTCTCCAGAGCTGGCCCTTCTTCACTACATAATTGCTCCTGGATCTGATGAGGGGTTTTGTTTTGTGTTTTTTCCTCTCTGTTTTTCCTTAGGAAATGGTCAGAGGAGCGAAAGGAGCATCACCATTTTGAAACAAAACCAAGGGTACTGGTGAGTACACACTGGGGTGAGCTTTGTGGGGAGAGCTGGCAAGCAGCATGCAGACTGGGGAGAACGATGTGGTTGTCCTGATACCTTTCTGGGGCCTTGGGGTTCTGATCTGCCTTCAGTTATTGAGATTTCCTGTGGGAGAGGAGGTAGTTTGCTGTGTTAATGGATCAGCACAAATCATCTTTACCACCACCACCACGATTCTCTGCTGTCGTCAACAACCAAACCTCTAATTGCTCTTCCTGTAAATCTGTGGAAGATGCTCTCATCAATATGTGTGTTCTCAGAGCTGAGTGCTCTGAGAAGGAGCAGGCAGCAGATAACGCTGGCAGCTGCACAGGAGTGCACCAAGCAACAATATTTGTTAATGCTTGGAGTGCTTTTGGCTGTTGTTGTGCTTGGCCCCATCCAGACCCAGTCACGGGGCTGCGATCTGGGTGGCATTTCAAGGTCCACTCCAGACCTGTTTTCTGCAGCTGTCACACAGGAGGCTGTGACTTGGATGTTTGCCTAGAGATCTTGAACAGGAAGAAAGGAGAATCCCTTTTTTATCGTCTGAGCTGGTTCAGATATGCCAGAGCCAGACCCTGAACTGATGTTTTTGAACTGAGATATTTTGCATTGTGTCAGGTGGGAGGCTGGGGTGTTTTTCACCATCTTGTTGTAAGCAACTTCCTTGTTTACACTGGTCAAACTGTCAGCAGAGCTATGCCGTGAGCCCCCACAGGTTCCCATCCCTCAGGGACCAAATTCCCACATATTTCCTCTGTGCTTGTGTGATAAATGCTGAGGAACATCTGGGTGCTGGGCTATAACAGAGTTGTAGAACCGTGGTTTGGGTTGGAAGGAGCCTTTAAAACTCCTTTCATTCCGACCCCCTGCCATGGGCAGGGGCACCTTCCACTATCCCAGATTGATCCAAACCCTATCCAGCCTGACCTTGGACACTTCCAGGGATCCAGGGGCAGCCACAGCTGCTCTGGGCAACATCTGCCAGAGTCTCACCCATGCTCATCATAAAAAATTTCTTTCTTACACCTATTCTTGCATCTCTGTTGTAGCCTGGACTACAGGAGCAGTGCTAGTGGAGGTTGGGTCATGGGGAGATGCAGATTTTTAAGACACACCTCAGCTCCTATAGTACAGTTTGAGTGTAGATAAATGAGAAACTTATACAGTGTGGTTTCAGGAAGCATTCTTCAGACATTTAAAAACGTAGGGGCCCTTTATAGTTAGTGGAGGTGTTTTTATCCCATGTTGCATGTGATCTAGTTTGGGCAGCACCTGAGGATCAGCAGAAGTCTTATCTCTCTTCTCTGGCTGCAAGAGCAGCCCAGGTGAGGGGATGGTGTGTCTGCAGGATCACCTGACAAGGCAGCCAGGGAGGATGCTTAGACCCTGTTTTCCTCCAACACCCCTGCCAGCTGAAGGCCTTGAGAAGGGGAGTTTTGTTCACAGGAATCATCCCTGATTCCAAAACAGGTTCCAATCAGTGCCTGGAGCACAGACTAAACTTCTTTCTGTCTCCCACACCTCCTACAGCTTCCCTGCTGCCTCTCTGTAATCAGCTAGAAAATAAACCCAGACTGTTCCTGAGAACAGCACCCTCTTCTCCTGTAAACAGGGCAACCAGCAAGGCTACTAGCTGCAGAGCTGAGTGCTGTCAGCCCAAATTCCAGCTGTGTTTCCCCTCCATGCCCCCTGGTCTCCTGGCAGAGATGGTGATGACTAGGAGGGCCAGTGTGTATCAGAAGCACTGGGTATTTCATCATGCTGGCTTTCCACCAGTGAGGGTTTGGGCCCTTGAGCTCCAACAGTCCTGAAGTGATCCAGCTTATTAAACTTCGATTTGTGCTGTCTTTAGCATTAAATAATTGGTTCCTCAGCATATTTGAGTTGGAGGGTATCTGATAACGCTGTGAACTATCCATCAGGCTCCATTATCATCTCTGTACTCCTGCACCAGCTGCCTTGTGTCAACTCTGCCTGGGGTTTACAAATAGATTTCGTTTCTCCTGCAGTTTTGCTTCTTTTCTTCTGTCTCCCTCTCTCAAAGGAGCTGTTTCAGGCTCCTTAAAAATGTGTGCAGACACCCCCGTCAGCATCTTTCTGCTGACTGGTGAGTGATGGGTCCCATCCTTGTGCTGCCTCTGCTCCTGACAGGGTCCCCAAGCTAAAACTCTTCATTTGCTTCGAAAGGAATAGAATTGTTGTCTGGACTGAAAGGATTTCTACCTGCAAACAGATAAATCTTCACATTGTTTGAGTTTTCTTATCGGCTCAGAGGGTTTGTATCACACACAATGATGACTTGTCAGCTGCCCTCTGGCAGACCAGCACTGCACCACCCACATGTGGGGCACAAACCATGTATATGTGCTGATGGTATTTTAGTAAGGATGCTTTAGGGCTCCTAAAACACCTCCTAGCCAGGTGGGTAATATGAGAGCTGAGAATAGAAGAATAGAATGGAAATAGAATGGAAATTAGAATAGAGTAGAATAGAATAGAATAGAATAGAATAGAATAGAATAGAATAGAATAGAATAGAATTGGAAGAGACCTTTACAAGACACTTGTCTTATCCCCCTGCAATAAGCAGGGACATCTTCAACTAGACCAGGCAGCTCAAAGCCCTGCCCAGTCTTTATCATATTTTTTTGGCATATCTGTTGCTGCTACTGCCATGCCACCTGTGAGAGATATGCTCAGCATCCTTTAAAAATCAGACTTGTGCTTACCTCTCCAGGTCTGCAGCCTCCTGGAGGAGGTAGATGGGTTGGGAGGTTATATCCTTGTGGATCTGATTTGCTTTTAGAGCTAATCCTAAAATCTGACACACCAGGGCCAGGGCCTGCAGATACATATATTCCCATTTCACAGGAGGTGCTGTTGGATGTTTTGCCAGTATCAGGAAAGACATATCTGGGTTTTACTCATGGACTTCCTTTTTATATAGCTTAAGAAATGTTTTTCCCAGTGAAATGTTGGGGTTATCAAGGCTGGTCTCAGGCTGACAGGATGGGGTTGCAGGTCATACCAGGGTGTAGCACTGGGGCAGGCAAGAGGAATCAGAAAAACAGGACCTGTCTCTCGTACAAACATCTTCCCATGTAGCCTGAACACTTGTTTTCTGGCTTGTTCTAGAGGCATCTTTTGCTCCTAGGGTATAAAACATGCAAGGCAAATTCCAGCAGCTCCAGCCCATTAGGAACTCTCCAGCTTGTGCATTAAATTTTACCCCTTCATTTCCAGATTGCCCTTTAAATTTTTTTTCCTAGTTCTAACCTGTCAAGAGGAGATTGATAAGAGGAAATTAATATCCTTAAATAGCCACCTGGTACTTTCGTAAAAACATGTTGGTGCAATTGTCTAAAGGACAAAAACATGGTATTTGGTACCAAAATATTTTTGCTTTTGCAGTAAGTTTCACCTTGCATTCCTGCCCTGGGTCCAGTGTATTGTTGGACAGGAGCCATCTCTTAAGTGAGCTTACAATATAAAGAGGGGGAAAAAACAGGGTGAAAAAAACGTATAAACAGGGTAAATTATTATGGAACAGGGTAAATTGCTATGGAACAAGAGGTATTAATTCTGGTTAACACATGGAGGAGGCTGATGCTGGATGGTGTAAAGCGACCCAGCAAAGTCCACATGACTTCAGCAGAGGCAGAGACCTGCTTTCCTAAGACATTTGCAGCCTTCTAAAAGCCTACAAATTCTGCTGAATTTGTCCAGAAGACGTGACAGCACCCCGGTGCCACTGTAAGACAAAAACCTCCCCGATTCCTGTGCCTGTGCCCTAATGTCATTACTTCCCTTCTTTTGCAGATCCGCATAATGACATTCATGGTCACACACGCACACAAAAAATACTTTATATAAAGAAAATGAATCTGGCTTCAGCCGGCTCTCGCCTTCTGCTGCGCTTACCTCTAGACCCCGGCTCGCCCAGGGTGAAATGAAAAGGGGAGTTAATGTGGCGGGGGCATTCCTCACTGCTG
>VXBI01001435.1:68043-86709 GCA_013397375.1 Toxostoma redivivum | reverse complement strand
ATTCCTCACTGCTGAATTGGTCAGCTGTCTACCGAGCCAATTTCTGCAGCTTTTCAGTGGCGTGGCAGACCCCTGGGTAATATTTGCCTGAATAGAGCCCTAAGTGTTTAAGCTGTATTGCTAGGAATGGCTGTTTTATCCTATGCATCTGAGATTTCAACTCATCAGACATGAAGCAGGTCAAGACTCTCATGCCATTGTGTGCATTATAGCGAACAGAACAGAATATGCTTGATAAAAGGGAGGACTTAAAAGAAATGCTTCTTTAGACCTGAAACTTTCAAGTCCCACAATGCATCAAAGACCCCTCGTACAGACTTTGAAAGGGGTGAAAGGCATTACCTAATATTTGGAGGAAATGAATAATAAAGCATCCCAAGTGCCTGGAAACTAATTTAGGAGTGCACGCTGCACTGTATTGCCTCTGCTGGATTTGCTCCCCAGAAGAGTTGCTAACAAAAGGTTTAAAAAATAAAATAAAATGACGTTTGGCAACCAACTTTTCTGCCTTGAAATGCCCCCTTTTTTGTAATGTTTCCTGGTAAGAGTTACTTATGAAAAGATGAAATACAGCCTGTGCTGCAAACACCAGGTCTCAAATGAATCTCGGGAGCTTGCAAGGTTTCCCACCATTCTCTTCCCCACCACAGCCTTTTGTTCTTTCATGTTGAAAGCACTGCTTGCAGGATGCCCAGGCACTACCTGCTCATAGAGTTTAGTCATATCTTAGGAAAAAAAGAGAAAAAAAATCAACCTATTTGTGTGGCCTTTGCTTTTGTTCCAGCAAAACCACCTTTGTGTAAAGCCAGGGCTGTTCTGTTTGTGACCTGTGGCTCCCTGAAGCTGGAATTGGGAGCTGGGTACCCTGCTGAAGGTGCCATTTGTGTTTCTGGCATCCTCATGGATGCTGGAGGTGCTGTTTGGAGCCTGAGATATTTATTGTAGAGTCACAGAATGGTTTGGGCTGGAAAGGACCTTAAAGCTCATCTAGTTCCAAACCCTCTGCCATGGGCAGGGACACTTTCCACTAGACCAGGCTGCTCCAAGTTTCCATCCATCCTAGCCTTTCCAGAGGTGCTTCTGAGATGCACTGACCCCTAGTACAGCGCTCTCCAAGGCTCCCAGGGGATTTGGGAGCTGTAGGGTGGTCTCAACCTCTGCCTTGTGCCATGAGATGGGAGTGGCTGGTGGGACATCCACCCCGTTGGGATTGGTGGGAGAGGCCTGATGGCTCTGGGATTCACGTTTTGTTCTCAAGGATAACCTCCTTCAGAGCAGAGAATCAAACCTTGTGGCATGCAAACTTTCTTCAAATCCCAGAGAGTGTTGGGAGGTGAGGACATCTGGCCAAGGATGTTTGGGCAAGAGGGGCTCTGCTGTCCTGCTTGCCCTGCCCTTGCCCATCCCCTCTGCCTGTGCTGGTCTCATTGAGCTCTGCTTTCACCATCTGAGGAGATCAGTTAAACTTGAGTGATTTCTTACCTGCTCCTCCCCCAGGCCATGATTAATTGAGGGCAGGAGGGCAGGCAGGAGTGCTCAGGCAATATTTACAAGAAGAAGGGGATGTTAATGGGCCAGCAGGGCTGGACCAGTGGGGGATGGAGAGGATGGGCAGTTGTGGTGGGGGCAGTGAGTTTCCTACTTCCTCCCCCCCTGTCCCCAGTTACCAGAGATGATTAAAACCTCAGCTTTGTGTTCAGAAAAATTAAATCTGGACTTCTACCCCCATAAAACTTCTGGTGCTGGGGCTGCTGTTTCAGTGGGATCCCTGTAGTGGGAAAACAATGGGATATTGGGATGGGGGAGGATGCCTGTGAGTTACCAGTCATTGAAAGATTGGGGGAAGGAGAACTTTTAACACAATAATATTTTCTTTTATCAGAGCTCAACCCAGCAGCCCTGTAGGCTGAGGCCAGTTATTTTAGTTACCAGTTACCAGAGAGGCAGTGGATGCCCCATCTGTGGCCATGGTGGAAGGGACTTGGAGCACCCTGGTCTAGTGGCAGGTGACCCTGCCCACGGGAAGGAGGCTGGACTAGATGGCCTTTAATAGTTCCTTTTCAGCCCAAAGCATTGCATGTTTCTGTGGATCTGTTTGGCATTTCTCCATAGCACCTTTCCTGACCAGGTAGTGTGTGCAGTTGTTGGTTCAAGGCACTGATGGTCTCAGCCACAAAGCCCAGTGGGGGAGTGAGGCACAAGAAGTGTGCAAGGTTGACACACAAGTCCCAAGCCTTTCCACCACCTTTTTTCCTTAACTCTGGAGAACCAGGTGACAAAAGCCTGACCCACCTTTGCCAAAACAAGAGTCAGAAACCAGGATAATTTCTCATGGAAAGGAAATGTGGCAGTGCTGTAAGGGGAGTCTCACACCCTATATTAATGATACATCAGTGTTCGGGGACTTTTTAGTCTTGTGCTTGGGTTTTATGACCCATATTACTTCTCGTTTAGTTTTTATTGCTTGGCTTTAGTTTTTGATACAGTGCTGGAAGCACCTTGGTGGGCAGGGATGGCTCCCTTAGCACTGGCTGTCACCTTGTGGCTTGACCCACATTTCAGGGAGGAGCAGAGGGGCCGGACGTGGGCTCGACAGCCCTTTATGTGGTGACACCCCTGCCTGTGTCAGCCTCTGCCTGCCAGTGCTGCAGGCTGGGAGAGAGGTTGGCCTTGCTGATCACCCCCCTGGGCTGTGCTGCTTTCTCCTGGGCTTCAAGCAGAGCGTGGCAGGACATGATCTTTTCCCCTGCAGAACATCTCATTCAGGGGGGTCTGTGACCCATAGTCGGGTTCCCAGGACATTGCTGAGCCAGGAAAACGGGGAAGGCATTGCTGCTGGCTGGCCTTGGTTTCTTCCTCCCAGCAGATCAGGTGAGTTTGCTTCTCTTCCATGTGGGTCACCCTTGCTGTAGTTCTGCTTCTGGTTTGCTACCCACTGCAGAGAGATATAAAATCTTCTCTAAGATCATTCTGATAGATAAAGGTAGTAAAACGTGGAAAACTGTGAGGTTCCTCTGGGAAACTTTAACACCTCAGGAGCACAGGGGATCAGCTATGCTCTCCTGACCTGGACCCACAAACATAATTCTCCCTGTCGTCTGGGGGCTCTTGTCTCAGAATAGCTCTGGATAAGATGTGCTGTCAGGAGAAGCAAAGGGAAGGGGTTTATTTAGCCTGACTAGGAAGCTGGCATTGCCCAAGCTTTATGGTAATGGGGTCACTAATGTTAAGAAGATATTCAGGCTGCACTGGTTGGCACCTCAGTGTGAAGGGACACCTGCCCTGGGTGTCCCCTGGGGCTCCCTCCATGCCAGCTGATAGCCCATGCCATTTAGGAGAGGTTCCACTCCTTGCTGCTTGGCATTTCTGCTTGGTGCTCCAGGACAGACCCAAACCCCACTGGCACCAGGAGAGATTTTCTCTGACTTCAGCTGGCTCCATCCTCCCAGGGAGAAGACGTGACACAACTTCTGCGCCGTGGTTTATTCCTGGTGACAAGTGCACCTTCCCCGGTGACCTTTCACACCACTGAACGCAGGGGATGGGATGCTGGTCCCCTCCCAGGCAGCCCAAGAGCAGGGCTGTCAGAGCCAGGGAGCTTGCATGCTGTTGAGAGAAGCCCTCCCCTCGGTACCCAAGGGACCTGAGTGCTGGTTCAAAAGGTTGCAAAGCACTGTCAGCTCCTGTTTGGGGCTGCTGTGCTGAAGGGAGATCTTGCCAAGGAGGTTGCAGACTGAATTTGAAGTGATTGCAGTTTGAAATGATTGTTCAGGTTTGTCAGCCCCATCAGAATTTAGCTTGTGTAAGAGTAGCCAGAAGTTTGGGGTGCGTGGGGCTGGGTAACCCCCCCAAGGAGGGGTGTCCTTGCAGGTGACACAGCTGGGCCCTGGGCATTTCCCAGCAGGGCAGTGCCCCAGTTCGTCTGCAGCAGGTGATAAAATGCAGATGGCCACAGGAAAGGAAGGAGCAATGACATCAGCCTCAGAACTGTGTCTGCCCCAGTCCTGCAGTCCTTCTGACAGTGGCAGTGTGGATCCATCCATCCATCCATCCATCCATCCATCCATCCATCCATCCATCCATCCATCCATCCATCCCCCGTCATCCATCCATCTATCCACATACTTTCCAGACTATAGGTACCCTTCCCCATGGATGTGGCTACATCTCTTTCCCTCTTCCCCTGATCTAATCTGACTTTTCCTCATGTCCACATTGGAGACTCTGCTGACTTACACAGATCAGGGTGAAGCTTGCTGTGCTTTTCTTCCACCAGTTGGATTTCATTTGAAATCCAGCCTAATCCAACCTGCTTGTGAATGCTCTTGCTCCTGGTTTCTTTATTGAAACACTTTGCAAATAAATTTAGAATACCAAAGCAGTAGAGCCTGGAAAAAAGTAAGGGGGAATGTTTCTTGGCATGGAAAAATATCCTCAACCAAGCAAAAGTCTAATTTATTCTGGTGAAACAGAGAGAATCCAGCAACCTCCCTTTTGTTATGTAGCTCACATGTATTGCTATATTCACACCTGAAATCTTTGGCTGAAAGGCTGGCATCATTTCTTCCCATTTTGCTTAGAGAACTGCTAGAATCAAAAGTGGCTTCATCCTTTCTGGCTCTGTAAGAGCTGATTCCCACAGAACCCACAGCTACCACAGAGGTGGCATCGTTGGGCTGGGAGCTGCAGCCTGCATTTCATCACCTACCAGGAGTCCCATCTGTCAGTGGGAGCTGCACAATTCTCCCCTGCTAACAAAATTATTTATTTTGTCCCGTCATTAAGGATATTCATGCAGCAGAAATGGGAATGATCTCTGCTTTGTGAGTTTTAGATGCCCATTTTGTATTTGTCTTGGTGGTAGAGGAGCAGTAAAGAGCTCTGTGATCTCGCCTGTTACGATAAGTGAGTTTTGGAAGAGGTTTTCTGTCTGATACTCTGTCTAAAAGCGTGGGGAAATGCCATTCTAAAGGCTGTTAAAACACAATTGCTCGCTGATTTACACCGTCAAGGAGTGCCTCTTTACTGGGAGATGTACACTGAATAAAAGCAGTTCAAGTGGTGCTTTTAATAAATAGATAATGGAACAGCATTTTATCTTCTGCTTTAATCCGTTACGTTAGCATAAGGTAGTGTATCCCTCTGATAGATTTTGAGATAGCAGAAACTGCAAGTCAAACCACTTTCCTTCTGAGTCTTTGAAGAGAAATTGCACACTGGTGAAAGGTACTGGATGCTCAGTAGACTGGAATCTTTTTCCTGTGGATGGGTTCCATTGGGTTGGTGTTCAGGACACTGATCATAGAGTCATGACTATCACAGAATATCTTGTGTGTCCAGGGAAGGGAAGGGAGCTGGGGAAGGGGCTGGAGCCCCAGGAGAGGCTGAGGGAGCTGGAAAGGGGCTCAGCCTGGAGAAAAGGAGGCTCAGGGGGAACCCTGTGGCTCTGCACAACTCCCTGACAGGAGGGGACAGCTGAGGGAGGTTTAGATTGCATAAGGGATAATTCCTTCATGGAGAGGGTTGTCCAGCCCTGGCACAGATGCCCAGAGCAGTGGTGGAGTCCCCATACCTAGAGGGGTTAAAGGCTGTGTGGATGTGGTACCTGGGGGACAGGTGTCAGTGATCAGTGGTGACCTTGGCAGTGCTGGCTAATGGTTGGACCCTGTGGTCTTAAAGGGCTTTTCCAATCTAAACAATTCTGTGATTCTAAATTGGAAGGAACCCATAAGGATCACTGAGTCCAACTTCCTCTTGCAGGACTATCTGAGCATAAGAGCATAATCCAAATGCTCCTTGAACTCTGTCAGGCTTGGGGCCATGACCATACACCTTGAGATCCTGTTCCTGATTTCCAGCATGAAATTTCTGTGATGTAGCTTCATTCTGTAATGCCTTGGCTTTGGCCATGGGGCTGTTGCCTTGTTGGGTGGCAACACCCATGCTTCACATCCCAAATGCCATGTGGAATCCTCTGTAGCCCCCAGCTCCCATGGTTTTGAGTGGGAAGGAGCCACAGGGAAGGAGGTTCCTCTGTGGAAAGCTTCACTCTAAGCCACTTGGACTCCTCTAGAGGTACTAGGTCGCTGGGGCTGAGTGTCTTGAAGTTAAATGAGCTATTGGCTGCTTGGTTAGGAAAGAAACAGGATCACTTTAGTAGGCAGGAAAGAGGTCATTTATCCTGTTGCTGCTCATCCTTGTTAATTCATTGTTTCCGTTGAAAACCCTGCACTTAGCTGCTTCATGAATGAACCCAGTGTCTGTGCCTCCAAAAACAACTTGGCTTGGTGAAAAATAAGACCTCCTTTCACCTCCTCTCTGCTCTGCTGTGTTTTTTCCCCCCTTGTTTTCTTCCACTCACATCCATCCTGCCTGGGTGGCAGTCCCAGTTTGTCCCTGTGGAGCAGGGCCTGAGCCCAGGGGCTGGATTTACAGAATGGTTTGGGTTGGAAGGGACTTTAAAGATCATCCCATTCCCCCCTCCTGCCATGGAGAGGGACACCTTCCACTGTCCTAGGCTGCTCCAAGCCCCATCCAGCCTGGCCCTGGACACTTCCAGGGATCCAGGGGCAGCCACAGCTGCTCTGGGCACCCTGTGCTGGTGTTTTGCCACCTTCAGCATAAAGGATTTCATCCCAGGGGCTGCTCCCCTCTGTGGGAGACGTTTGCTGGGACTGGGACTGCAGGGGTGCTCCCAAGCCTAAGGGGATGGGAAAGCTTGGAGGAAAGGGGAAGTGACTCAGCTGCATGGCAGGAGAGCCTGTCAAGGAGGAAGGGTGGGTAGGAAGATGGAGATAGAATGGGGAGGCTGAGTGTGGGGGGCAGAGGGGCTGGAGGGTGACCTGGGTGCTGGCATGGGGCTGAGACATGGCCCAGCTGTGGCAGCTCTGGTGAACAAAGCCTTTTGCAGCCACTGCCTGGGTGTGGAAGGGCAGATGGAGCAGGGGAAAGGTCTCTGTGCCGTGGTAGCTGGTCTCCTCATGCCCTTTAGCAGCTGGAATGCAGCAGAGCTGGCACCACATCAGCAGTGAGCTCTCCCAGGACCATCTGTGAGCCAAGGGCAATGAGAACAATTACCAGCCAGAGGAAAAAATCACCGAGAGAGAGGCTGGAAAAAGCTGTGGGGGAGGCTTAGAGCCAAGCAGAGGCAGAGAAAAGGGGATCTCTAACCTATTGAGTGGCCAGAGAAAGTACACTGTCTGGTCTCCCTATCTCATAACACAGGGTCTGTTTAAGGAAACAGCTGTGTCCATGAGAAAATGTTTTCCCCTTGGGTTGAGTCTGTGAAAGTGGCTGCCAGGGGATGCCTCCAAAGCTGGGAATTTAACACTCAGATAAGGCTTGGATGTTGTTTGGGAATGGTAACGAAAACAAGAGCTGTAAACGAGACCTGGAAGAGGGATTACTCTTTATTCAGGAGTTTAAAACAATCTTGAGCTTGTTGGAGTTTAGAGAGCACTTGGAGTTTAGAGAGCACTTTCTTGGAAGCACAGCTGGGGTTTGGTGTATCAGGCTGTGTGTGCTGGGCTGTTCAGGGCAATTTCTGAAGCCTGGATGAGACCTAAAGCTATAATGCCAAGCTGCATGGACAGAGAGTTGAGGGGTTCAGCCTGGAGAAGACTCCAGGGAGACCTTAGACCCCCTTCCAGTGTCTAAAGGAGCTCCTGGAGAGCAGGAGAGGGACCTGGGACAAGGGATGGAGGCACAGACAAGAGGGAATGGCTTTCCACTGCCAGAGGGCAGGGTTAGTTTTAAAATTTGGAATAAATTCTTCCCTGTGAGGGTGGTGGGGCCCTGGCACACGGTGCCCAGAGCAGCTGTGGCTGCCCCTGGATCCCTGGAAGTGCCCAAGGTCAGGCTGGATGGGGCTGGGAGCAGCCTGGGATAGTGGAAGGTGTCCCTGCCCGTGGCAGGAGGGTGGAACTGGATGGACTTTAAGATCTTTTCCAACCCAAACCATCCTGTGACTCTGAGATTGCTAGCCTTGTCCACAGAGCTTTTCTCTGAGGAATCCTGCCAGCAGGGAGAGCAGCTTTGAAGCTTTTCCCAGACTAGGGAAGAAACCAAGAAAAGAGCAGGTATTTCCTAAGAGTAATCTGGCTGGTCCACCTGGTGCTCCCAAAAAGGCCGGTGAGATGGCACAGCAGGGGGAAGGCTGTGAAAGATTGGAGGCATCAAAGTAGAAGGTGATTAAAACCCAAGCAAAATAGCAGCAAGGATGGTCCCCAGGGAGGGAAAAAGCCTGGCAGGGTTCCATTGGGGAGGGTTAGCAAAGGGAGGCCGGAAATTAAAGCAGGGCAGTAATGAAGGTCAAGCCTATCTCCAAGGCTTTGGGAAGCAGGAGTTTCACTGACTGAGCTGCAGAGCCTGCTACTCCAGGGAAGGGGGATGGGAGGGACACATTAATTTGTTAAATGGGTGGAAATAAATTAGTGAATAAACCTGTAACATTTGTTTCCCCAGTCTGAAGGGGAGAGCTGTGCTGAGCCTGGTTAGGCTGATGTTTTAACCAGGTTTGCTGAGGTTTTGCAGGTTTTTAAGCCAAACCTCCCTTTTGGATAGTCTTGGTTATAAACTCTTCTCTGTCCTGCTTCCCAGTGAAACTGTGTGGACTGCAGATGCTGCTTTTCTGACCTCTCTGTTAAGTGTTTGGTAGCTCTTTTCTCCCACAGCCCTGGAGTGCTGGGGAGGGGACCTGAAAGGGGGTGAACTTGTTGGGTCACCTTGTCCTAGATGTCACCCCAACCCTAATCTGGCTTAGGCTGCGAGCCCTTCCAGAGCCTGTTACCTTTCCAGGGCTCTTTCCTTGCCTGAAAGGGTCAGGATTCTGCATCCCCAGCCACATCCCACCCAGCTGCAGAACAAAGTCCTCCTGTTAATGAGACTTGTTAGGCTCCCACGGGGGAGTGGATGTGTGGGATGTGTGGGACCTCCACCATCTCTTTCTCTCCTGCTGAGTGTGCATCTCTCATTCCCTCCTCCTGTTTCAGCCATCTCTGCTCCATCCTTCAGCTGGGACAGGGCTCGCTCTGGCGCTTGGACTGAGGGGATGCCACTGTCCCCACCCTGAGCAGAAGCCCATGGTGACGGGGTTCAGAGGTGGGCAAGGGAAGATGCTGCCACAGCTTCTGGTTTCTATTTTGCTGAGCTTTGTAGAGGTTTTCACAGCACTGACTGCCCCTTCTAGTTCAAGGAACCTCCAGGAGTAGGTGGTATGAGCATGGCTTGGTGTTTGGATGGGTCAGAAGTTGTGTTGAAGTGGCCTGGAAGTGCCTTACCCCCAGCTGATTTGTGGCTGATGGGGAGCAATTCTGGCCCACACAGGTTTGCTGTGGGATCAGAGCCAAGCCAGGCCCCCTTAGTGAGGTCCCCACCACAAGACTGGCAGGACGACCACCTTGGCCTGGAGCAGCTGGAATTTGAATGCAAGCTATCCCCCAGCTAACCTGGCCCAGCCACCCCACCACCAGCATAGGGGTGCAGGGTCTGGGCTGCCATCACTTCCACAGCAAAACCCAAATGGAGCAGCCTTTAGCAAGACCAAGCTCTGCAAAACAGCTTTCTAATGTAGAGCCCATCTCTCGTGATTGCACTGCCTGAAGCAACTTCTCATTTATGGTATCTTGACCTAAAGACCTGTCCCAGCAGGAGGAGAGCAGGTGGAAATCATTGTGCTCCCCTGCTTCTGTAAAGATCCTGATTGCCTTTTTGTTTCTTTACCGGCTTTCTCAGTTCCCATTATCCTCGGGATGGGGGAGTTTTTTAAATAAGTAGGTTTGGGAACAGCAAGGCCATGGAGATAAGAGCTGAGACAACTCCTGCGTTCAGAGATTCATTACCTGCTCCCATGTAAGCCAGGAGGGAAGCAGGCCTGCTTTTCTTTTTGTTAATAAAAATATTACACTGGAAATTTTTAAAAAGCACATTAAAGCACAGAAGGACCTGAGAAAGTGTGGGGGCTACAAACTACTGCTGGAGCACAAGGGCTCATTAGAATATGAGTTATTTAGGAGGATGAACTGGAATGCCATTATACAAAGTGTCACTGACTGAGTCCAGCCTAGTGTTTGGCTGCACTTGATAAATGAGTCCATTCTACTCCTCCTCCTTTTCTTTTTTTTAATATAGGGGAGAAAAATATGCTATTACAAGTTTAACCTATTGAAAAAATCATGTCCTGCTGGAGCAGTCAGAGCCAAACCTTTTGGTCTTACACATCTCCCTTAATGTGAAATCTTGGGTTCTACCCACCTGCTAAAATCTGAGTGCCTGGGTGAGCACTGGGTGTTCCTGCAATGGGGTTCCCAGAGCAACCCCAGCACAGCCCCTGCCTACACAGCATCACCTGAGCACGGTGCCAACCTGCCCGATGTGCTGGCTGAGTAAGGGTTTTGAGACAAGAAGCCTTTGTCTGCTGTGGTTATTTAATTTGACTTTTTTTCCCCCTTCTCTTCTAAGTAATTTACTCAGGCTGCACCCTCCCTCGGGCTTGAGTGGAGCAGGGTGGGGGATGTTCTGCCTCGTCAGGCGTTAGTTGTGGCAGAGGAAAAACACTCAGGGACCTGAGTTGGAGGTGAGGAGGGAGGTGGGGGTGGAGGCAGTACCTTTTTTGGAGGGATTGGAGCACTTGTGGTTGCGCTGTGCTGCTCAGCTCTTTTGGGTGCAGAGCTGGGGAGGAAGAGAAGGTGGGAGGTGTGCAAGGCAGCAGGGCATTCCCTGGCAGCGTTCTGTGCCAAGCACAGATACTTAAAGGCATGTCAGGAGTGATGCTGTGGTGATCCTGTCTCCCTTTTAATGCACAGAATCACAGGATCCCAGAATGGTCTGGGATGGAAAGGACCTTAAAGCTCATCTCATTCTAACACTTTGCACTAGAACAGGTTGCTCGAGGCCGAATCAAACCTGACCTTGAGTGCTTCTGGAGATGAGGCAAATGCATTCAGGTGAGATAGAAGAGGTAATCAAAATTAGTGACTCTTTGGGGAGATGAAGTTTCCTGTGAGCACCTAACAGTTTGGGTAGTGGAAGCCACAGCAAGGAAGATCTAAGGTTTTTGACTGCTGCATCTTGCCAGTAGCATTTACAGGTGAAACCTCACATGTTTGTTTTTTTTTTGCATGGGCACCTATTTTTTACCTTGCATCTGGGCAGCCCTACAAGGTGACTGCAGTGTTCTTGAAGAAGGCTTCACCTTTGGTTTGGTTCACCTCACCAAAACTGTTGATTGGCATTCAGTGATTTTAAGATTTTTTTTTCCCCTTTTTGGCGAAGGTTGAAACATTTTGTAATGCCTAGCATTAGGTAAGACTTCTGATTTAATACCTCATCCCTTCAATTCACCTTCAACAACAACAATGTATTCTAATCCACTGCTCAGATGTTGATGGATGGGGCCTGTTTGGGTTAAACATTTGGGATTTGAATTGTTGACTTCATTCTGTCCCTGGAGCAGGAGCAGTCAGAGGAGCCCTTGAGGAGCATTGTGAGCAGCAGGTTCTCCATCACCAGTTAGTGGCAGAGTCAAATGGAAACGTGAGGCCAGCCTGGCCCTTAGCCAGACTTCATCTCCAGTTCCCATGGGAAACTGAATGTTTAAGACAGGTGCCATATTAAGAAGTCCTCTGCGATTCCTGACAAAAAACAGGTTGGAAGCTAAATTTTTCCTTGAATTGGATTCAGGAGGATGGAAAGACATGAGATCAAAAAGATTTTCGGGTTTTCTGTGAGGCTGTTTCACAGGGAGCTTTGCCCACCTTTGCTGTGTTGGTGCATGTGGAAGTGAGCAGTCTTTGAGTTTGATTCAGGCTGGGATCAGGGAACAAAGATCCCACATCACTCTTCGGGAGAAATGCCACAGTGCCAGTCCAGTGTGAGACACTCCAGGGATCTCCATGAGGTCCAGTGAGGGTACCTGACCTTGGCTCTCAAGATGAAGAGGATTCCTCTCATCTTCTGCATGACTGAGCAGGTCTGGTCCCTTCTGTGGAAACTGCAGAAGCAGCAGGAAGAAGAGGAGGTATCAGTCTGTCCATCCAGACCCAGAGGAAGACAAGTGAAGGCTGGGCAAGAAACTGCACCTCTGGCCTGGCTTGGTGTGTCCAAATCACTAAATCCTTGTAGCTCCTGTGATACTCTGAAGACCAAAGACAAGAACCTGCCCCAGGGTTCTCAACCTGGGTTGGGAGTGAGGAGCACACATGAACTGGTGGGCATGCACCCTTCTCTCTCCCACAGGGCCCTCTTCTGCTCTGAACCCAGGGAAATGCACTCTCACATGAATTTTCTGAGCCCCACATCTCTCCAAAACCCACCCAAGCAAGGGATAGATGTTGGCTGGCCACAGCCAGGATGAGTGAGCAGCTTTTCCTAAACATGATATGCCTATGTGAATATGAGTAACCTCCGGTTTTCTGGGATGGGAGAGTAGAAATAAACCAAAACAAAATTGAATTGAATTGATGATGCTTCAGAGAAAAAAAAAGAGATGTTGCTGGAGAGGGTGCTAAGGGTAAGGGATTCTGGTGTAACCATGATGCAGAAAAGCTGCTTCATATAGGTTTGTTTGAGCATTTAGGCTTGCTAAAGGTTACTCAGATCCTTTTCTTTCAGTTAGTTCGGGGTCTGGAGCAGCAGACAAGACTTAGGCATCCAGGTGTTCAGGCTTCCCACAGGGATGTCACTCCATGCCTGGTACTCTGCACTTCCCTTTCGGGGGGTCACTGAGGTGTCCTCCCATGCATTGAGTGTTTTCCCAAGGGACAGATAAAGGCCAAATGGGAACATTCCTGTTAGAAAAAGCTGGTTCAAGCTTTAGTTGATTTCCTCACAATCACTTAGGTCAGTGTCAGAATAAAGTGTGGAAAGGGCTGGTCTGGGTCATGCATCCTTTCCTAGCTGCAGGTGCAAAGTCCTCCAGTATGGAGTCATTCATCCTGACCTCCCTCATCCCAAGCTCTGATTTACCTCCTAAACCCACTCCAAGAAGTTTTCCCTAGGGGTGTGTGCCATCCAACCCTCTGCTCTCCTGCTGAGCATCTCCCAGGGAGTATGTGGTCTCCACCAGCACCTGCCATGGCATCACTGCCCTGGTCCTGAGCATCCTCCCTCTGCTTTTCCTTGACTGTCCCCTTCCTCTTACCTTCTGAGGTGCAGTGGTGACCCAGCCAGATGCTGAGTTGTCATCATCTCAGCTCTGCTCAGATGGCTTGGCCTCTCCCATTTGTCTAGTACATAGCTGATTTATCAGCAGAGATGTTGTATTTGCTTTCAGATAAGAAAATGCTGAATATTAGAGCTGGGATTGAGCCTCGTGAAATCCCCCTGGAAACAGCCTGATTCCCCACTGACAGCTGTTTGTTGGGATCCCCTCTGAATCCCCTGCAGATGTGCTTTATTTTCGTAATGCAGTGCTCATTTTATAATCAACCTGCCCCGCCCTAGTAAATCGAATGCTGTACAAAACCATATGTGTATTATCTCTAAGTAATTATCTTTATTAACCAAACTTGTAATCTACTCAGAGAACGAAATCAGCTTTATTTGACATGGTGTGTTGGCCACAGAACCTCTCTGACAAACATGAGCTGTATTTCCATCCTTTAATTCCTCTTCTGGGTGACTCTCAGGAGGGTTCCCATTATTTTACCCATGACTGATGGCAGGCAAGCCAACTTGTTCATCAGGCCCCACTTGCCCCTTTTAGCAGATCAGTGAAGTATTTGCATGCTTCCATCCATCTGGATCTTCCCTGGTAGTCCAAGATTTATTAAAAATTAACATCAGCAGGCCAGAGAGCTTCTCAGCCAGCTGTTGGAGGGCTCTTGGGAGCAGGTTATCCAGGCCTGCTGATTCAAAATTGTTTATCACTGATAGATGCTGTTTAACAACTTCCTTGGTTACTAATGGACTGGAAAGTACTTCATCCTCCTCATGTGATACAAGCACCTCATCCTGCCTTCTTTGCAGATGTGGAGCAGAAATATTGATTGAACACTTCTTGCCTTTTATGCATCATTACTTTTTTCCCCATCTGAGGCTGCGCTGCTGATTTATACAAAAGCATTGTAATATTGCCCGGATTGCTCGCTGTCCTTTTCCATATGCAGATGAACACGTTGTGTGCTTTGCTCTGTGGCTCTGCACAAAGCAGAAGGTTCTCACTCCATTGCTGGGAGTGACATTCCTTGGTTTGACATGGTGTAGGACTCTGGAAGAGGCCTGAGGACCAGGAAATTCCTCTCCTCTCTCTGCTTTCCATTGCTTTGCATTCATTAAGGAGGAGTTACGAATTTTTTGACCCACCTCCAAGAGCTCCAAAACCATCAGCCCTTCCAGAAAGGATGAGATTTGCCCCCAAAATTTGAGATTATTTTAAGCTGTGACCATTCTACATGTCAACCTGTCAACCCCCATCTCCATGCTGCCATGCTAATTTTAGGTTAATCATCTGTGCATGTACAAGCCTTCATCTCTCCTAGCAATTTGTGGCTGCTTGCTCTCTCCCCTGACCTAAGACAGAGCTGCTGGTTTTTTCTCCTATCTTACCTTTTCCATTTTCCTTTCCTCCTGTTTCCCCTGCAGTGGGTTGTTGCAATATTAAATCCCACATCTTGTGGCAGGGCAGGCACTCAGTGGTGGGGCAGAGATCGTCTGCCAGGAAGGGACAGGACACAGGGAATGGCTTCCACTGCCAGAGGGCAGGGCTGGATGGGATCTTGGGAAGCAATTCCTGGCTGGGAGGGTGGGCAGGCCCTGGCACAGGGTGCCCAGAGCAGCTGTGGCTGTCCCTGGATCCCTGGCAGTGTCCAAGACCAGGCTGGACAGGGCTTGGAGCAACCTGGGACAGTGGAAGATGTCCCTGCCATGGCAGGGGGTGGAATGAAATGAGCTTTAAGGTCCCTTCCAATCCATTCTGGGATTCTGTTGTGAGATACTGTGGGAGATGCTTACAGGTCTCATTCTTACTCATAGGATTGTAGCCTGTAAATCTCCGCTTCGAGGAAAGAGTCAAAATGTTTTATTCAGCAGAAAAACTGTTGGTGTGATGAGATGCTCAGAAAAAAGTGCTAAACATGTCCAGGCAAAAACAAAAAAAAAACAAAAAAAAAAAAAGGAAAGGAAATAAGTGCAAAGTTTTTTATAATGAGACTAATAAACTTCTAGAAAGAATTGCGAAAGGATCAGGGCAAGCCCCCTTGATTTGAAATCTTCCAGACAAGATTGTCTCTGCTTCTAAATGCTGGAGGGCAGGCAAGAATGAGAGCCTTGCTGCAGAAATTACTGGGTGAAGCATTTTATTTTGTATGAAGCTGGAGGGTAAAATACATGATCATAACGGTCCCTATTACTTGAAAATACTGATAGAAAATAAACCTTAAATTTGTAGCCTAAATTTCCTATGAAGTGTGGTCTGAAATCCATGAGTAGATTTAACATGGATATCAAAAACTTGAATTATGGAGTGATGGATGTTAAAATCTTGAATAATGGAGTGAATGTTGTGAGGGGAAGAGGCAAAAAAAAAAAGAAAAAGTTCGGCTGTAAAGTTTGGGATGGTAAGGGATGCTTGGGGAGCAAAGATGGGAGCTGTGCAGGAAAATCCTCCTGCACCCTCTGAAGGGGGATTGAGCAGCTGTGTTCAATATTGTGTGTAGCTCAGGTCCTCCCTCCTGAGTACAGTGTGAAAGCAGTGGAAATAAAAGCTTGGCTTTTGCTAAGGAAAAGAATGACCCACAATGTCACTTTTTTTTTTTTTTCTTTTTTTTTTCTGTGGGAAGAAGGGCTGAATTCAATGTTTTCCTTTCTCGCTCCATCCTGCTGCAACGCTTCGCTGTGCGGCCAGGCAGGCTGGCGAGCAGATAATGAATCTGCCGAAATGTGGTTATTGATATAGCTGAGATCATTATACCTGAGGGTCTTGTGAGCTTTCCCATCGAAAGGGGCATTTTTCAGAAGGCTGTGGTCATGACATAAACAGTCTCACTCCGTCTGAAATCTCAGCTTGGCAAAGTCCTGAGCCCGGGAACATTTTTTTTAAATACATTATCAGAAAGGTAAATCAGGTCAGCTGCATTTTTATTTTTTTCTTTCAGCTAGGAGAAGTAAAATGGTTCATTTGCCTCTCACTATTAACGTGATGCTCTGCAAGGAGCTGTGGCCTGATCCACAGCTTTTGAAAGCAAAAGAGATTTGTTTCCACCTACATCAGGGAGCTTCTGTGGAATTTCCTATTCCTGGGTAAGGATAACTCTCCAGTTTGGGAAGGAAATGAAGTGATCTGTGCAGAGGGTTAGCAACTCTTGGAGGCTGGAATGCTGGCTATGATGGGCCAGGGGCTTGGTTGTCCTTAGCCCATCCATGTGTGGGGTGGTGTGAGTGGACCCAGCAAGGAGCTGTGCCTCATTTTTTTGTGTGAGAGCCAAGGAAAAATAACCCACCGAGAAATTACGAGGCAGGGAAAGCGTTTCAAAATTGCAGCTGGGACTGTGAATTGCACAGGGAGGTTTAAAGTGATTGCAGTGGAGGTCAGGCTGCTCTCTGCAGCATCAGTAGCATCTGAGTCTCTGCAGATGCTCTCCAGCACCTCCCTTCCATCCTGCAGCAGACTGTGTTTGGGTTTTTGACGCCCATCTACAATCTGGTCTGAGGTGCTGCAGAAGTTTTCTGGCATTGGGGATGGTGACACGTGTAGAGTGAGTGTTCAGAAGCTCTGTGTGATCTGAACCTCTCTGGGGGCTTTCATCCAGCTTCAGCTGCTCTGGGGTGTGAGAGGTATCCCTGATAAAATTATGCACCAAGCCATCAAGCTCTGAAAAGAGGGTCTTTGATCCACTTTGTGCCTTTTATTGTTAACATCCATTTGTGCTTAAATTTCATTTTATTGCCATTTATTCTTAGTTGCACTCACCCAGTCCCAGTCCTGCACCAACACAAACTGAAGCAGACTCAGAAGTCTTTCTCAGGGAAGAGGAAGGGAGGACTGAAGCATTAAAAGCAAGTAAAGTGACCTGTTCTAGTGGAAGGTGTCCCTACCTATGGCAGGGGGGTTGGAAAGACATGGTCTTGCAAGTTCCTCCCAGTCTAAGCCATTCTGAGATTTTTTTGATCAGAATATTGCCTTCAGGCATGTGTTATCTAGCCAAATACTGGTTTAATAGAAAGTTTGTGCCGAAGTTTTGCCATGTTCTTGAGGCCTTCCTCATATCCTGAAGCTGCATGGGACCAAGAAAGATTGGGAACTGTGGATCATGAAAGATTTGGGAGCTCTGGGGGGGCCAGAGGTGGCTGCATTTCCAGGTCAGGGGGGCTTCCAGGGAGTGGCCAGGGGGACAGCTTTTTAAAGTTTCTCAATGAAGTTTTCTACAGGATGTAGAAAAATCCGTGTAGTTACACATATATTGTGTAAATATATGTATACATACACCTGTTCAGTATCACCTTGGCTCCATCCAGACCTGTTCCTTGAAAGATATCCAACTGTGCTTCCATTCCTTGAGAAAGACTCTGGGTAGAATAATTGACTGTATTTCTGCTGGAGACAATGGAGCCTCATTGACCTCTGCTTTCCATAAGAAAGCACTGGGGATCCCTCAGGATCAATCTGGATTACAACCATTAAGGTTTCAAATATTAAATCTCTGAGGTTGTTTAAGGAAAGCACTTCGTCAGCATTGGTTTTCACTGATTTTCTGTAGAGCTTTTTGGGTTTTTTTCTGGATAAGGGTACTGTGGCATCCTACTCCCTTCTGCCCTGCTGGTGCCCCAGTGAGGAAGGTGTTTGTCAGGATTGGGGGCTCACATCTCTTCCTTCCCCATACTCTGTCACCTTTAAAATAAGGCCAGCATTTGGAAGCACTTAGGCCAGGTTTAACTTCATTGCCACCTTGGAGTTAATGGGGGCACTGCAAATGGAAATACGTGGGGTTTCTGTGGAGGAAACCTCCCCAGGCTTTTCCAAGTTTCTTTGGTGAGATTTAAGGGTGGGAAGTATTTTTATGGGTTCCATTTCTTACCAAAATCAACCTGTAAAAAAAAAGTGTTTTTTTTACCACCGCAGTTTGGCAATGAAATAGGGATGTTTGAGGAAGAAAATTATTTTCCTTTGAAAAATGTGACTGATGCAGCAGATCTTGTTGCAAAAAATATCTTCCTCTAACTCTCAGAGAGCTGTATTCACTGAAGTTAATTATTGGGCTCCAACTAGAAAGTTTGGAAGCAGCCTGAAAAACTGAAGTACAAAAGGAAAATACTGTATTTTATATAAATTCACAAACACCGCCCCCCCAAAAAAAAAATTCTGTCAAAATTTGTGCATGAAAATATTTACATTTGATGATTGCTTATTTTTCTGATTAGACAAGCTTTCTTCAAGTACTTTTCTGGAAAATTTTCAGTTCAATGTACTTGAAATTAGAGTTTTCCTCACATGTGGTAAGCAATCATTGCAACCTTTTCTGTTATATTGTACTAGGTGTTTCCTGTTGTCCTTGTGAATCAAGGTGGGGTCTGGCACAGCCCTTTCTTCTCTTTCTCCTGCTGCTCTTATTTCACACCTTCTTAGAAGTACTTTATTTTCTTCTCACTTATAGTGTACGAGACCTGCTCAACCTTCCATTAATGGTGATAAAAAAAAAAAAAAAAAAAAAAGTGTGCAAAATAACTTAGAAA
>VXBI01001435.1:30640-61515 GCA_013397375.1 Toxostoma redivivum | reverse complement strand
CA
This sequence comes from Toxostoma redivivum, assembly GCA_013397375.1. Taxonomy (NCBI): domain Eukaryota; kingdom Metazoa; phylum Chordata; class Aves; order Passeriformes; family Mimidae; genus Toxostoma; species Toxostoma redivivum. The sequence continues at coordinate 61,513 of VXBI01001435.1, read as the reverse complement.
CAATATAGAAGTATACACACCTGTATAATGTATCTTTTTGTGTAAAATACATACTATAAATATAAATTTACATACAGTGTAAAAATTAATATAATGGACATAAAAAATATGCTATTACATTTTCATTGGATGTTGGAGAAGAGGCAGCCAGCACCCAGCTGCACCCTGCTGCAGGTCGGGTCAGTGAGGTAGTTGCACGGTTTATTTTCCTTTGCCTGAGAGAGCTTTAGTGATGAATAGAGGGAGGGGATCTGAGGCTGGGATGCTTCTGCCAAGAATGATTTGGAGGCCTCTTTATATTAGTCAGAGCTTTTTTATTCCTTACTGGAAGCCTGAGAGGAGCTGCATGCCTGATGGCAATGTTGCTCACAGGTCTGCATAATTCTCAAGTATCGCTCATGTGAGCAGCCTGCCTTAATTATACATTTATTTCTTGCTACTCTTGGATTGCCTTCTTCCTATTNCCTTTCAGATACACCCTCTCAATTTTTGGGGGTTTTTTTTTTTTTTTTTTTTTTTTTTTTTTGGGGAAGTCTAGCTTAGTTATGTGTTTATTTGCTTTAGATAGGAAATACTAGTGCAAAAACAGACCTGCCAGTATGTCCAGCTGGGTAGGCAGAGGAGAAGTTGATTAATATTTAGAATAGAATAGAATAGAATAGAATAGAATAGAATAGAATANAAATTAGTAAAGATGAAGGATCTCAGACCACAGAGAAACATGATATTATTGAGTGTGTGTGGATGATCTTGGAAAAGCAGGCAGTGATGGGGGGACTCATCCCTGCCACTGCCCCTGCCTTCCCGGCAGGTTGGAGATGAGAATATGGAATCAAGATGGGTCTCATCTGCGTATTGTTATTCCTCNATTCCTTACTGGAAGCCTGAGAGGAGCTGCATGCCTGATGGCAATGTTGCTCACAGGTCTGCATAATTCTCAAGTATCGCTCATGTGAGCAGCCTGCCTTAATTATACATTTATTTCTTGCTACTCTTGGATTGCCTTCTTCCTATTCCTTAAAAAGATGCCCTTGCACCTGAGGAATGGGTGTGTGGTGGTCCTGAGTGATTTTTTTTTTGAGGTGGGTGAAAGGCCACCATGTCCCAGCTGTTGGTTTTGCAAGGGACTTGATGTTCTTGGCAGCTGCAGAAGAGGAGGAGGAGGGAACGTCCACACCATGAAGTCTCTGCGCTGTCTCCATGTGGGTTCAGGCAGATGTTGGGACCATCAAATGACTTCCACCTCCCAGGGAGAGGCAGCAGCCCAGCAGTGTCCCCCACCCTGCCCTGCCTAGCAGGGAACCCGTTTGGGAAGTGCCTCTGTGTTGCCCGCAGATGAGCCAGCCCAGGAGGGGGAAGGAGACCACTCTGGATTGAGGTCCTGGCACTGCTGGGAGGAGGCAGGGTGGAGGGATGGAGACCAGCCAGCTTCCTAACTATGCAAACAACCCACACCCATGTTCACTGTTTATCCCTGCTGAGCCCGTCACCATGGTATCTGGGCACCTTTTGCCAAGGTGAGTTGAAGCTGATGGAGCAGATCTTCAGCCAAACCCCAGGCTCTCTAGGCATGTGCCTGGGAGGTCTCCTAGATCAGCTGGCTCTTCCAGAGCTACTGCTGCTGGGATAATCCCAATCATTTTGCTGCTGCCTTTGGACCCCCTGCTGCTGCCTGCCTGGTCCCTGGCTGACTCCTGTTGCCATGAGCTCCTCCAAGCAGGTGCATCCTCACCTCTGCCATGGAATTTCTTTATGCTCTGTCACACCACGGTGCCAGGTGAGTGGCTGGAGAGGTGGGTCCACAGGCCTTTGTTGCTGCCTTCATGCAAAATTTGGGCCCTTTCTCCACCATGTGGCTCTGGAAGGGTGGAGCAAGAGGAAGAGAGAGAAGAGGAAGAGAGAAAAGAAAAAAGAGAAGAGAAGAGAAGAGAAGAGAAGAGAAGAGAAGAGAAGAGAAGAGAAGAGAAGAGAAGAGAAGAGAAGAGAAGAGAAGAGAAGAGAAGAGAAGAGAAGAGAAGAAGAGGAAAAGGGAGAAGAGAAAGAGGAGAGAAAAGAAGAAATGAAAAAGAAAACAACAAAGAGGGAAGAAAAGCTAGACCATGTGTTTTTCTGCAAGTCTATTTAGCTTTAAAAAGTAACCCAACAGTTTTTTGTAACTGATGTTGAGCAATTTCAAAATGGGAGATGTCCCCTCCTGCCTTAGCAGCAAGTCACTGTCCTGGCCATTCACTGAGGGGGTGTGAGAAGAGATGAGCCACGTTGGCTAATCCCTGTTTGTTGTCTCCAGTGTTCCTCCAGATCTTCTCCCCAGCCTTGCAGGGATGTACAGCTGTACAGCTGCCTTCCCTCTGCAGAAATAATTGTTCAGGAGATGAGACTCAAGGCAGCTGTGGGTGAATTTGGTGCCTTCTCATTTCCAAGTGGTTGCCCAGCAATTACATGATGGCTGGTATTGCAGTCTGTGCTGAGGGACAGAGTGCCAGCTGAGAGGAGGGAATTGGTTCCCCCCCACCTCAGCTGGGATTAGTACTTCCATGCCACAGCTGGATGCTAAAAAGGAAAGGCCTGTGAAAGAAATGGATCAGATTTACTTTCCTTTGTTGTAGAATGATTTGGGTTGGAAGTGACTTCAAAGATCATCTATTCCACATACCTAAAATGAGCAGGGACACCTTCCACTACCCCAGGTTCCTCCAAGCCCTGTCCAGTGTGGCCTTGCACACTTCCAGGGGTGGGACGTCATAATTTCCAGCTCTCACTGCTGTCTGTCTTTGGGGAGATCTTTTGCTCATGTTGGATTTATGGATGAGGCAACCTCCTCTGTGGACAGGAGGCAGATCCCAGCCTCTTCAAGGTGCTGGGTGGCTTTGGGAGCTGCAAGGGAGCATGAGAACCACTGAATGTTGCAGTGCTGTGATTTACATCCGGACAGGGCCTGGTTTACTTGGGGCAATTTATACCCTCTTAGTCATGTCTGAAGAGAAATTAAAGGGATTATCTCCTCTGAGCCCTAATTTCCCTGGATGTAAAGTCAGTAGTTGCATTCCATGAGTCTTGGTCTGGCTTTGCAAAGTCTTGGAGATCCTGTGGATACAAGGTGGTAAAATAAATGCTAGGTCTTGTATGGAAAGTGGATGACAGATTTTATATTTGTGGCTGCAACAGAGAGGAGTCAGGTTGCAATATCCCAGCCTTTCCACTGTGCACATGCACTTTCCAAACAGTTTTGTTGCAATTAATTACAGTGCAATTAAAGCAGAACGACAGTGCTAACTAAGGGCAAAATCTTGTGAAACAAATGGTGTTTGGGCTGATTTTGTAATTGCTCCAGGTTCCCCAGATACAAATTACGGTGTCAGGGCTCCTGATTTATGGCAGAGCAATATACACACAGATAACTCAGGGCAAGAGCTGCCTGTGTGGGCTGCAGATGCAGAGGTCCATGTCCCATCAGTTCTCCTTGTTGCTGACCCGTGAAGGGTGGGTCCTCTCTGAACTTGGCCAGAGGGACACAGGTGGCACCAGCTGTCCCTTTCTGTCTCGTCCCCAAGGCTTCTCATGAGGTTTCCTTGTGAGGGAGGTGTGGGTGCTGTTCTGGGTGCAGCTCCCTTCTGGGCAGAGGGGTGCAGCCATGAATGGGGGTGAGGCAGGCAGAGGGATCCTGTTCATCCATGGGCCAGCTATGGAGAACGTGGCTGATGATGCAGGACCATGTCCTAGGAAGGGCAGTGGAGGTCAGGCAGTGTCTGGGAGCAAAGATCTGATGAGGAACAGCTGAGGGAGCCAGGAAAGAGGCTCAGCCTGGAGAAAAGGAGGCTCCGGGGTGCTTGCAGAAGGTCTTTGTGAGGGTGGGCAGGCAAGGCTTGGCACTGCTAAATCCCAGACAAACCCTGCTGCTCAGTTCCTCTGTCTGTCCATAGTAAACCACAATGGATCACAGTGACTCCACTGGGGAAGGTGACCTGCAAGGGAATACAAAGAGGTTGAACCCTTATCTGCTTGTCCAAGGAGTACCACGCATTTTGTTTCATGGATTGGTTTTCTCTGCTCCTGTTTCTAGCCGTGCTGGGAATATCATGCTTTGTTTTCTTGTGGGAAGCCCCTTTCCAGATTAAAGAACTGGAGTGGGTGTTTTCTCACCTGTAGTTAAAAGGAGTGAACCTGTGACTTTGTAGCAAAGAAATCCTGTGCTGTGAGTGTTTAGAGGTTATTAGAGTTAAAGCATTTCAAGAAATCCAAACCAAAAAACCCACATAATTCAGATATCACTATCTGGAGTTTAAAAATAAGTGAGGCAAATTTCTGAAAATGTCACAAGATCAAGCAAAAAATCACTTTTTATAATTAAGCCCTTCTGTGTTCATTTTTTACCCATGGACAATGGGGTTTGAGCTGTGAGTTGATGTTTCAGTGCTGCCATGAGCCTACTTAGACACACCAAGCGCTCCCCACAGGGTCATAAAATGAAATCATAGAAACACAGAACAGTTTCTTGGAAGGGACCTTCAAAATTACCTTGTTCTAGCCTCCCCCCAGGACAGGGTCACAGACAGTTTCCACTATCCCAGGGTGCTCCAAGCCTCATCCATCCTGGCCTTGGACACTGCCAGGGATCCAGGGGCAGCCACAGCTGCTCTGGGCACCCTGTACCAGGGCCTGCCCACCCTCCCAGCCAGGAATTGCTTCCCAAGATCCCATCCAGCCCTGCCCTCTGGCAGTGGAAGCCATTCCCTGTGTGCTGTCCCTGCATGCCTTGTCCCCAGTGGCTCTGCAGCTCTCCTGGAGCCCCTTCAGGCCCTGGCAGGGGCTCTGAGCTCTCCCTGGAGCCTTCTCTTGTGCAGGTGAGCACCCCTAGCTGTGCCAGGCTGTCCTCTTAGAAGAATATTCAGCCATGGAGTGCTAATCTGCTCACCAGCCACCACAGAGTCCTGTGGTGCTCACGAATATCCTTTGCTGTGGGTCTCAGGTATACCTGGAAAACCAAGGTGGTTCTCAGTACCACCCCAGCTGTGGATTGGAGTTGAGCATCTTCCCCCAGCAGGCTCTGGTGTTGGGTACCAGTGCTCCCTGCACACATCCCACCCTCAGCTAGGCTCCTGCTCTGAATATTAAATCCTGAGACAGAGAGAAGAAGCCCGAACACTGATTAATTTGAGCCTGCGCTGCTCTTATCCTGGTTTCAAAGTAATTGTCTCTCTTGTCCACAATTTTCTCTCCTTACATTTCACTGCATATTTATTAGGTTTTTGTGAGGCTATCTGCAGCCACATTAAACCAATTTACTTCTTGAAATGTCTGACCTTTGATCTTCCAGCCACTGCCTTTCGGAGCCAGAAAAAAGAGCCTTTAATAATGTGTCACATGAAAGGCTGGCTGCAGAGCCTGTCACTTGCACACCCCAACTCCAGTTAATAAACTATCAGATGAATCAATTATTGCCTCATAATTGTTACCTATATTTTTGTGCTAAACAGGAAGAGTATTTCCCCCCTCTTCTCCTAGTCGCTTTGTGAGGCGAATGCGTGCAAACAGCCATGGCTAATATTTCTAAAAAAACATCCTCAATCTTTGTAGCCAGTTCTGATCTTGGCAGATGTGTGTCGGGGGTAGGGAGGGTTTGCAGAGGCATTAGGCTATCTGTGTGCATCCCATATTTAGATCCCTGCAGCATCCCTCTGTGCTGTGTCTCCTGAGCCCCTCCAGCTGCCCTCTGCAGCAGGCACAGGAGAGGAGAGGAGAGGGAGCTTAGTGGGTTGCAGAGTGCTTTTGGTGGGGGTGTTTTGGGTGGTTTCCAGGCAGCAGCAGTGAGGCAGGGGTGTGCCTGGACTTCTCCATCACAGCAAGGTTGGAAGCTGCTCCCCCCCAGTGTAGTCCTCACCATCACCTCCCAGCACTCTGGGCACCTCCTGGTGTCCTTGTGCTTCTGTGCCATTGCTGAAGGACAGGCATCGTGCTCCAGGGGTGATGCCTCACCTTCTAACCCTAATGGAAAGGACAGACTGGGGACAGGACCCCTTTCAGTGGGCTGCTGGCACTATGGGCACAGCCAGCTCTCTGTTTTGTAAGTCAGGGAACCTCACATCATGGTCTTGGCTGCATCCAGCCACACCACGTAGCTTTTATCCTGCATTCCAGTTATGGAGCTGGAGTGTCAAATATGTTACCTCTTACTGCTACAGAGCCATAGAGCTCTTGGGGGTTTGCTGTGAAAAGCAGAGGCAGATGTGGCCAAGCTGCTGTTGAAATAAGGACTTGGGGATGGAGCTGGTGGGATGCAGTGTAGCTCCCTTGGGGTCTCTGCAGTCTCTGCACACAAGACACTGCTGCCCTGAACCCCAGGAAGACACTGGGTCTAAGATCCATTTTCTTTTTCAGACTGCTGGCTCTCTGCACCTAGTTCAGGATGCTGTTGGGGAGATGAGGAATGTTGTTCATGAGGCTCCAGGGGTACAAGGAGCCCTCTGCTCAGGCAGCTTAGCTGAGGCTTTGGGGAGAGGTATCCCTACCAGCTGCCCAGGTAGGTGCACATCCCTCCCTTTTCTGCAGAAATCAGCAGCAAAGCTGGGTTTCACAGGGATAGAATGGGCCAGTGAAGTTTAAGCACAGCAATTACAGTTTCTGTCACCCACAAGGTTTTCTGATGCATCACTCTGGAACAACGTCTTGCCCAGGAGCTCCATTTCACTCCCAGTGACATCTCTTCAGGGCAGGAGTAGGCAGCTGTCCTGAGGGTACAGATCCATCCTGGAGGTGGCCTTGGCAACACATTTCAACATCTATGTATTATTTATTTCCCCTGACTCTTCTCATCTCTTACATAGTCGCTTAACAGCACCAGCCTTTCACAAAGGGATGGAGAAGGGCTGAAAAATGCAGGAGGCAACCCAGGTCTTCTCTCTCTGCTTTAGTCTTCCCAGGGTGACTTCTTACTTGCCATATGGGGAAGGCTCCTGACATCCCCAGTCTGCAGAACACCACAACACTGAGCAGAAGCAAAGTCTCGAGTTTCAGGGGAAGGAAAAACCATCTGCACTGCTCTCTGGCACATCTGTGCTGATTTGACTCTGTGAGGACATGGTTTCAAGCTTGTAGGATTCAGCCTCTTCAGAAAGGCTGGGATTAATTGCTGAAATGAGAAATACTAAAATCTGGGTGAAGAAGAGGTGGAGAGAAAGAGAGAAGCGTGGAAATACTCTGGGTTGATAATTCCCTGTGTCAGTCTTGAGTTTAACAGTTGTGTTTAAGATTGTTCTGTAGGAGATAATCTGCTGGGTTTTGCCTGCCATGGATGCTGGGGGGTAGAAGTGAGCCTCACTGGGAAATCATAGAAACATGGAGTTGTTCAAGCTGCAAAAGCCCTCCAAGACCATCAAGTCCAACCATGCCCTCAGCACTGCCAGGGCCACCACTGACCCACGTTCCCAAGTGCCACATCCACACGGCTTTTAAAGCCTACTGGGGATGGAGGCTCCATCAGTGTCCTGGGTAGCCCATGTCATGACTGGACAACACTTTCCATGAAGAAATTCTCCCTAATTTCCAATCTAAACCACCCCCTGGCCCAGCCTGAGGCCGTTCCCTCTCCTCCTGTCCCTGTTCCCTGGGATAAGATTCCAAATCCCCCCGGCTGTCCCCTCCTGTCAGGGAGTTGTGCAGAGCCACAAGGTCCCCTCTGAGTCTCCTCTAGGCTGAGCCCCTTTCCAGCTCCTTCAGCTACTCCTCATAAGACTTGTGCTCCAGACCCTTCACTTTGTAAGTTTCAAAGCAAATCTCAAATTTGAGGTAAGATTCAGATGGCCCTGAAGACCTTAATAAACTTCCATGAAAAAAAAATAAATATACCAAACCCAGACCTTACTCTCTTCATTGTTGATTGCATTTTGGATGGAGGCATTTAATCTACTTTGCAGCTTCAGTCCTGACTCCCACCTTGCTACCTTCTTTCTTAAGCAGGTAAAAAGTCATGATTGGGCACATACTTTATTCAGGACTGTTTCCAAGTTGAGCTTCAGAGAGGAAGTTCGCCTGGAATAAGACAGGGATGAGGAGAAGTACCTGTGTTAGTCGTGGCCATGGAAAACCACATGGCCACATTGACATGAAAGTCCTGGAAACCCCTGCAGGGACTTCCAACTTGTCCTTGGGTGTCTCAAAAATCAGCACCTTGCTTTCATGTATTCCAGCAAAGAGATCCCTGGCATTGTGGGTTGATTCTCCTTAAAATGATGCTGTCACTCTTGCCTCTTTTACATTTAACATCCTGTGGTACCCAGGCAACACCATCCCAGCTGAGCTGCTTCCAGCCCTAAATCCATGAATGCTTGGCTTGTGGCCCCCACTATACCCCATCCAGGTAGGCAAGGAGAAATTCAAGCCTTTTTGACCTTCAGCTTTCCTCCTTGGGAGATGAAATTAATACTCCCTGCCTTACCTTGGAGGGATGCTGCTGGGATTAATTAGTTAATAGAAAAAATCTCGCTCGCCTGCCTCTGTGAGAGCCACCCTCGTGTGGCTGAGTCTAACATTCACCTTTCTGATGACCACAGGGGACCTTGGCTCTGTGTGGCTGGGATTTTGCCACAACTTGGGCGGGAGCATCCTGCAGATCCTGCCAGGACCCAGCCCTTGGGTGGCGAAGGGCTGAGGCTGTCACAGAGACGCCGCGGATGCCTCCCTGCAGCCCCACACCACATAATTCCAGGCTCGCAGTGCTGCCTCTGCAAAGGTAGATTTGGTTTCTATTAATAAGGGGATAATAGCACGGGAAACCTGGCTGCAGGATGGCCCATGCCCAATTACCGCGGTCGTTGGGCTACAGCAGCCGCTTCCCTGCAATTATCCCACCGCGCGCCAGCACAGCTCAGCCCTCTGCGTTTTATTCTTAGCAACAGAGCCCCAGGCAAGGTCAGGGGGGGTCCCTGCAGCGAAAATCTCTTCTGGGGTATGCCAGAGTTGAGATGGGGGATGGCAGAGCCACCTCAGTGTTACGTGCCAGAGGTGGGGTCGGTGGGGATGACAGTGATGCGCCCCGTGCCCTGGAATATGCAGTCGTGAGGCTGACAGAAAAGCATTGCCCTGTTTTGTCCTTGTCCCAAGCCAGGTGGTGCCAGGGGAGTCCTGGTAACTCCCAAGGGGCATATTGGCTACTGTGGGATCACAACAATCAGCCTCATTTTTTGGGGAAGCACAAAAATCCCAGTCCAGTCAGAATGCAGGGGTGGCCTTGGCCACACTGGCGTAATGCTTAGACTTGATGATCTTAGAGAGCTTTTCCAACCTAAACGATTCTGGGATTCTATGATTTAAGGCTGGATGTGATGCTTGGTCTTGGTCCCAGTGTAAAATGGGTTGTATGGAAGCTCTGCTGGTTTGCACCCACTTTGCAAACCCACAGTGGAATCAGGGATAGGAAGGGCAGGGGATAGTCTGGGCACTGAGATTTGGAAAACCTAGAGTGAATTTCTTTCCCAGCACATTCCCTATGCGTCTCTGGGAAGTCACTTTCCTTCTTCATCCGTCAGGTGAGTATCCCTAGATGTGGTTAATGGCCTGGCAAGAGGGATACAGTGAGAAGAGGTGCATTCCAGACAGGGAGATGCTCACAGCCAAACCACCCAGATCACCCTAAAAACACAGAAGACCCTTCTTAAGCTTGTATTGTTTGTGGGAAAAAGATGAATGAAAAATATGTGTCAGTGATAAAAATGATGCTTAAAGGGCAGGAGTAAAGCCTTTCTGTGAGAAAAGTCCAGCTCGAGCCTGTGCTGTTTCAAATTAAGTTTTTGGTTTCCTAGAGGCAGCAGACAATGGTTCACTCAATCCTCTCTCCACTGTCATTAAAACTCGAGTGTGTTGTCTGGATATAGTATTTTGCCCTACCTTAAGAGCTCTAATCTTTTTAGGACCATTTCTTGCCGCTATCTGCAGACACTCGAAAGCCTTCTCAACCGCGGAGTGAAATACAATCCCTGTCTTGGGGAGCTTTCCCTCCCCTTTGTCTTCTGCACAGACAGAGGGAAAATTACCACTTAACAAATCTGCCAGGTCTGAAATTTTCTCCCCCCCCTCCTCCTTCACCCCTTTTGCAGCTATCATTTGTCGGGGGTTGCTTTCTCCCAGTGCCATCTGCCTTTTGCAGGGAGATGGCAAGGAGCATTTTATTGTTTGCTGAACAATTCCCTGCAATTTGCTGTTCACTATTTCTTTCGGGCTCCTTTAATCCCTTTTTTTTTTTTTTTGCACTTGCTGCTGCTTATTTTTAGCTTGCGCGCCATTTGTGTTTGTTCCCCAAAACTGTTTATATTTTTAAAAGCCTCACTTTGTTGGTACTTTTTTTTTTTGAGTGTCCCTTCTTGGATGCAAAACCCTGCCCTTTCCCCAGCACCCTGCTAGGCTGGGTGGTAGATGGAACAAGCTGTCATTCCAACTTTTCTGACTATCCCTGTTTTCCCCTGGAGTCCCACTCTTCTTTCATGCCCACATCATTTTGGTTTTGTCCAGTGAAAATTCCAGCTGAGCTGTGGAGGCGCTGAATGATGCCACCATCACAAACCCTGGTGATCACAGCTCCCTTTGGGTGATTTGCTCTGTCCTGGTGCACTTCAGCATCCTCTGGCTTTTCCAGGTGCCAAAACACTGCCAGTGATGGGCTGAGCCACCCGGCTGCTGGGCTGGTGCCACCAACCCTGGGATTTGGGCTCAGGATTCAGCACTTGGCAACCACCTGGCATAAGGGATTCACTCAGTGGTTTGGGTTGGAAGAACCTTAAAGGGCCCTGTTGTGGGGAGGGACTTCCACTATCCCAGGTTGCTCTGAGCCCTGTCCAACCTGGCCTTGGACATTTCCTCATATCTAATCTGAATCTCCTCTTCCTTAGTTTGAGACCTTTATCCCTTGTCCTATCACAGCACCCCTGCTAAGAAAAGTTTGTCCCCATCAGAACCCATGGGATGGCCCTGACCTGAGGCCCCTCTGAGCTTTAGGCTGCCTCTATCCTTGAATAAAGCTGAGCCTTAGATGAGACTAGTTCAGGCTGGTAGTCTAGACAGAGGGCTGAGTTGGGATTTGTAAAAACTAACATCAAATTTTGGCTCTGCCAAGGGCTTCATCCATGGCCTTTGCAAATCATCAAATCTCTCTGCTCCCCTTCTGCACAGAACAGGCAATCTTTTTTTTCTCTCACTGTTTCTTTGCAGCACAGCCCTTTAGGAATGGATTATTCCTCCCTTGGTCTCACTTATACAGTGCCTTTAGGGGAATGAGCATCCAGCGGGTAGCTGTAAGACACTGGTGCAGTTTAAATGGTCACTACAATTAATAGCAATAGTTATAATAACAGTAATTGTCATAGCAGTAGTAATAGTAACAATAATAACAATAACAATAACAATAATAATAATAATAATAATAATAATAATAAAAACCTTGCCCAGTAGACACTTAGTCAGATCAGAACATGCTCCAAGCCATCACCAGTAAACAATATTGGACATTTTCATTTCTTTGCTTGTATGTTCACTGGTAGGGCTATGCCTCACTCCTGTTATTCACTACTGCAGCTGGAGAATTAAAATCCATCTTTTCTCCAGCCCCCTCTCAGGATTCAGAAATTGAAGCAGGAGTTTTGTTATCTGTACAAACATTTCCTGATCTGCCCCAGCTGGCTGCCCTGAGGGCAAGTAGCCACGTCCAGCATGACCCTCTTGTTCCTGAGCTACCCGAACTGTATCTGCTGTGCCAGCCAGGAATATATATTTCAGTTGTCCCTGGTGTTCCCGATTTCTCCCTCGTTAATATTGCAACAACCATTCCTCCCTGGGAGCACCACCTGGCCCCAGGAAGGCTTTGAGCCTCCCTTTTTTAGGCAGGAACACAGTAATTCTACTAGCTCCATCCTTCCTACAGACTCAAAGCCACTGTCTTTTTCCTGGGATCACTCAGAAAGTAGATTTATCACAATCATCATCTCTTTTTCTTTTTTAATGGTCAGGTGAATTTATGTTGGAAAACATAACTTGAGTTATGTTGGAAAAACAACTTGAATTTCCTGACCTCAGAAATTATTAGGAATAGGTCAGGAGACACTTTCATTTTGCTGGTTTGTTTTTTTTTTCTTTTTTTTTTTTTGCTTTTCCTGGAGGTGCAACCTCAGAGCTGCATCTTTAATTGCTGTTTTCATGAGCATCACAGCAAATGCACTGTGGTTTAGAGGGGGAAAAAAAAGTGGAATCTCTGTTAATAATCAACACATCTTGCTGCTGATATCTCAGACCAACAGAACAGTGTTATTTCTCCTGTCTCCTAATAACAAACTGATTTTCTCTGTTGTCTTTCAACATCTGATGAGTTTTTGCTCCCATTTCCCTTTAATAAGTGCTTTTGTATCCATTATTGCTCAATAGTAAAATCTTTTCCCGGCAACTTTACCAGAAGTAGATTTACAGCTGTGAAAATAAGCTTGGGTGTGATGAGATCTTGTCGTTTTATTATCTATTAAGTGCCTCGCATGACTTCGTCGTTATCAAAATGTAATTATGCATTTAAATAGTCCCATCATCTCTGCTTGTTGGTTTGTTTGTTATTTTTTTTTTCTAGGAGGGAAATGATGAAAAAACTCAGAAATTGATGCTTAGTATAACTCAGAATATGAATGGCACTGGCTTTGCTGGCCTCTTCCAGGGGCAGGGCAGAAAGAACCGAGCGCAGCGATGGTGTGGATCTGCCCAGGGTGATGTTCGTGTTAAGACACATCTTTGGTTTGGGCTTTTTTTTCTCCTTGCACATGGAAAAAGCCGGCGTTTCCTGGTTTGAGATACGGTATTTACTGATCCTTGCTGGATGTTAATTGTCGTCGGAGGCTCTGGGCGTGGGCGGATCATTGTATAATGCCCACACCCTTCGGGTGGCTTTAGGGTGTGGCGTTGTCTTTGCCTCACCGTGCAGCTCTAAGATGTATTATTACCCAAAAGCAACACGCCCTTCCGTGCTTCTTTTGTTTTTATTAGGGATTGCTCTGAACCAGCTGGCAAAGCCGCTGCTGGATGTGCAGCTCCCAACTTAGGCTTGCCCATTCCCGCTGGGATTCCCTGCGGAGCAGCTCTCACCTGCTTTGGGGTGGGAGCAGGCCAACTGGGGCACCTCCATGGGCTTGATGGCTTCTAACCAAAGCCATCTGGCATGGCTGAAGACCACCAGGGACTTGGGCTGGTCTTACCTAGGCTGAGCTCCCTGACAGCTCTTACCTACACAAAGCTTTCCGCGATGAGTAAGGGTGGGAGATGGAGAGCTGGGAAAGTGTTTCTGTCAAAAGTGGACAGGGCAGGAGAGGATTATCCCTTTGCAGTGGACTTGCAGCCTGATCCCTGTTTCGGGCACTTTGGCTGGAGATGCCCCGTGGGAGGGCTTTTGGATCAATGAGCTGCTGCTCCACCTCCGTTTCCAAACTTCTGGCAGCTGCCCAGCCACTTCTCCCACATGGTGCAGGTCCTGAAGGTGGCCAACACAGCCAATTCTTTCCTCACATGGAGCCATTTCTTTCAAGCTGTTTGGCAAAGAAGTGTTTGGGAAAGAAGTTAAGAGCCCACTCCATACATCCCCATATGGCTTTTTGCAGAAACACACCCCACAGGTGTCACATCTTCTCCCCCCAGCACAGCCACTGTGATGACTCTTCCACAATCTCCATCTGGGCAGCCCTCAGGAGCATCTCTGGTGTCAGTGGTGACTCCTATCAGTGGTGACTCCTTTGCTCACCTTTAGGTTGCTGCCACCTTCTCCAACCACCCAGTCTTCCTTCTGTGAAAGTTTTATTACTTTTTCTTGCCTGAAGCAGGGGGCTGTATTTAAATAAAACACATCCAAGGCAAACTTGCAGAGAAGTCTCACCTTTCCTGTGTCGCATGATTGAATAGGGGGGCAAGGATGCAACCCCCTTATTAGAGTAATATAATTTTCCATCTCATATAGGAACCAGGGATGTTTTAATGATTGGGCTCATTAGGTGGACTTTCCACTTAAAGTGTCTGTCTGGCAATTAAGTCTGGAAAAAGCATGACTGATGACCACACCTTCTGTGACTTAATGGGGAGTCTGAAGGCTGATCTTATTATCACACTGATACAGTCTGTGATAAAAAAGAATTTAAGATACTCTCCAGAGATTTATTTGCCCATTAGGAGACTGCCAGGAGAAGGTTAAGGGAACTCGTAAGGTCAAAGCTGAGCAGAGCAAAGTACTAAACACTTGGGATACAGGTGGGCAAAAACAGGAGGACAAGATTTCCACTCTTGGCTCCTCTACTGACTGTTTCATGGCCTTCACCAGGTCACTTTCTTCCTGTGTTTTTTCCAGTGTGAGCAGTTAACGACCTTGTTGGGCCCTGTGCTGGCCCTGCAAATGCTTGATGTAGCAGCACCGTGTCTTTGCCTCAGTGACACAAGTCCCTGCTGCCATCCACCATTGGATGAGCATGTGGAAAAAGTGTTGTGGAGTGGAAGGAAGCACAGACAGTCAGGAGGAGAGTGGTGGTGATTAGGGCAGGGAGATGAAAAAGGCAGAATTTCTATTCTCCTCTAAGAGGATCCTCATGGGTCCTCAGTGATTCTCTCACCTATTCTGTCTGCTTTAAAACATGACCTGCTGTAATATTTTACTTAAGCATGGTGTTTAAAGAACTGGAACTTATTGTAGAGCTCACTGTGCTGGCTTCAAACCTCCTGTTGGGTACCATTTTACTGACATTAGCTTGCCATAGCTTGTCAGTGATTTTAACTCTGCTGATGGGTTGAACACCCCAGGATAGAGGAGCCAACTCTTCTGGCTTTGTACTTCACTTCAGCTTCCTTAAGTACAATGGGGAGAGATAATTCAGCTAAATACGTTTCAGTACAAAGTGAAGGTTTTGATGACAAAAGAACTGCTCTGTGTCTGGGTCAGTTTTGTCAGATTAATGGTGGAATTGTGAAAAAATGGAAGCGTTTCATTTCAGCATCTACAAAGTGAAAGTCTTGACTGTCACAGGCAGCTTGATTTGTTTAACTCAACATTTGCTGTGTTTTTGATTAAACAGATGCCTGGAATTTAGGAAAACATTTTGTTTCAGGCTGAGCAAGTCAGTTTTAACATTTTTCAGTTCCAGAAAGGAGAAGTCCTGCTTACTCCCAGTGTTTTTCTCCTGAAAAGCCTCCTCCACTTCACTTTGTATCCTTTGCAATGGGGTCTTGCCAACTGCAGCCCTGTCTCGTCCATTAGAAAAACAAAGAGTCCCAGACTTCTCTTATCATCCTTCCACTTTGTCTTCCTTCTGTTNCCCCAGAATACTACATAGTTTTTGTGTTGAAACTAAATAATTGAATATAAAGCATTTTCTCTATGTCTTTAAGGAATCCTTTTGAAGTTGACTCTTTTGACCTTCAAGGCCCTGCATAATTTTTTCCTTCTCCATTTTCCGCCTCTTTGTTGTTCCTTGCGCTCCTGTAATCTTCTCTCATGCCTGCTTCCTTCACCTCCTCCCACCCTGCTCCATAACTCCAGTTATCTGCTCCCTGTGTTTGAAGCATGCAGTGGCTGGTGCAGCCAGCATCCTCCTCTGCCCCACAAGCCTTCGTCTCGCTCCTCTCTGTCAGGAGCCTCTCCTGCCCACCCTGTTCTCTCCAGATGATGTTTTACCTGCACTCTTTCCACCCCTCAAATTGCTTTTTTTATCTCCCTCCCATTGGGAAATGCTCAATTAGGGGACCTGCCTTAATCTTCTGGCTGGCCAAGTGCAATACGTCCACCCATAGCTTTCAGCAGGGGACAGGCTCCCTTCCCTCTCTCTGTACAGAAGTAGCTCTCCACCCTCCTGTGCTTATGGCCTTGCAGCTGTGTGAGCTTCCTGAGCTGAATCCACATTGTGTCCATCCCCACTGACTTCTCTGCTGGCCTTGCGGTCTCCCTGTGGGTGATTTTTGGGCTTGTGAGTTCCCACACTGCCCAGCACGCCGTTGGGTCCTGCATCCCCTGACCAGAATCTGCAATTCACAGGGTTAGGAGTGATTCAGTTAAAGAGGTTTCAGACAGTGAAAAAGAAAACAAACCCCCAAACGTTTAGATAATATGTGAGAATTGCTAGAGAGTCTCAGTTTTACAGCTTCAGGGAATGTTTTGCCAAGAGTTGCAGCATTCCTGGGGTGAATACGAGGACTCAGATGACCTGTCACAGAATCATAGATTGGTTTGGAAGGGAATTTTAAAGCTCATCTACTTCCATTCCTTTCCACGGTCAGGGACACCTCCCACTATCCCAGGTTGCTTCAAGCCCTGTCCAACCTGGCCTTCAGCATTTTCAGGGATGGGGCAGTCACACTCCTGTGCCAGGGCCCCACCACCCTCAGTGTAAAGAATTTCTTCCTTCTTTCTGGCTTCAATGGGACAAGCAGTCTTCTTTCTAAAGAGTAAACATAGCTCTGAACAAAGGATGTGTACACATGCACACACACATATTTCATGGAGATATTCAGGCATGGCAGTGCTGGTATTGGAGGGGAAGCAAAGCTCTCACCCTGCATTTATCTGGGCAAGGTCTTCCTGCTTATTCACCGAGAGGGAGGAATACGGATTTGCTCCTGGTGGAGGTAAATATTCACGGTGATTTCAGGAGGACTTGCACTCCTCCTGCAGCAAACGTGTGAGATGAAGAAGGGCAGCAGTGGTGAGCTTCATGAGGATCTTCTCCCCCTCCTCGCCAGGGTGCTGGGTTCATTTTTCCACTGACGCATCCCTGACAAACGCCCAGTGAGAGCTGGCATGGGCAGCCAAGTGATTGTGTTGTCACGGCAAAGACCGGTGAAAGAAGAGCAAGATTTATATCGTGGCTGCTCAGAGGGCTGGAGAAAAATGGCCCAAAGCCAGGAGTCATGCAGGCATGGCTGATACTGTCTTCAGTCTTTTGCCAAGTGTGGGCTGGATGGTGGCTGATGTGAAATGGGCTGCACAGTCCTGGTCCAAGTCTTAGTGGGCATGGTTCCACATCACAGAAACCAACCATGCAGTTGACACTTTCACTGACAGTGTTAGCAGAAAGATGAGTTGCTGGATTGGCCCTGAAGTTGAAACAAAATTAAAAATCCAAAGAATTTTGCAGCAGGAGAAGCTCAGCCTTCTATCAGGGAAGCCGGTGACCCCAGAAAACCCAGCACACACAGACACGACTGTGGTGATGGGTTTAATGTGCTCAAAAACAGTGAGGGTAGGGCTTTAGGCTGCTCTGTGGAGATGTGGCCTCAGGTGCAAGTTGCCTGCATACCTGTGGTTGTATTATTTCATCTGCTCTGAGCCTTGGCTCTATCTGCACAACTGGAGCACAGAGTCAGGGAATGGTTTTGGTGGAAAGAACCTTTGAAAACTCCTGTTCCAACTTCCACCTCTCACTCAGGCTCATGCCTTTGTGTGATTGAGTTTTGAGCATCTCCAGGGATACAAATCCCAGCATTTCTCTGGCTTCATGGTTCAAGGTCTGACCATCCTCTTAGTAAGAAATATTTTTCTTATGTCTTATATCAACTTGCTTTGCTGAAACTTCTCCCCGTGGCTTCTCATGCTCTGAGAAGCGTCTGATTCCTTCTCCTCTATAGCTTTGCATTAGGTAGGGACATGAAAAAATGAGATTCTCCTTCATGCCCTCTTCTCTGGGCTGAACAAAACTCTCTCCACTCACCTCATGTGCTTCAGCTCACTGACCATCTTGGTGCCTCCATAATGGCAGTGTCTCTCTGGGGACTCCAGACTGGACACAGTGCTCCATCTGTGTCTCAAAAGTGATGAATGGAATGGAAGATTCACTTCCCTCGACCTCTGGACACCACTTCTGTTCATTCAGCTGAGTGTGCCTGGCCATCTTCACTGCAAGGATGTGCCATGAGTTCTGGGCACCTTCTTGGCCACCAGTTCTTTTTCTGCAAGGTGTCTCTCTAGACAAACACAGGTGGTAGTTGCTTCCTCTGAGGTGGGATGGGTGGGAAATGCCAGACAGAATTTGGCAGATTGTCCATAAAAATGCAGGGTCTGGAGGATCAGACTGGGACAAGAGCTTGGCCATGTCATGTTCTCATCTACATCAAGAGCCAAGGAAGGCTGAGATTTCCTCTTTGAAAGACTGAAGCCTGCTAACTGCAGAGAGGTGAGGTAGCTGTAGGAGCTGGAAATTGCTGTAGAAAGGCTGAGGACACACAGAGACACTTTTTTTTTTGGTCTCAGGTTTGTTCAGAGGAGGTGCAGCTCATGAAGCCACCGTGGTTGCTGATTCAGTATCTGCCCTGTGAATATAATAGGAAGATTTCTGTCTCCACCACTGCCCATCCATCACCTTTCACAAGCCTAGGAGCAAAAGGAAGAATAAGAGGAATAACAAGAAAATAAAGAAACATTGCAGCCAGAAAGCTATCCTCTGTGTTTCACAATTCTATAAATTATGCCCTTTCCTTCCTCTTTAATCGCCAGGCATATAAAATATGCTTGCAGCAGAATCATATCCTTCCATTAAAGTTTCAGAAGAGAAATACAGGTCCCATCTGCCTATTTAGCAAAGCAGGGCAGTGCACAGCCATTTCTTTCCCTTTTCCCCTCTCAAAATGTACTTTATGGCAGGAGTTTTCTCTTTTAGAACTGGCTGTTTATTTCATTTTCAAATTTCAGCATGTGTTTCCACAAGCAGTCTCCTCTTTGTTCTCACATGGGTCTTTCTCCAATGCCTTCAACACTCAAATGCACCTAAAGAGCAGAGATCCAGTCTGCCCTTGGTGAAGGTCAAAGGAGAAAGAAGAAGTCTTTTAGCACTTGAGCAGGGTTCTTGAGGATGTGTTTCTGCTCTGCAGACAGGGCAGACACTGTCTGAACAGCAGGAATTGGCAATAGTGAGAATTATTAAACTGGACTGTAGAGGCAACCATGAGCTTCACTGCCCATTCCTGTTTGCTGCCAAGGATATTCATTTTTATTTGTGTTGTTCTGGTGTCAGGGTGGGCATAAGATCTTAGGTTTGTGTTGCCTGCATGACAGAGGAGTGAGTGTGGCATTGTCCCCATTCATAGAGGAACTGTCCCCATGACCCCCCTGTGCAAAGGGCAGGGAGAGGAGGCTGCTTTGGGGTGCATCCTCCCTCTGTGTTTAGGGGGGCATGGCAGTGGGGTGGGTACATGGCTGGGGGACATGGGGCACAACCCATGTCTCCTATGCACAGGAACAGGGCTGGGTTACAGTTTTGGGAAGCAGTGATGGATGAAAAGGCACGACAGCCTCCACTTCTAGTCCAGCACCCTGGGTCTCCATGGATTCAACCACTGGTTTGGGTTGGAACGGGCTTTTAAGCCCATCCAGTGCCACCCCCTGCTATGGGCAGGGACACCTTACACTGTCCACTTGTTCCAAGCCCCGATGTCTAATCTGGCCTTGGACACCTCCAAAGATGCAGGGGCAGCCACAGCTGCTCTGGGCACCCTGTGCCAGGGCCTGCCCACCCTCCCAGCCAGGAATTGCTTCCCAAGATCCCATCCAGCCCTGCCCTCTGGCAGTGGAAGCCATTCCCTGTGTGCTGTCCCTGCATGCCTTGTCCCCAGTGGCTCTGCAGCTCTCCTGGAGCCCCTTCAGGCCCTGGCAGGGGCTCTGAGCTCTCCCTGGAGCCTCCTCTTGTGCAGGTGAATACTCCCAGCTTTCCTAGCCTGGCTCCAGAGCAGAGGGGCTCCATCCTCCTGATCATTTTTGTGGTGTTCTCAATACCTGTTCACTGTCTCATCATGGGCTACACGAGACACATGCAAACTGGCTTGAATCATTATTTATAGCACTGCACCCTTTGAAATCTCTCCTATCCAGCAGAAGGACATGTACCTCCTTTTTTAACCATAAAGCCTCATTTTTATTCAGTGGCATTCAGAGCAGAGTGGATCCAGAGGGCTGGGGCTGTGTGTCTGATTTTTCCGTGCCTGGAGATTTACACCCGCACTCCTGCTGCCATTAAAGGTGCCCTGCTCCAAGTATAAATCAGACTGTGCTCTGGTAGATGTTTTATGTGTTTCCCAGAAGTCGTGTGCAGAGGTGGGAAGAACCCACTGCAAATTTTGCACTGGCTTTTGGGGGGCTTTTTTGAATGCTGCTGGAGGAGCAAAACCACAGGGGGATTTATATTCCCTCTTCCTGGAGGGTTCACCATAGAAGAGACTTTACTTTTTTTTTTCCAAGTTTTTTTTTTTACCACCTTGGGCAAGAATCTGTTTGGTTTGATATAGGTTCAAATTTTATTTTTAAGCAGAATATGAGAAACACAGGAGAGGAAACCACACTCTGTTCCTTAAAATTAGTGGCAGAAAAGACAGGGCTACAAAAATATTCTCTGATGCATGCATTTGATGAGCATGTACCTTGGCTAGCACAGCATTGAGGAGCTCTGGTGTCCAACAGGATTGCACCTTTTCATCTAAGGTGTTCTTTTTTTTTTTTTCTTAACAAGGATTCTTCTCCTGGGCTTATGATGTCCTTTAGTCCATCTCTGTGTAAAATGTCAGCAGCTCACATTGGGCTCTGATTCTGCAATACTATTTGGGATAGGGAGTTGAAACCAAACACATCTCAGACCTCAACCCTCCATTACTTAGAGGGAGATGATAAAAAAGGATGGAAGGCAACTTCTTACCCTTTTTACATGGGCAGATAGGACAAGGGGGAACAGCTTAAAACTGCCAGAAGGCAGGATTAGATTGGACATTGGGAAGAAATTCGTGGCTATGAGGGTGGTGGAGCCCTGGCACTGGTTTCCCAGAGAAGCTGTGGCTGCTCCGTCCCCAGAAGTGTCCAAGGCCAGGTTGGATGGGGCTTGGAGCAATCTGAGATAGTGAAAGTTGTCCCTGCCCATGGCAGGGGGGTGGAACTGGATGATCTTTAAGGTCCCTTCCATCCCAAACCATTCTGTGAGTCTTATGACCTACCTGAGGGAGCCTGTGTTCAAGGCTGTGACTTGGGGAAAAAGGAAAGAGAAAAGTTGTGGGTGGTTTGGCCGTCCATCTCCCTTTAATCCTCTTCCTGTTGCTCCTGACCAGGAATCTCTCCTGGATTTTTAATTCTCCATGCTTCGCCTCCCCTGAGTCAATGCTCAGCCTTCACCAACCATGGAGGAAAACTCCAAATCCCCCTTTTTTTGCCCTCCACAAAAGCTGGACCCACCACCAACCACCTGGGCAGGGGGAGCAGCCCAGCTCTTGGCCGCGCTCGCACACACACCCACAGCCCCATTACCTTTTAATTAAATCTCTTTTTTACCCCCCCCCCACACCCCCTTGACTGGAAGGATCCTGCTATAAACAAGGGTTTTCTCTAACCATAATTGCCCGGCGGAGGGCACAGCTCTGCAATAACTCAGGGCTTTGTTCTGCCAGCGGGGAGCCGGTCCCTCTGCCTCTCCTCAGGTATGCCAACAATGCGAGCGGAACTCCCCGCCACCCGACATGAATCCCAGGGCAGGGTTTGCAAACACAGGCAGTGGTCAAAAACGGGGCTTAAGTGCCTTTATAAATATTTTGAAGTGCCGGCTTGGAAAAGGAAAGTCCCCGGCGTGCTGCGGTGCTGGTGTTTCATCCAGCGCTGCTGCACGGCTTTGAAGTGTGGTGTGAGCAAGCTGCTGGGCTCCTGCCCATCCCTGGGAAGGACTGGGTGAACAAAAATATACGTATCTCTACGTTTAAAAGTATACAGGAGATTGTATCCACACCACTTTTTGTTGTGTGTCTTTGTGGACGAATGGGGGAGGGAAGAACTTGATGTGCTGCAAGGGGTGTTCTGTTCATGTGATGGATGTGTGAAGGAATAATGCAGGTTAGAGAGATCCACAGGTGGGAGGTGGGTGAATGGAGAGGTAGATGCTTCCAAGTGTTTCTGGTTTCATTGTAGCCCCCTTACCTGATGAGCTTTCCTCTCCTAGAGAGAAATCCCTGCAATATATTTAACCAGAGGCTGTCCTGTTTGTGCTGTGGAGGGAGATGCAAAACACAGGCAGTGAGATGGCAAAAGTGTGGTGAAACACTGATGTTTTCCCACCCAGGACAAAAAGTAGATCCTAGGATAGTGTGAGTGGTTCCACATATGTGCTAGTTCTTCAGAACATTGCCCAACCACAAACACACACCCAGAGCATCCTCCAGTCCTTTGTTCAGAGGGTGAATCAAACGTGCACCCTGGGAAGAGTACAAAGAAGCAGCCATGTGCTCCCCACGCACGTGCAGTGCCCTTTTCCAGCCCACAAGCCCTTGGTGTTGCTGTTGTGTCAGATGTTTGCTTTTTTTTTTTTTTTTTAAATGCCCTTTTTTTTGGTGTGAGACAGCAAGAGCAAAGCAGCTGCTCCATAAGATACTCTGTGTAGGAGCTGAGAGGCAAAACATCCATAGGTGTGGATATCACTGAGCAATTGGGGTGGGAAATGTCCTTAAAGGTGATCTGATTCCACTCTGCCTGCCATGGGCAGGGACACCTTCCACTGCCCCAGGGTGATCCAAGCCCCAGTGTCCAACCTGGCCTTGGACACTGCCAAGGATCCAGGGACAGCCACAGCTGCTCTGGGCACCCTGTGCCAGGGCCTGCCCACCCTCCCAGCCAGGAATTGCTTCCCAAGATCCCATCCAGCCCTGCCCTCTGGCAGTGGAAGCCATTCCCTGTGTGCTGTCCCTGCATGCCTTGTCCCCAGTGGCTCTGCAGCTCTCCTGGAGCCCCTTCAGGCCCTGCCAGGGGCTCTGAGCTCTCCCTGGAGCCTCCTCTTTTCCAGGCCAAACATCCCCAGCTCTCTCAGTCTGTCTGGAGGTGTCACAATGCACTGCAAGGTTGATGGTTGGTTTCTCTGGAAGTTGTAGCACTTTAACTGGACCAGCCTAGCTAGACTTGTGCCATTTCCCCTAAGCAGATGCAGTCAGAGCTGTACAGATGTTGCCTTACACACCCAGCTGTGCCAGTGGAAGATATGCCTCTCTTCTGGAGTTTGCTGCTGGAACCATGCTCCAGGAGTACTGGCCAAGTTCTCTTTGCCCAGCTGTCCATAGCTGTCGGAAGAAATCTGATTGCTGCTTTTTCCTAGCAGAAATGAGGATTTTCTTAACATCTTAAAGGCTGAGCTTTGTGGAGCAGTTACCTCTGGCCTAGTAGTGGATGAGAAGCTGGGATTGCTTTCTTATGGCTTTAGCACATCTTGGATCGGAAGAGAGCATCTGTCCTCAGTGTTGAAGTGCTCTCTAGGGGCATATGTGGGAAAGGGGATCATCTACCTTGATAAAGGATGGTTTTTTTCAGTTGTGTAGCTATCTTTATTCTGCACTTCCATATCCTATCCCTGGAAGTGTTCCAGATTATGTTGGATAGGGCTTGGAGCAACATGGTGTAATGGAAGGTTTCCCTGCCCGTGGCAGGGGCTTGGACCTGGATGAGCTTTAAGGTCCCTCCAAATCATTCTAGGATTTGTGACCTTCATGATGGCTCCAGCACAGAACCCCAGTGCAATTCAGATCACTCTGCAAGTCTGTCCTGCAGACCACTGTAATGTCCTCACCCTTTTTGTGCTGGTGCAAATCCTGAACAACATCAGTTAAATCCCTGGAGTCAATCCAAAATTATACCAGGATACATAAGAATACATTTTACCCAGCAAAGCCCCCAAAAATGTAATTCTGGTTCCATTCAAGGCCAAGTTGAGGCTGTAAGCAGTGCCCTGTAAATCAAAGACTTCTTTGGACATCCCCTTTGAGTTGAGGCATGTGAGCAGTTTCTCTCTTCCCTTAAAGCTGTTTCCTTGTAAAGCCTCTGTGAACTTGTGCATGTGTCAATGTTATGGTTATCACATATGTAATTTCATCTGACATTGTAATGACAGCATGGGGAGTTCAAAATGTAACAGTAAATATAGTTGTTAGGGGAAAAAAAAATACCAACATCCTAGCCCATCATCCTGAATGCCTCTTCACGTCATGGGAGGGATGCAGACAGACTCCAAACACCATCAGCATTTCTGGGTTCCAGTTGGAAACTGTCTGGAGTTCAGTATAGGCCAACACAAACAGGCAAGACTGTCTCTCTCTGCATGTCAGGGCTGCATTTTCCCCTCCTTTTCCCTATTTGTTTTTTTGTTTTGTTGTTGTTTTGGAAGGGTCACCCCTCTAAAGAGGGGAGAGGCTGGGAGTTCTCCCTGCTTGCTTGGGGTGTTTCCATAGCCTGTGGCATGATGTACCCCAGATCCTGCACTCACCCTTGGCCGAGAGCTGAGTCCTGACTCGACCCCTGGTTATTTTTGAGTGCTGTCGGTTTGTGATGCTGTACTAAAGGGTCATTTGCCAATTCCATTATAAGCCTCATTTACAACTCAGCTGGTTTAAATCAGATCAGACTGTGAGTTGGCATGTGCAAAGTGTCAGCTGGGACATAGGACTTGCCTGCTGAGGGACCTGATCCTGCAGACCCCCTCTTGCTTGCAGAAGTGTCAGTTAAAAAAAAAAATTAATCCCGTTGATTTTCAGTATTATTTTTTTTCCATGTGTTTGAGTGAAACATCTAAGCAGTGGATATTTTTCTTCTCCTTCTTCCAGGGAGAGTTCAAATGTTTTTTTTTCTGTTGGTCCTCCACCAGCTTTGACTATATTTACCAAGCTGGGCATGGGTGGGCCCCGTCGGATCACACGGATTGCTGAGGCGGGTGAGGCTTTGCAGGAGCTGAGGGCTGAGCTGAGGACTCAGCTGCTGTTTAGCTTGCAGCCAGGTTGGCAGAGAAATCAGGGACTTTGCACACAGAAAGAGCTGAGATACAAATGAAATCTGAATCTGACCCCAGATCTTCAGTTAAATTGTTCAGTAACCTTGAGCGCTGGATTAAATCATCCCTGGAAGACAGGGAGTTGCCTCTGGATATTTGGTTCTTGGGCCATGCTATAAGGGTATGCCCATATATTACCTGTGGTCTTCAGAGAGCTCATTAGATGGTTGGTTTACATATAAAAAGTCTGGATGAAAGTCGCGTCTCCCTTTCCTGACCAACCTGTGCTGAAACCTGGCAGTATTTCCACTAGAAATTCCCAGCTTAAGAGCTAGGACATGATGCATCTTACAGCGTGGACAGGACGATGTTGGCTTGCAGAAAAAAATGGTCATGGGACCACAGAGTCATCAGATGGCTTGGAATGGAAGTGACTTTTGAAGGTCATCTCCTTCCAGCCCCCTGCCCTGGACAGGGACACCTTTCACTAAACTGGGTTGCTTCAAGTCCTGTCCAACCTGGACTTTAATGTTTCCAGGGATGGGGCAGCCACAGCTTCTCTGGGCAACCTGTGCCCATGTTTTACTACCCTCATCATAAGAGTTTCATTCTCCTAGCTAGTCCGAATCTCCATTTTTTTGTTTAAAGCCATCACCTCTTGTTTCCATGGATGGAGCATCTGTGAAGCTCCTCTTCAGGAGACCAAAGGATGGGGAGATGCAATATTCAAAAATGGAGAGATGCAGTATTACGCACTCTGCCTAACTCCCCTCTGTGATGGGGCAGGCCTGTTGGTGACTCAGAGGAGACACTCACATGTAACATCTCTGTCTCTTTGGTCTCTTCTCTGAAACCAGGGTCTTGAATTTTTGTCCTGTGTTGGGTTTGACTGTGACACCACCATACAAGCCCAGGACTATCCTTCTGACTGGTTCAGATGATGGGCTGATGGTGCTGGAGGGGCTTTGCAAGCTGGAATTCCAATGCAGGACAAGATGCTCTGCAGAGGCACCTTCCATGAACACACCTCTCCAAAAGCCACCTCATGTCTGTGTGGGAACTCTTCTGGCCCAGCCATAGCAAGGAAGCTTGTGTGTTTAGAGCTCCAGGACTGAAATGGCAATTACAAACCAATGAGGCTGCAAGGGCTCCCAAAGGAGTCAGGCAGGAATAGAATATTTTGAGTTATGCCAGAGTTAAATAGACCAATCTGAGGTACCCTTCTCCTAAATACCTGTGGGATTTTGAGCCTAATGAATGGCAACACAGTGTCAGCAGTGCAGGGCACAGCAGGAGCTGAAAGAAGCCAAGCTAGTGTTATGGGGTTTGGCTGAAAGCAAGCAGGGCTTTAGCTGAGCTGCTGAGGTTGTCCTCCTGAGAGAGAGGACAAAACTCCTGCCTCTGCCTTGGTGTGAGTCTGGAGACACCTCAGGCCTGGCAGCATCTTGGCCAAAGCATGGGGATGATTGGGTGCTCCTCCTGGAGGGCTGATACTGGGAGACTACATAGAGATCAGCAAGAAACGCCCCCCAAAAAAGGGATGTGTGCCACTGGGGATGCCCAGTGATGCTGCCAGGGAGCCTGGGCAGGGTCTGGAGGAGCAGTCCTGCCCGGGCAGGGGATGGGGCTCAGCTGCTGCCAATGCCACCGCCGAGCTGAGCTTCCCACCCCACCAGGCTGCCGGAGCCTGCCTGTACCTGCTCCCAAGCCGATATTAAGCCTGCTCAAACACTGCACCGCCTTCTCCTCACATTGTTTTCTGTACCCCACACCCAGCACCAAAATAGCGATAACCCCCCCTTCCCCACCCTCCTGCGGTGACTCAGGCTGGCGAGCAGGCACACATCTGCTTCTGATTTAATGTGCGAGCGCTCTGACCCTTTTATTTTTATTCCCAAAGTCCTCCCGTTGGTGGCTTTGTCTCTGGGGGCGAGGGGTGGGGGGAGAGGAGAAGGGGAAGCTGGATCCCCATCCTTCGCGCTCTGCTTTTTTCAGAGACCTCAAAAAATGTATTTATTTTGGAGTCGTGTTTTCATGCAGGCTGGTGACAGCCTCACCCGGATCCGAGTCCAAGTCCCTCGCAATCCTGTCCACTCCGGAGGGACGCCAGCCAAACCAGTTTTCCATGGTTAAGCTGGGCACATTTTTCCACCGTGGTTGGTTGGTTGGTTGGTTGGGGGGGTTTTTTTTGGTTTTTTTTCGGGTTTTTTTTGTTTTTTTTTTTGTTTTTTTGGTTTTTTTTTTTTTTGATCTTTCTGGTTTTTTTGTTTTTTTTGTCAGGAAGCAAACCCACCCAGTGTGTGCAGGCCGTTCAATAGGAGCCTTTTTTAAAAATTTCTTTTCCTTTTTCTGGCTCTGAAGAAGAACAGGATGAGAGAGAGTGAAGGGGCTGACATATTTTCCCAGGAGAGTTCAGAATAGGAGGAAATGGCTTTTTTGGCTATTTTTAAGGCCATGCTGGAAGGAGGTGCCCACCACTGATGTGCTCATTGGATTGTAATGCTGTTGTTAATAGGGATGTATCATATATATACTTAAATATATATATATATATCCTATATCTCTCCCTGTAGCAGTGTCTGGGCGCAATGGGAAGGTGATGGAGGAGAGTGGCTGCACACACATGTGCAGAAATGCCACCAGCAATGTCACATACCTCATGGACCTTCATCTGTCTCCTGCCAGAGCTGCTGGGGGCATCAGCAGCCTGATGTTCAGCCAGACCCTGGCATGGGCGTATCTCTGGTGGGGATTTTCCTCTTGCTCTCTCTTTTCTTCCTCATTTTGGTGGTGTGGGAGGGGGAGCGCGTCACTTGAAGTGTGAATGAGTTTCCATGAGAGTGGGGTGGTTGCAGAGGATGCCTGGAAACTCTCCTGTTTCACTTAACATATTCCACCCTCCCACATGTGTTTTAAGTGTGTGCATATAGATTTAGGTGGGGAGGAGATACTCGCCCACCACCATTGCCTGTTCCAGCAACATCGTAATGAGATGGCCAGGAGACCATCAAGGCTACACAGGGCTGTGTAGATAGGGCCCACTAAGGGTTTCAAGGAAAAAAAAAAAAAGGATACTGAGCATCTTCAGCCTTGCAGTGCCTTCTGAAGCCTCAGCAGAGAGGAGCTGATGCCCAGACCACCGTCCCCTCAAGCTCCATACCTCCAATGAAATGCTTGAATGGAGGGACAAGGCTGCAAGGAAAGACTGAATGTGAAAAGATGTGAAAACTCTATACTCTGGTACCTGCCTTGATGCTGTGGTTAATTAATTTGCCCCTGCTCTGTACATGGATGAAGCCCTCAAAACACCATCTGGAGCCAGGCGGTGCCTTTGATGCAGCTCCACTAATTGTTTATGTTTATTTGACCATTTATCACCAGGATGCCCCTTTGCCAAGGCCTCAGCACATCAGATGGCATTTGTCATGCAGCATGCAGACTTCATCAAGCTGCCACCCAGAAGTGACCTGGAGCTTCTGATTTTGGAGCTCTGTGTAAATTCTGAAACTGGGCAGTGTGACGGGCAATTTAAAGAAACTGGGAAAAGGAAGCCAAAGTGAAAATGTGGCCCTTCAATTACAGGAGGCGTTGAAACTCTGTTCTGGCCCTGACAGGGCTCATGTTGGCCTTTATCTGGGGCTGAGAACTGGTTCCAAGGAAATGGGAGTGGCATGGGACTTGGTGATGTGGTCATAGAATCACAGAGTGGTTTGGGTTGAAAGGGACCTTTAAGATCAGGTAGTTCCAACATCCTGCTATGAGCTTGACCTGTTCATTACCATGTGCCACCCAAGAGCTCAACTTGAGCCACAAGTTCTTCCCCAGAGAGGAACTGAGGACAGAAATCTAGCCCTTATATGGACTGGGGTCAGGTCCTGGTGGTCAGGGAGCAGCAGCAAAATTCCCATTACAACCAGCAGCACCCAAATGTTCAGCACACTGAAGGTGGTTTGATTCATAATTTGCCATTTTGCCAGATCATATCTGTATGTAAACAAAGTTGATGAAGTACAGAGTACTTCATGTAGGCTCTGCATAGCTGGAATTAACCTGCAGGGATGGATTTGTTGACAGGTGTGTATATTTGCTGTGATATGTAAGGAGTCTTTAAAAATTCCCTGGGATGGATTCACACAGGGCACAGGAGCTGCTTTGGGAATCCTAGTGGGTAAATGAGTGGCACCTGTCACCACCTTCCTAAACAAACAGTCCTTGTGGAGCTTCCCAAGTGGCATTGTACCAGATATATCCAACAGATCTCCAGTACTTATGTGCCCCAGATCTGTTTGGCTGCATAAGCTCCTGCATGGATTTTGGGAAACTGGGAAGAGAAGGGGTTGC
Organism: Toxostoma redivivum; assembly: GCA_013397375.1. Classification (NCBI taxonomy): domain Eukaryota; kingdom Metazoa; phylum Chordata; class Aves; order Passeriformes; family Mimidae; genus Toxostoma; species Toxostoma redivivum. Next base: position 32,420 of record VXBI01001435.1, on the reverse strand, counting down.
TGGGATCACTGGAAACTCTGCAGATGTTTCTGAAGAACCTTTTATTCTGGACTCCCTGATGGGACTTCAGTGAATATGGCTTTTTTTGTGGCCTGCTCATAGGAAGCTAGTAGTTCCAGCTGAAAAAAGGTCAGTTTTATATAGTATGTGCAAATACAAATAGTTCACATGGGCTCAACTTGCCTGCCAGATGTTGGTAAGGATGAATCCTTGTATGCCCAAGGATTTTGTTCAGAGATTAGTGTGAATCTGGCAAGTTCAGTAAGTAATGAAGAAATACCAGGGTGAAGGTCACCCCTGTGATTTCACTCCCTGAAGCCTAAGCACTTTAATTATGTGATCAAACCATGCTCAACTTCCGGGCTCTTCCATCTCGTGTGTCCTGTGGAGAGCTGGGCTCCTTGGCCACTCCTCTCCTCCTCGAATCAGAGGGAGGTCTCCAACTGTGTCAGCATCGTGGGGACTCTGCTTGGCCTCTGCACTGGTGTCCCACAGAGCATCCCTTTAAATTGTGCTGGCCTGTTCCACTTACAGAGCTGCTTCTTTGCCAGGAGATGTGTAGGGTGGTGCCACCTCTGCGCCCACCCATGGGGTGTCCTCCTCATCCATGCTGCCAGAGCTTCTTCCAAGGAGAATGCCACCTTCTGTGCATCCTTCCTCGCCAAAGCATCACTTTGGGAGCATCTTCCCTATTCTGCTCCATCCAGATCCAAGCAAAGCCCATGAGTTTTTGGCGAGATCCTAATTTTCGTGCGGATGAACTCAATTAAAAGCCAAACACCCCCAACTTTCCCAGCTCAACCCCGTGTCTCCTAAACTGGTCACAGTTCCTGGAGGCTGGAGCAGGTGCCAGTAAAACCCCGGTGGTGTTGCTGTGAGGTGGTTCCCTCTCACAGAACCAGCTCTGGGTCTGCAGAGGGGATGGTGTCCCTCAGAACTCCGGTGATTTCCTTGCAAGGGAGGCAGTGGTTGATGTCACCACCTTTTCCTCACCGTTCCAGGCATCCCAGGGAAGTGATTGAAAGGAGAGGAGCTCTCTGCCCCACCTTCCTGCTGTAGGGCAGAAACGCTTGCTGCTGGGGTGGGTGGTTTAATAACATGTTCTTCTGGAGACAAGATGTTCAGAGGGGAGGTGTGCCCCTATAGTAAGGAATAAATATAAAGGCAATATTCACCTTTTTTAGGTTTTACACCTTCCTTCTTTTTCAAGGAAAAAGATAATCACGCCTCTCTGCCTACAATCAAATAGGCATTTGGGGATCCCAAGTCTTTCTTGGTCTTCCAAGCTGGAGTGAAGTGCTTGGCCAAGGCAGTGGTGTTGTCCCTGTGGGGCTGGCTTAGAATGGGGTGTCAGTGTGGGTGGCTTTGCTCAGGGACATTTGCACAAGGGAACTTGCTCAAGGTCGTGAAGTAGTTGGTGGTTGCAGGAACAGAGCCTCAGCATCCCTATGCCACCAAAATAGAATCCTGGTTTGGTTTGGGTTTGAAGTGACCATTGTGTCCAAGCCCCCTGCCATGGGCAGGGACACCTTTCATTGTCACAGGCTGGCCCAAGCCCTGTCCATCCTGGTCTTGGGAACTTCCAGGGATCCAGGGGTGGCCACTTCTCTGAGCAACCTGTGCCAGTGTTTTTCCACCAAGTAACAGGAGCAGAAGTTATCAATCACTGGCCAGCATATCCCAATGAAAGTAGCTGTAATATTTTGACAGATTACGGTGATCTCACATGCACATCTTAATTGCCTCATTATGAAGAGGCACAAATAAAACTTGGGGGGGG
>VXBI01001435.1:14854-28822 GCA_013397375.1 Toxostoma redivivum | reverse complement strand
TTTATGGGCTGATGGATATATCAGGCAGGTCTGCACAGACAGGACCATGGGTGGATGCAGAAGGAGAGCAGCCAGCCCACCCTGCCTGCTGCCTCTGCTCCTGCAGCCTGGGGCAGGGATTGGGAAAGAGGTGCAGGTAGCAGAGCAGCAGAGCCAAAGCATCTGAGCCTCAGGGTGCTGAGTGCCCCAAGCCAGGGAGGTGGTGGTAGAAAATAAATCAGAGTGAGGAAAGGTGTTGAGATCTCCTACTGACTCTCTCATCCTTAGAAGTGTCCAAGGCCAGGTTGGAAGGGGCTTGGAGCAACCTGGGATAGTGAAAAGTAACCCTGCCCATGGCAGGGGGTGGAAGGAGATGAGCTTTAAGGTCCGTTTCAGCCCAAACCATTCTGAGATTCATTCTGTGGTTCTCTGACTCCCTCTCCTGACAGGGACAGCAGCCTGGGGTGCCTGGCATGCTCAGCACCCCAAAGCCTGGTTCTGACACCTTTGGGCTTTGCTGGGTGGTCTCATGCTTCAGGGGTAAAGCTGGAATCCCTCCAGGGGTTTTATGTCAGCAAGGACTGAGGGATGCTCAGGAGCAGCGAGGGGCAGCAGCTGGCTGGGATGGGGGAGCAGTGGTCAGGGATGTTCAACCCCAAGCCTTGCCCCTGGCCTTGCACCCTGAATCCCTCTACACACACAGGCTGGGTGAAGGGAAAAACTGGAGACACCTTGTTTTGCCTGGAAAAATGACATTTTGACACCAGGAGCAGGCAGAGATCAGCCAGAGCCTCAGGCTCCTTCCTCTGCTGTGCTGAATGCAGAATGAGCCTGGCATGGGGGGGCAGCTGCTTTGCATCCTCTGCTTGCCCTGGGGCACCCCCATATCTTTGGGGGGGCACTCCCACAGAGAGTCACTGTAGGCACAGAAAAAAAGAAACACAGTCAGGAGCCAGCACTTTCCTGAGGGAAAATCATAGCAAAGAGAAGGCCAAGCAATGCACATTTTAAAGGGAGATGATGAGAAAAATCTGGATACAAATATCAAAATACAAAATAAAAACACATAAAATATGAACATATACAATATTAATGCAAAATTATAAATATCTAAAATACACAAATAATAAAATATTAATGTACTGAGANGAGCAGGATCCTGTCCCTCCCCAGGGCTGGCACATCTTTCCAGTGAGCTCTGTCACTGTTCCCATTTCCACCCCTACAAATGAGTAGAGGCAATACTAGTTTGCTTTATCTGTTTTCTGTGCATATGCCTTTATATTCTATTGAGTGTACTTCTGGTTTTTGCCACGGTGCTAAAACGAGCATTTTGCCTCTCTCTGATATTTCAGTTTTACACTGCTGATTTGGAGATGCTGAGATCCTTCAGTATTAAAGTGAAGGGGGCTGGAGAAAAAAGATTATTTAAAAAAAAAAAAAAATAGAAGGGGTTTTTGAGCAGCAGAGTGCCTGGATGAGCTTTGGGTCACCCAGGGAGTGCACGTTGCAGGTGGTTTATGACATTGCTGTAGTCCCTGGCTTGTATCTGGCTGTTTTCATCCAAAAATGGGACAAAGCTTAGCTCACCCAACCCCTTTTTTTTTCCCTGTTGCAGCTTCAGGTGTCTGAATCTGTTGGCAGAATGCGGGGGAAGCAGTCCAGTATCCCACCATCATTTTTTTATAAGTGGGGCTTTTCTTGGCAAGAAAGTAATGAATGAGTTTTAAGCGTGACCATAAATGCAATGTTTCGCAACGTCATCTGCAGAATACATTTATTTTAGGTGCCCTCCACCCTTTCCACCATCTCCCTCCAGTTTATTTTAACAATGCTGTAATTTTCTATTATAAAATGGGATTTTGCTGTTTAACTCCATGTCGTCTGCCCAGCATTTGCATGTGTGTGTGTGTGTGTGTGCGCGCACTGGTGACATTTGTCACCATCAGATCCTATTTTTAAGCCTGTTATTATTGAGGACCCCACCCTTGGCTTGGGTATGGGAAGGGGGGAGCACAGGAGGAGGGAGAGGAGGGAGGGGAAGGAAGGAAAACGTCAGCCTCAGCACACTTCCAGCCTCTGGCCATCAACCTCCCCGGGGGCATGGGAACCATAAGGTCATTTCTCAAGCTCGCTGTGCTCCAGAGCTGTCAAACCACCCTGAGAGTTTAAAAAATGCAAATGTATGCAAATGAATGGGCTGTTTCTCTCCCTCTCCCCCCTCACCCCCGGTTTAAATGACATGAATCACCTTCAATTTTGCCAGCATCCTGTAAAGTTATCGGCTTGCCTAAACGCTGCAGTTAACAGAGCCACATCTCATGAGGACCAGGGGGGGATAAGAAAGGAAAAACAGCTGATTTCCACCAACACCCCATAATTTTAAAATATATTTTATACATATAAATTATATGTAACTATGTATATAATCACACACCAATCTCCCAATTCTAATTTTTCTTGCTGTCAAGCGAATAATCCACTAATTAAGGAGAATGAAACTTAGTGTCCAGAAAAAACCCTGTATAAAAACATTTTTCAGGGTAGTCCAATATTTTGCTGCTCTGATTTTTGGCACTTAGGGTGATCTGGCAGTGAAAGATCAAAATAAGAAGACACGTTCCTTCATGCAAGAAGCTCCTTTAACACTCAGCCTTCTTCCAAACAAAAATAAATGAGTAGATGATAAAACCAGCAATAGAAATTTAATTGCTCACGCTTATTATTCTGGATACAAAGCCCTAGAAAGGAAGCTGTCTTTTCCTCCCTGGCTCAGGGATTATTTATTATCTTACACTCCATTTGGAGAAGGTATTGGATTTACTGTCATTTATTGGCGATTTTCAAGGAGGATTTGATACGGAGCTGGTCGGGATCGCAGAGGAGCGTTGCTGGTTAACATGGTTAAGCACAGCACACTGTAATGAATCAATTTGTTTCAGACAACAGATGTAATTAGTGTGGAGGTAATGGCCACACCGTGGGATGTGGGGCTGGAGCGTCCTCCCTCCGCTGAAAAGTCGGTGGCTGGAGCTGGGTGTAATTCCTGGTCCCTCTGCCCAGCTCTGGGCAAGGGGAGGTGGCAGGTGAGAGCTTCCCATGGTTGGAGGTGCCCTCCAGCCCCTGTGAGGCTGCACTGGCCATGGACAGCTGTCCTCTATCTCTGTTTATCCCTGCAGGCCTGTGGTCCATCACCTCCCTCTAGGCTGCACCATCCTCAGAGACCTTCACTCTCCCACACACTCGTTTTTGGCAGTGCTGATTAGGTGTGGGGGAGATACCTGCAAGGTCTCCCTAGGGAGGGAGGATAAGGAAGACAGCATTCCTTTTCCCACGGGAACGTTTCCTGCAGAGTCTGATCCCCTCTGTGGTCCCCTCAGGCTTCCCCAAGGGTTGCTGGCCAAGGAGAAGCACAGATTTTCATGGACAGCCTCCATCAGACCTGGCTCTTTCCATCCCCAAGGCAGCTGGGAGGGTGGGAGCCAGCTGAGATAAACCAGGTCCCCACTGGTGCTTTGGAAGGAGCTTTGGAATCAGCAGAGTCAGAAACTGAGCAGGGAAGAAAACCCAGAATATGGCAGTGGATCCCAGGAGAGCTGTGGAGGTGGGGTGGTGTGGAACTGGGGAACCTGCCTGGTGGTGTCAGCCTTGCAGAAGAGATGGAGTGGGGCTGCAGTTTTGCTTTCACGTGCCCTGAGCTCTCCTGGAGATTAAGTGTTCTGTCCCTCGGCTGTGAACCAAGTGTCTACCTGCAGCAGGGCCAAGGCTGATAGAGGTGACACTGCATGAACACATGCTCTGTGTCCTGGGGGTTTCCAAGGGTTAGTGTATTCAAAGTTATTCTGTCTGTTTGATGTATTCTGTCTATGAGGGGATTAATGTATTCATCACCTGCTGGAGGAAATCGCTTTCCTTTCCTGGGATTTCTCATGTGGAAGGGCTGCTGGAGCCATGTGAAAGAGGAAACATCTTACAGATTAAAAAATAGCAAAAAAAAAAAAATCAGGTTTTCCTCTTGGGTGTGGGCTTTTTTGCTTCTGCGTTTTTCTTTGAAGCTAAATCTGCTCTAGCAGGGGAAGATGTCTGCCAGATGCACAGGGCATTTTGATACCATGCTGACAAGTCCAAGCAGAATTGGGAATGGAGAAAGCTCAGCTCTTGGGAAGAGATAGCAGACAACAGTTGGTGTCTGGTCAGGTCCTTTCTACCTGGTTGTCTTCCTCTGGGTGTTTACGTGCACACTGTGACACAAATCCTTGCTTTCCTCCCCATTCCCAGATCCCTCAGGAAGACATCCCTACGTGGCTTGTCCCCATGTAGGGTGACATGTTATAGCTTCCAGGCATGAAGCAGCAGAGCTGAAGATCCATAAGGATCGCTCTCCGGCTGCAGCAGGAAGCTGTGACCATCCTATCTGGGATGTCCAGTTGTACCAGTCCCAAAAACGATCACCTAAACAAGATGGGCACTCCCTGGCTCATCTTGTTGAAGCAGTGTAGGTGCTGGCTCTTGGCAGTGTGAAGTAATACAGCATCACACTTTCTCACATAGCTCCTGGCAGGGCAAATCCAACGTGTGCCTGGAACAATGTTGGCTCCAGGAGGATGTAGAAGAAGATAGGGAGGGAGTCATTGCACAAGGTTCCTGGGGGAGAGGTGTGAAAGAGAAGAGGGAGCTTGTGGTGACTGTGAAAAGGTGAACGCTGTGGGAATTGGGAAGGATGAGGACAAAGAAGGAGATGAAGAGGTGGGGAGGGAAGCAAAGGTTCAGTCACAGAGAATCTGGAAGGAGCTGAAGGTGGCCTAGAGACACGCTGAGACAGCGCAAGCAGGAGGTGATGGTGGGTGAGGTAGAGGAGGGAGGGGCTCTGAGAGAAGGAAGCATCATTTTGGCATTATCCATTGGGAATCCCCCACTAACGCTCTGCTGTCTGTGCTTCATCCTAGGGCACTAAATGAGAATATGGCCAATGGCATTGAAGATCTTATCGGGATCCCATTCCCGAACCACAGCAGCGAGGTCCTGTGTGGTTTGAACGAGCAGCGGCACGACGGGCTCCTGTGCGATGTCATCCTCATCGTGCAGGACCAGGAGTACCGCACCCACCGCTCCGTCCTGGCTGCCTGCAGCAAGTACTTCAAAAAACTCTTCACTACTGGCACTTTAACAGACCAGCCCTATGTTTACGAGATTGACTTTGTCAAGCCTGAAGCACTTTCTGCCATCCTCGAGTTTGCCTACACCTCAACCCTCACCATCACCACCTCAAACGTCAAGCACATCCTCAGCGCCGCCAAGATGCTGGAGATCCAGAGCATCATCAACGTCTGCCTTGAAATCATGGAGCCCGACAGAGAGGCCGAGGAGGAGGATGACAAAGAGGACGACGATGATGATGAAGATGAAGATGAAGATGAGGAGGAGGAGGAGGAGGAGGAAGTGGAAGATTTTGTCAATCAGGAGAACCTAGCTGATGTACAAGAAGTAAGCTGCCACCAAAGCCCTTCTGAGTCCGATCTTACCGAAGAAGCTTATACAGAAGCGCCTAAAGATTTTCCAAATCACTTCCCAGCCAGTAACTCCTCTGGACACTTGGGCATGATACGAGACTTCTCCATAGAGTCCTTGCTGAGTGAAAACTTGTACCCTAAGGCAAACATCCCAGAAAGGAGGCCAGCTCTGTCTCCTTTCGCCCCCAGCTTCTTCCCCCATCTGTGGAACGGCGACTTTAACTCCTTCCCTCAACTTGAGGAGCCACAAGTAGACAACGGCCCTTTGGATCTGGTGATCAAAAAGAGGAAGATCAAGGAAGAGGAGGAGAAGGAAGACCTGCCTCCGCCTCCTTTCCCTAATGACTTCTTCAAGGACATGTTTGCCAACACCCCAGCAGCTCCCTTAGGGCATATTAAGGCAGAGACTGACTACAGTGCTTATCTCAATTTCTTAAGTGCTACCCAGTTCGGAGGAGTTTTTCCCCCATGGCCCCTGGAGGAAGAGAGAAAAATAAAGCCCAAGGCATCCCAGCAGTGTCCCATCTGTAACAAAGTCATCATGGGAGCCGGCAAGCTGCCCAGGCACATGAGGACCCACACGGGGGAGAAGCCCTATATGTGCAATATCTGTGAAGTTCGCTTTACCAGGTGTGTGTTGGTCACCTCTGCTGTGTGTGGGGAGTGGGGTGGTGGCTGGAGGGGCCACATCATAACCCATGACTGATTTCTCAGCTACTCATCAGGGAAAACGTGTCAGAGTTTTTTTCCCTCAGAATAAAAGTAGGGAAGAAAGCAGAGCATGAGCTCTATCCCTCTGGAAAAAAAAATTAAAAAAAGGGAGGGAGGGTGGAGGAAGAAAAGAATCTACTGATTTTTGTGGGTTGTGGATGACATCCACAGTTCACTGGATCCATCCCTTGCTGGACAAAAGCTTAAATAAGTAACAGGATATTTTCAACCCCACCAGAGTTCACCACAGTGGGTCCGGAGTGAGCTGGAAAACAGATGCTCAAACAGCCAAGGAGACTTCATCTCTAATGTGCTGAGAGATGCATTGAGTTGGGAGGGCCATTTAGCCACAGGATATAATTAGTTTGGGTTTGCACATTTTGGCATCAGTGTAGGCCACAACCAAGTTGCACATGTTTGGACATGACAGTATCTGGGCTTTTTAGGGCTGGAGTGGCCCTAATTATTATGTGTTTGTAGTGCAGTTGGGGTCTTGGTCTCTTCCCCAAAGTAACAAATGACACGGGGAAACATCCTCAAGCTTCACCAGTGGAGGTTTGGATTGGATATTAGGAACAATTTCTTCATGCAAAGCACTGTAACAGTCTGTCCAGGGCTGTGGAGGAGCCTCCATCCCTGGAGGGATTTAAAAGATGTGTAGATGTGACACCTGGGGACGTGGTTTGGTGGACTTGGCAGTGCTGAGGGAACAGCTGGACTCACAGAATTACTGAATGGTTTGGGTTGGAAATTACTTTAGAGTTCATCTTCTTCCACCCCCAGCCATGGGCAGGGGCACCTTCCACTATTCCAGATTGCTCCAAGCCCCATCCAACCTGCCCTGGGACGCTTCCAGAGATGGGGCAGCTGCAACTTCTCTTGCCAAGTTGTATTTAGCTGTGCAAATCTAATGTTCCAGGCTGAAGCCGTGCTCTGCAAAGCTGGGCAAATTTAATTGGTGAGCGGAGACAAATAGATTCCTGGACCTGCTCTTGCTGAGTATAATTAATATCTAATGAGAACAATCTTTACCATAATAATAAAGCTTTCTGACAAGAGCATGGTATTTCAGCTCCTGGCTGCATGTGAGAGAGAGAGAGAGCCCTATTAAGCTGGGGTGAGAAAACCAGAGGAAAATAATCTGCACAGTAGGCAGAGGCGAGCTCCTGACAATGGCCGGACACCTGGGGTGCTCCTGTATTCAGCCTGTCTTTTCTTCTCCTGTCCCTATGATAATATTCGAATGGAAGATATGCAGATGATGAGAATTTGACCTGAAAATAAATTTCCATGCTCCCCTCCATTAGCACAGCAGACAGCATATTATAATGCGGGGAGCATCGTGCCTCAGGCGGGCATGTGCGACGTGAGCCAGCTCACCCGGGTATTTGCAGGGGAAAGGCCACTGCATGGTGATAATTCCTGCCTGCAGGAATTTGGATCTAGCTCCTGCTGGTGCTGCATCCCCAGGTCAGCACTGGGCTATTGTCTCTGTGAGCGTGGTGGCATCTCAGACTGGAGGGACAGCCTGGCCAGCCCCATCCTTTGGTCACTCTCTTGTGTGTGCTGCTGTGGGTGCTAATTGCTGATGAGGAAATAGCCTGGCTAGATCCATCACTGACACCTCCCATGTAACAGGAATAATAGAGCTGAGCCCTCCCAGAGGGCACCCAAAGTCCTTACAGGCAAGGGCAGCAGTGTTCACTTAGTGGGGAAACTGAGGCACAGATGCTGGTACTGATGCCTGAGCCAGACAGGTTATATCAACATGGTAGAGGTTAAAAACTCCACACAGAGCTGGTCTAGCATGACCCATTACTAATGCAGGACTAAAAGCCTGATAGTTTCAACATCCCCCATGTGCTCAGCAGCTTCTAAAAAACAGAGCACAGGGGCAAGGGGACTTCATCCAAAAAAATGGGACTTGCCCAACAGTGCAGTCCCCCAATACCACTGATGAAAACTGGTCTTGTGGGTCACCCCATGAAGAGCTGGGTGCGGGAGGGTCTTTTCCTTCTTTAACATCCTGAGCAAAGTGGGTATCTTAAAATATTGATTTGCTTTTAAATGTGTTTGGAAGGATTTTTAATAGCGTGCAGCTCATTGGTTTTGTCTGGGGTGGGGTTTTCTTAGCTGTTTTCATCCTTACTCTAGTGTATGAGCTCTCTTTCAGGAAGAAGTGTATTTTTAAGCAAAGTGGAGTGATTGAGATGTAAAAAGAGATTTCTGCTGGGATTTCCTGAGTGCTGCCACTTGCATTATGTGTTTTGCTCTCGTGGGGGAGGGAATTCCATGCTTTCTAAAAGCACTGGACTTGTACCCACGGTGCCTTCACTGAGGAGCTGCAAGCTCAGATGGTCCCTTTTGGGTCCCCTGGGAGTGAGGGTGCAGGGAAGCAGAGGTTCCCAGATGGAATTTCAGTATGAATCAGTCCTTTGCATTACTTTGCATTTCTGTGGAGCAGAAAACCTACTGGGGAGATGGATGGAGAAGATACATTTTCCTGGGTGAGGAGTGCCCCAACCTCCCCAGCAGATCCCTTCCTCTCCACATCAGTGGGATCTCGCATCCCCCGGCAAGAGCCCTACATGCACCTGGATCTGCCCCTCCTGCTGCCCACGGACATCTGATGGCAGGAAGCAGGACTTAATTTAACGGCTCATTAATTATTTTTTCCTTAAACAAAGGCTGCTCAGCTTCTAGTCTGCCATTCTACCCTGCTAGAACGCCGGAGAAAGCTGCAACTATTTCAGCTTTCCCACCAAGACAACCCCAGAGTGCTCAAGGAGATACTGTTCCAGCTGGAAAGGTTAACATTATTTGTTCCTATTATTTGTGTTGTGACAGCTCGCAGAGCCCTAATCGCTCTCCTAATGCAATTGCATTAAGGTTATTCACACACATGGAGCGTGGATCTCCGTCGGAGCAAGCCTCCAGCCCAGCTCCCAGCTCGTGTTTCCCGTGCCACATCCCCCTGGGGTGCTTCACCACGGAGCACCTCACTCCCCCAGCCTCTGAGCAGCTCCAGGTGGAGCCACAAACCTCCCCTGCATTCCCCGGAGATGTTGCTGGGGCAGGGAGGATTGGGTTTCTCCCCGTCTGCTGCCGGAGATGGGTAATAGCCTGAGAAGAGCTTTGCCTGTATTTACATTATGCAGTCCTGGCACGCAGCGTGTTTATTAGGAAAAGCGATCCTGCTAGGTTAAACATTACATACAGGGGTTTAAATTAAATTATAGGTGGGGTTGGCAGCTCTGCTTTTTATTAACATTTCCCCCCGCTTTGCAGTACGAGCCCCCGCGCTCATCCGCGCGCGACTTCTCCTGCGCTCGGGGTGAAATTCTCCCTGCTGCTGCTTTGTCTGCTGCTGAACACTGATCCCAGCCCTTACAGAAGAAATTGTGAAAACCTTGGGGTAACACCAGCTTTAAAAATGCCAGAGTGGGAAGCTGCCCTGAGCTTGGCACAGGGACTGAGAGATGCCTTTTTATCACATCTCCCTAAAAAATCCATAGATGCAGGACCAGACTGGGATCAATCTCCCAAAAGCAGTCATCTGGTGAAGAAGTGACTGTCCTGCTAGGGACACTCCTTTGCATCCTTGATCCTGAGGGGCTGGTGTGCAGGGATGCCCATCCCAGGGCTGCATTCCTCACAGTACTGCTGGGCATGTCACCAAAAACTGTTTCAATATGCACATGGGCTGGGTGGCAAAAACTAGTTCAGAGGCAGCACCTTGCAAGTTTTGTGGGCTTGACCTGCCAGGAGAAACAGATTTTTGTGTGGTTTTTATGTCATATAAATTAAATCATCATAATATATACTTAACTAATTTATAATGTTATTATATTCTAAAACAATAATAAATTATATATTCTTTACTCTTTATATTCAAATATACCACATAGTTTTATATGGCATTTCTGTAATATATAATATATATTTTATATCTAATAATGACATTACTCCACATGTTCTATGTATTTTTAGCCTCAAAACTAGCATGTTGGAGAGTTCATACTGAAATAATTTTGGAAAACACTATGAATTTTCCCACTTTGTTCTTTACTTGAACTCCACTGGTGCAACCTAGGAAGCAGTGCTCTGCTCAGTTGAGCCATAATCAGCTTCACTTTTTATAATTACATATTTTAGCTGTGATTTCGGGTTTTTTTTCCCTTTTTTGGCTGCAGAGGGAAACATTTATTTATTTGGGGGAAAAGCAGTAATTGGATTGCCAGTATGGGAAAGTATTCTTCCTTTTTGATGTTCCCCTAAAAAAATACGTATATAAATACTTGTAAATGAGTTCCATAGGGATAGATATTACACTATTCCATGGCTGGATTTAAAATAACTTCTCCTAATGATTGAGCAGGTTGGATGTGTGCTCGCTTTGGAGACCCTGGCAGGGAAGGACTGAGTGCCTGGGTGCTGCACCTCTGGTAGCATCACCCTCAGTGATCCTCGTGCTCCAAAATAAAGCTCCTGAGACACCGTGTGGTCAGTGCAAGAATAAAAGGAGAGGAAAATCGGCTCCAAGAGGGACTGAATTAAAGCAGTATGGTCCCACATTGCCAGGCTCTTGAATCCCAACTGATTTCCCTCTTTGCAGGCCAGAATGGGGCTGTATTTATTTAATAATCCCAGATTTAATTATATATAGATATATTCCCATATATCAAATCTTGCTCTTTACAAATATGTGGAAGGAGGTTGTAGCCTAGTGGAGGTTGGGCTCTTTTCCCAGGGGAAAAGGGACAGAACAAGAGGGAACAGCCTCAGGTTGTGCCAGAGAAGGCTGAGATGGGAAAATCAGGAAAAATTTCTTCCTTGAAAGGGTTGTCCAGCCCTGGGACAGGCTGCCCAAAGCAGCAGTGGAATCCCTATGCCTGGAGGGATTTAAAAGCCATCTGGATGTGGCACTTGGGGACATGGGTTAGTGGTGGTCTTGGCTGGGGGATGGTTGAACTTGATGATCTTAGGTCTTCTCCAGCCTTAATGATTCTTTGATTTTTGGGTTTATTCCAGGGGTTTATTACTTTTTTTCCCTCCAATTCAAGTTGTTTTGAGCTCTCTGTGATGGGCTGCAAACTCCTGACATGGAGGGCTCTGTGTGCGTGATGTTTTAGTGTCCAAGAAAGAGGAGGTGAATGCAAACATCAGCCTGCAAGACCATCCACACATTGGGAGAGGCCCCAGGATGAGCTCCCACCTCCCCATCACCTGATCCCAATCAGGGAGCCAAAAGAGCAATCCCAACCACGCTCCTTTTGCCCCAAACCCGCCCTGACCAAGCTCTTTTCCCTTTGCAGGCAGGACAAGCTCAAAATCCACATGCGGAAGCACACGGGGGAGCGGCCATACCTGTGCATCCACTGCAACGCCAAGTTCGTGCACAACTACGACCTGAAGAACCACATGCGCATCCACACGGGCATCCGGCCCTACCAGTGCGAGTTCTGCTACAAGAGCTTCACCCGCTCCGACCACCTGCACCGCCACATCAAGCGCCAGAGCTGCCGCATCGCGCGGCCCCGGCGCGGCCGCAAGCCCGCGGCCTGGCGTGCGGCCGGCCTGCTCTTCGCTCCCGGCGCCCAGCCCGTGGAGAACAGCTTCGTGATGCCCCCCACGCTGGAGGAGATGAGCAGCCACCTCGGCAGCACGGCCATGTGCCTTCCCGGCCCCAGCCCCAAACATTTCCTGAGCGGGGCCAAGGCGCCCTTCAGCCTGCAGGAGCTGGAGAGCCAAATTGAAGAAACGCAGATGAAGCTCTTCAGGCGGGCCCAGATGGACATGGAGAGGAACGCGGGCATCTTCGCCTTCGCCCTGGGCCACAATGAAAACCTCGCTGCCCAGCCCTTCTTCCCTCTCCCTGACCCTTGGAGCACAGGTTTCAGTGGCCTGGCGGGGCTTGGCCACGTGGCTCCCATCTCAGAGGCCAGCAACTAAACCCTGCGCCCGGTCCCACCATGCGTCTGCTGCTGTCCCAGCAAGGCAGCCCGCTCCCCTGGAGCTCCCCTGGGGCTCCCACCCGCCCTTCTCCATCATCAGCTTCCTGAGAAGCTCTTTGTCCTCTCACTGCCGTGGGGCTTGGGGCACGGGGCCATCCCTGGGGCGAGCAGGGGATGGGCAGGTGCTGTGCCCCGTGGCCACCAGCACTTTAGACTCTGCACTTGGCTTTGGGGCCGCTGGGCACTCGCTGTCCCCATCCCACCACTCGTGGCTCCATCTGGAAAAGCCAGGCCAGGACTGCTGCTCTCTTCAACACCCCCAAAAATGTCACTTGCCTTAGTCCAGGGCTCGGCCATCACCATGAGATGGCTTTTCTGTGGGAAATGTTCCCCATTTTCCCACACACAGAGCTCACTAGACACTGACAAGCCGTCCAGACTTGGGTTTGTTATGTTGCATTCCTTGGCCCTTTCGGTCAAAAGGACTTCTCTGTTTTCATTTTGTTTTTGTTTTCTTTTCTTAATTAATTCCCATGTCTGGCAACAGTATTTATTCCACAAGGGATAAAGGGGGGTCTAGCAGCCTTGCTGGGAGAGGGAGAGAGGGAGGATCCTGGCCACTGCCTTTCTCAGCAGTATATCAGATTTACAGGGCTAGTGAAAGCCCTGATCTGTAGCATGAGTTGGGACCTTAAAAAAAATTAAAAAAAAAAATTAAAAAAAAAAAAAAATGGAGATCGAACACCTAGCACAAAGCTGGGTGGAAAAGGGGGATTTTACTTATTTTGGTTCTTTAGCTATTTCAAAGTTTCAAAAGGAGAACCAAAGCCTATTTTGAGTATTTTAACTTCAGTTGCTTGAAAAGGTGAAGGATAAGTTTTGGAAGAATCAATAATGTTTCGATACTGAGCTTTTATTAAACCCTTGCTTTGAAAAAAATGAACCAGTGGGAATTTTGAAATGAAAAAGTCGTTTCAAACCAAAGAGTCAGAATTCGCTGCCACTGACCATTCTGAAATGTCTGGGGTTCTGTCCTTAATTCCCTCAAACTCCTATATGATAGTGATGAGATAAATTTACAAAACACTCTTGTGTCCCCAAATCTGCAGTGTTGATGGGAAAAAAATCAGGTGTGCAAATATCCCTGCTGCTTGTCTCAAGGGATCTTTGTGGAAAAGAAGTTCCCTAAAGGTGTCTTGATGGTGATACTGTCTACTTGCAAGCAAGCAGAAATGCTGTTTCTCCACTGTAGTTAGTTCAAAAGAGAAGGTGGTGAACATCACCCATGGTGGCCAACAGGTTTGACTCCCCAGCATCCCTGCAAACCCCATCTAGGCCACCCCATCTGGTAATTCTTTCTGGGCAAAAAAAAGTGGCCAATTGGCTGGAATCACCCTGTCCACCTCCTTGAGCCCCAAATCCATGAGGTACTCTGAAGGATAAAAGCTTTTGGTGGCCATCTGCCTCCCATGGCTCCTCCTGGATGAGCCATGGGAGGCAGACATGGTTCCACCAGTCTTCACCCAGTTCCACCACTGGCTGAGGTGGGTTGCAGTGGTTGTTTTACATGAAACAAACACTTGGAAACGTAAATGTTACAAATTAGGGCTTTTTATTTCTCTTTTTCATGTGACCTTTCAACGTCAGCAAAATTGGAGGGAATGTGAGGACCACGGGTTCATGAGTTTTTTGGTTTTTCCATCAGTGGCTGGATAAGAATCTGCCCACCTGAGGCAAGGAGGGGGACACGGGGAGTCAAGGGTTCTACAGCCCCCAGCAGGGTGTGAGGGACTTCTGCTCTGAGACCACCCATA
>VXBI01001435.1:0-14720 GCA_013397375.1 Toxostoma redivivum | reverse complement strand
CCATAGCAGAATGGTCCCAAGGGACTGCCCAACTCTCGGCTTCCTCCTCCAGAAAAGAAATCCATAAAGACTCCACGTGCAACAAAAGTCAATGGAGAGAAAAAAAGAAAGTAAGAAAAAGAAATCTTCTTAAAACTGCATCGAACTTTTTCTTTAATTCACACCAACTTCTTAAACAAGTGACGTTTTGCAGATGATTGGTTCCTTCAGGTGTTTTTTTGTCTACAATTTGGAGTAGTTGTAAAATATCCAAAGATGCTGAGTACTGTATGATCTGCAAGAACTTGAAGCAAGGTGTTTTTTCTGTCTCGGTTTGTTTGTTAGGTCGGTTGGGTTCTTTTTTTTTTTTTTCCTATATGTCTAAGTGGGGATAAACCTTTGCAATTTTTCTATTTATAACTATTTTTATGTGATTGCTTTATGTACAAAACAATAGAAAAAAAAATCAAAACAAAAAAGTAGAGAGAGGAACACACACGTACACAAATAAATTTGCCTTAGTTACTCACGGGACAATCACCCTTAACTTTGATTAATGCTAAAAAAGCGGATGGAAAAAAAAGAGACTAGATCATTTTATGTATTTATTAAATGGTATCAATTGATGCTTTTAAATTATTAGCAGGACTTGATTCTCTTGCCTGTGGCCATGGTGAGAAGGCAGAGCCTCCGCAGTTGCTGAGGTGCCAGCCCAGCCATCCATGTGTCCTCAGCTCTGTGGATGTTTGCCTGACACCTTTTGGAAAGCCAGAGTAATCACTTATTAATTAAACACTGAGCTGGTCTGGGCTCCAGCCCGGGGGGCTGCTGGTGTTGCGATGCTGATGACGATTTTGGAGTTAAGGTTGATTTTCCCGCATTGGCGTTGGGTTGGGTAGGGCTGGAGGGAGCTGAGTACTGGCAGTGATCACGTTTTGGGGTGTAGAGGGATGATTAGAGAAAACCCTGTTTATTCCCCTTTTGATGTTGTGTGGTGAGTCCAGGCCACAGGTATGCACATGGGAGCCCAGCTGAGTGTGAAGGTGCCTTCCTGGGGATCTGCTCCTGTTTCCCAAGCAGGATGGGTGTAATGAGCACCAAACCTCGGGCTCGAGGGACACGAGTGCTGTCCCAGCTCATGGTGTGGTGGCTTCTTGTTCATCTCACCCTGGCTCCTACGGCCTGGCTGCAGCAGGGGTAGTGTGGGCAGCAGGGCAGGGGGGATTCTGCCCCTGTGCCCCTGTGCTCAGGTGAGACCCCACCTGCAGAGCTGCCTCCAGCCCTGGGCTCCAACAGCACAAGGACGTGCAGCTGCTGGAGCCAGTGCAGAGGAGGCACGGAGCTGCTGCAGGGCTGGAGCCCCTCTGCTCTGGAGCCAGCCTGGCACAGCTGGGGGTGCTCACCTGCACAAGAGAAGGCTCCAGGGAGAGCTCAGAGCCCCTGCCAGGGCCTGAAGGCAGTTTAGGAGAAAAGTAGGGCAAATATTTTAGCAAGGCCTATTGTGATAGAACAAGAGAAGATGTTTTAAACTGAAAGAGAGGAGATTCAGTCTAGATAGAAGAAAGAAATTTTTCACAATGAGGGTGGCAAAACAGTGAAACAAATTGCCCAAATAGATGGTGACTGCCCCTGGATCCCTGGGAGTGTTCAAGGCCAGCTTGGTCAGGGCTTGGAGCAACCTGGGATAGTGGAAGGTGTCCCTGCCCATGGCAGGGGGTGGATCTGGATGACCCTTAAAGGTCCCTTCCAATTCAGATCTTCTGATGATTCCATGATTATATGAACACATAAAACATGAGCCCTGTAATTAGCTCCAGGTAGGAGCGGTGGGGCTTGTCCCACATTGTTCAGCCATTTGGAAGTTAAGTAAGCAGGTACCCTGTGCCTATTGAGACACCTACATGTTGTCCTGCAACATGATTTCCAGCCTTCCTCTGAAGCCATCCTGGCTCTGGAGGGAGGCAGGTTCTGATGGAGGGTGATTCATCCCACCTACGCTGGACCTCCCAGGGGTGGGATGAATCACCTTTGGGCACCTCTCTGCTACCTACCAGCGTGCTGTGCTTTCCCATAGCTGACTGAGATAAGGTTAACCACGGGGAGGGATGTTCCCACCACCACTGCTCCCTCCTCTCTGCTCAGCTCATGGGACAGTGCCTGGATAAACCTTTCCCAAGAGGCTGGGATGCTGGTACAGCCCAGGGATCCAGGTCAGACATCTTGATTTCTTCCCAGTCTGTTTTAACTGGGAACACAATGGGAAATAAAGGCCCTTGTCAAGCCTCCCAAGCCTGGGGATCAGGGATTCAGGCTTATGGGTCGTACACCCTGCTGCAATCCCAGTAAAACATCCCAAGTTCTTACAGCCACAGGTCCTATTCCTTCATTTACACTTAAGAAGGACTCCACAGCATCAAGTACTCGGGCAGGGGTCCAGATCTGCAGGCAGAGTCCAGAAATGTGACTTGGGAACAAAGAAATACCAATCCCCCTCTCAGGGCAGGTGGTCGATTGTTGAGCTGCTCCTCTGTGCTTGGAGCCTGCAGAACCATGGCAGGGTCATCCCATAAACTGTTTCTCAGCACAAAAAAAAACCACAAAATGAAAATTGTGTGAACTACTTTTTAGCTATTTGAATACACTTATGACTTATTTTTTTCACGTCTTGTGGCCTTTAAGCCCATTTTATGTTCACATTCTGGTTTGCTTATAATGCCAGGACAATAATAACAACAACAAAATAAGAAATAGATTTTCAAGGGGAGGGTGGAAAAAAAAAAGCCTAAAAATCGCTCGGAAGAGCAGTGCATTAATCAGACACATGGGAATCATGAGAAGAAACCAGCTTCAGTAAATGCTTGTTAGCAACAACATATGGCTACGTGCTTGCTCCTGAACAGCTGCTGTTATCTGCTGGAGCATCCAGGCTGCAGAGGAGGAACAGCACTGGAGTGATGCTGCACACAAGCATTTGCTTGGACCAGGTGTTGCTGCCAAAGAAGCATCTCCTGGCACGAGTGACAGGGAGCTGGATGGGCAGAACCTTTCCCTGGGCTTGAAAACCTTTGCTGAGCATTGCAAGAGCCTCTTCCTGCAGTTGTGCAGAAGGAAATTACATACAGAAAAAAATATTTTGTGTTTTAAGAAGGGAAGAAAAGGCCTGCAGTTTGGGAAGCGAGAGGCTTTTCCATTTGGCAGTCACCTGCAGGAAAAAAATAAAGGGAATAATTTTGCAAAGTACAGCCTAAAATGTTTTAGACTTGAATGTGTCAGCAGGACTCCTGGCAGCACCAGTGAGCCTGCAAATGCTGCCCAGTCTCTGCTCCACTTGTGCTCTGCCTGCAGCCCCCTGGGACCTGCTATGGCCCATCCTTTTCCACCCATTTTGGAGGGAATTAGTGCTTTATTTACTGTCTTGGTACCCTGAAGCTGGAATATTGTGTGGTTGCAGAGGAAACTTTCAAGGTAAGAGAGTACATGAAGCAAGACCCCAGCCATCTCTTTATAAGAAAATGCTGTGCTTGGCAGCAGGTCACCCTTGGCTGGGTTTTTAAGATCTGCCTTTTGGTACCTCTGACTGTGTGCACCTGTGTTTCTTTCCAAGCCAAAAATAAAAAAGGGAAGAACTGAGAAAAATCCCTTTTTCTAGAAGATCCCCCCCATATAGTCTGAGCCTGAGGGAACTCATCCCCATCCCACCTCCCAGCCCCACCTCTGGGATCTCCAGAAGAGGGAGAGAAAATACCTGTGGCTTGGAAATACCTTTTTCCCCCTAGTGTTTTCCTATGTTGAACCAATGTTTTACATGACTTGCACTATTTGCTGTAGGGCAGGATACTGTCTAGGTTTCTTTGTTCCAGTCTCTTGTTTGGTTGCGACTCCTCTTGGCGGTCCTGTACACGTACCTGCTGCACATCTTACACCCCTGGAGAAAATAAACTGTTACCTGAAGCACTGAGCCTGTTGTGTGTCCTTAGCACTGCTCTGGGGCTGGGGAATCCAGGTTGCAGCATCAGATGAGTGGTTGGACTGGGTGATCTTGGGGGTCTTTTCCAACATAAGTGATTCTGCAATTAAGTGATGAGCAGGGTGATGGAGCATTTTGTTGTGGCCCTCCTTCATGTGGCATCTGGGCTCTGTCACCACGAGGGTGCAGGGGCTGAGAAGCAGCCTCTGGTGATGGCCAAATGGAATTTTGTGCGGGGCGAATAATCGCTTCGTGCGTAAGTACAATCGTTTTGTACGTACAATTTTGTTTTTTCCCCGTTTCGGCACATGAGCCTGCTCAGCTCCCTGCACACTCGAACCTGGACTGCCCTCGTGTGGTGGCCTGGAGGCAGCTTGGCCACCGGAGTGATGCCGGGGACAGCAGAGGGCTGGGACCCACATCTGGAGCAGTTTTTGGGGCTCTTGGCAGCACCAGGACATGCAGGACCCTCCATCACCACCCTGCCACGTTTGCTTGCCAGGAAGAGGAAATACAAACCTCAGCCCGCATCCAGAGGGAGTTTAATGGTTGGATTTGATGATTTTAAGAGTATTTTCTAACCTAAATGATTCTGTGATTCTCAAGAATTTTTTACACCTCAATTCACCACCACCAAGTAATAAGGCCAGTGAGGCTGGGAACATGCCACAGTTGTTGGTGGCCTCATGGGAACCCTGATTTTTAGGGAATTATTCCTGAAGACAAGCAGGACTGATGCCCAATGTGGCCTCAGATGATATTTCCCAATTCCCCTCATGGTACCACAAATAATTCTGCTCAGTTTGGGCAAGTAAGGGTTCCAAATGTAAACTTTACGCAATTATATAAGCTCATTTCCTTAGGAATGGAGACTAAAAACCATAAATGAAAATACCAAGGAAGGAGCCAAACAGCAGTGCTGAGCTACAGCCCCCAAAGTTTAATTTTATTTCCTTCTTTCTGCAGCAATGACACTGACTGAGATGTCACAAATCCGATCGGGCTTCCTAATAGTTCATGCAGTGCCTCGAGCCTCAGGGGTCATCTGAAATTCAGGCAGCCAATTTGCAGGCAGGAGATGCAAAGCCAGACCAGGCAGGGGCTGAGGTTTTTAAGGACAGACCCTGTCTGTCAGCTAAAACCTTCCTCTGCTCTTGGGTAACCTCTGGCAAATCCTTACGGGGATGGCTGCAAACCTGCCTGTCTTTAAGGTGTAGCTGTTAACTCAGTTTCCATAGTTAATAGGATGGGGTTGTCTCAGTGGGACCAACTTCTGCAGTGTTAGCTGGAGTTTTGCATTGTTGGGGAAATATTTAAAGCTTCACCTCTGAGTTGTCAGAAATGGGGTTCTCATTTAGGCAGCTTTCATGATATTTTTCTGGAGGTCTTGATGATATATTCATTGAAAAATCAGTTGGAAATATGAAGTCCTCACAAAATTTCTGAGACAAGGGGCCTGGATCTGACGTGAAGGTGAGCAGTGATTTGCTCTGGGTGTTGCTGCAGGGGTGTGAGCCAGGCTGAGACACCCCGAAATTTAAACACAGGAGCTGGATGAGGAAAGTGAAAAGTGAACAGAAGCTCTGTGGGAGGGGGAAGAAAATCTCACATGGGAGAGACAGTGAAGGCACAGCTCCAGTGCTGGGGACAGCTCTGGGCCCCTCAGGACAAGAGAGACACCGAGGGGCTGGAGCGTGTCCAGGGCAGGGAACGGAGCTGGGAAGGGGCTGGAGCCCCAGGAGAGGCTGAGGGAGCTGGGAAGGGGCTCAGCCTGGAGAAAAGGAGGCTCAGGGGGGACCTTGTGGCTCTGCACAACTCCCTGACAGGAGGGGACAGATGGGGGGGGATTTGGGACCTTATCCCAGGGAACAGGGACAGGAGGAGAGGAAACGGCCTCAGGCTGGGCCAGGGGAGGTTTAAATTTTATATTGGGGACCATTTCTTCACTGAAAGTGTTGTCCAGCCCTGGCACAGCTGCCCAGAGCAGTGGTGGAGTCCCCATCCCTGGGATTTAAAAGAGATTTGAAAGAGGTTTAGATGTGGCACCAGGGGACATGGGTTTGGTGGACTTGGCAGTGCTGGGGGAATGGTTGGATCTGATGATTTTAGTTGCTTCTCCCACCTAAATAATTCTGCCATTCTGTGAGCTTGGGGCAATCTTCACTGCTGGAGCAGCAGTCCAGATGCAGATGAGCTCCTCATGCAGTTGCCCCTGTGCTCTTTATGCTCAATCAGCTCAGCCTTTGACAGAGATTTGTAGCTCCAAGCACTTGGGATGCTTTTTCCCTGGAGTAAAAACAGCCAAACTGGATTATATATATATATATATACACACACATATATGTGTGTGTACATACATCTTTACTTTCAGATTCAACACCCCTAATATGTGTGTGAATGCATTCAAAGATTTACATACATCTAATATGCATTTAGCTGTTATCCTCACCAGATTATATATAGAAGACAACAAAATTTCTCCTTTGGGAGGGGAAACTGAGGCATGGAGAAGCACTGAGATTTACTCATGGTGCTCTTGTGTGTGTGTGCTGCTAGCCTACCCTATACACAGGTGCAAATCATCCCTGGGGACTGCTGGGCCTTGAATGGCTTCATCAGTCTGTTAAATTAAATGTCAGGAAGGAGAATTCCTGGGAAACCCCATCTCCCATACTCCAGCATCCCTGTCTAATTCAGCTGGCCACTGCACAAATCACCATCCAGCTGGAGAGGATGAAATCTGGAGCAAGAGGGAAGAAGAAAGTAACCAAGAGAGGGCGTTTTTTAACCGAGAGGAGACCGTGCCAAGAGAGCAGCACAGCCCTGGGGGGGACACTGCTGCTGCTCCTTCAGGACATCTGTGATAAAGGTTTGTCTCTGAGGCTGCAGGAGTCTCTGAAAACGCCCCACCCCTGAAAAAACCCCACCACCAGAGGTAAATGCTCACATCCCTGGGGATGGATGCTCTGAAGCAACTGTGCAACAGTGAGGATCATTCCAAACGCCAGTGAGGAAGGAAAATCCTTCCCTGACGCCCCTATAAGCAGCATCAGAGTAAATCCCAGCAGCAGGGAGGGGCTGCAGACACTGCCACCAAGCCCCCCTGGCCGGGCAGGGATGTCCAGAGCATGGGATGTGGCCACGCCACACACGAGGGCTCCTTGTTTGCAGAAATCCTGCGCCGCCCTGTGCCAGCTGCTGCATTAATGCCCCATATGCCCAGCCATATGCTCCATCCACGCTGGGGGGGTGCTGGGTGGGCCTCCAGGGGAGGGAAAGGGACAGGTAGGGTTTAGACAGGCCTCGGGGACCAGAGGGGTGGGAAGGATGCTCAGCGATGGTGAGAGCTGGCATGGGGTGAATGTGTCTGTGCCCAGCTGCAGCACAAAGGGACTAGAGGGTGTTAGGGGCATGTCAGGGGCACCACAGACCTTTTGCAGTGGGTCCCTGGTATAAAGCAGCTAAAATCTGAGCAGGAGGATGCTAACAGGGTGTAGGAGGGCACCGCTGACCCTTTGGAATGTGTTTCTCTGTAGCAGTTTGGCAGCAGATTGCACTTTCAAAATATATTAGTAAGTGGATTTTCAGGACGCCAACAAGCTTTGAAAAGGGTCATGGTGGAAATCAGAGGGTGCTGGGTGTTGCTGCACATTGGGAGCACAGCCTGCCTGGGTGGCAGCAGCAGGGTGGCTGGAGGAAAGAGTTTCAGCTCACCCAGCTCAGATTCTCACTCTGGTGTTCCAGCTCCTCCTGCAGTTAAGGGAGAGAAATCCCTCTCAAATGAAACATCTGGAACAGGTCACATAACCACACTTTTGAAACGCTGGTTGCTCTCCAGTGGCAGGAGGGGAATATGTGTCCTCTCATGCTCTGTCCTCTTTGCTTTTCTCCTGGTCCCTTGCACCCAGCACTCAAAGCTTTCACCAATCACCACTGAAGATCCCAGCACGTTTAAACACCCAGGATGGGTGTTTTACAGCATGGTACTAAAGGACACATTCTCTGTATGGAACAGCAGATTAGAGAGGCAGGAGGCTGTGGATGCACCCAGAGCTCTCATGTGCTGCATGAAGGGCTAACAAGGGACACCACCAGCTGAAGATCCATGGGTTCAGCCCAAATAGCTTGGGGTTGTTTGGCTGTGCTGTTAATCCCACAGCACAGGGAGAGAGGAGGGTGGGATCTGCACCATCTTCAAGCCATACTATGGGGTGAATATGTTTTTTTCCTGCATTCTTGGTAGCTCAGACAGGTACAGGTGAGAGAGAGGATACCAGCATGATGCAAGAGGTTGGTGAAAATGCTTGAAAAGACACTTTTTGCTCTGAACATTCAATTTATCTGGACAAATTAGGGTACTGGCCTCAAACAAAACTGGGGACCTAAGCCTCATTACATTTAATAAACCATCATGTGCTCTCTCCCATCAGCCTGCACCAGGCACTCCGTGATTTACAGCCCACAGCTGTAACCTGAGCCATCTCCCTGCTTAGAGAGAAACTCATTTAATTTGAGTCCAGGTCTGAGGCTCCTTGAGGGAAGGCAGCTAATCTTTCTGCCTTAGCTCCTCTATTTGTAAAATGGAAATGGTGACTTTATCCATCTTTGTGGGCTGCAGTGGGGCTTATCGCTTAATCTGGGGCTCTGCTGTGCCCTGATGAGGAAGCCTGGTGTGAGAGGCTGTATTAGCTGTATTGTTTGGGATGCTGGTTCCCTGTTATGGCTCCGAGGATGCAGAGGGATTTGTGGGGGGAGAATGAGAGGGAGGGGTTGGGGAGCTGATTTCAGTGTCAGGTGAGCAGGTACAGGCTCATCCCTGGTGAAAAGTAAGGAGCTGCTTGCTCAGGAAGAGATGGGGAATTTTGAGTATAAGGAGAAATGAATCTTGCTGTGGCCTTAAACCCATTGGGGCCAGTGCAGAGGAGGCACGGAGCTGCTGCAGGGCTGGAGCCCCTCTGCTCTGGAGCCAGCCTGGCACAGCTGGGGGTGCTCAGCTGCACAAGAGAAGGCTCCAGGGAGAGCTCAGAGCCCCTGCCAGGGCCTGAAGGGGCTCCAGGAGAGCTGCAGAGCCACTGGGGACAAGGCATGCAGGGACAGCACACAGGGAATGGCTTCCACTGCCAGAGGGCAGGGCTGGATGGGATCTTGGGAAGCAATTCCTGGCTGGGAGGGTGGGCAGGCCCTGGCACAGGGTGCCCAGAGCAGCTGTGGCTGACCCTGGATCCCTGGAAGTGTCCACAGCCAGGTTGGACACTGGGGCTTGGAGCACCATGGGACACTGGAAGGTGTCCCTCCCTGCTCGTGCAAGCCTTGAGCTCAGTCAAGGCAAGAGGACAGAGCTGTTGTTGTCTCTGCTGGTGCAGAACCAAAGCCTGAGAGGATCTGTGTCTGCATGTTGTCTTCCAGTGTCTTTATAATTCATGATGGTCTGTCTGAAAGAAGCTTCTGGCAATGTGTTTTTGTTACTGGTCTTAAAATAGGATGCAGAAGAAAGATTTCTGGGACATAATTCATTCTATTGGCTCTTCTGCACCAGAGTTAATTGTAGCCATGTTTATTGCTCCAGCAAGTAGAGATGAGTTAGATAAAGGAATTACTTTGTTTGGGACAATGAATAATTTATGTCGCAAATTCACCAGAACCTTGAAATTTGAAGGACTGGGTTTGCTTCCTTCCATATCCAGGGAGCAAGATTGAGCCATAATCCTTGTTTGTGATGAACATTTTATGATTTTTCCATCACTGTAATCATCTCTTCAAACTTCTGTAACACAAAGCATGGAATTTCTCTGTGTAGGGTGCCTTGGCATCCAGGTCACTTCTGTGTGTGGTGGTGAGAGGTTTGCCCAAGGAATAGCCCATTCTGTCCTTGGACAAATATCTAATGCACAATAAAACACACAATTGACTACAGAGGGAGTTTTGATAGCTTTGGTGGCTCATCAAATCCTCTGCCAAGACAGAGATTCTGTGTCAAACCCACAGCTCCTAATTGAGCTGGAGAAGGTTTTAGAAAGACACCCTAAGCATCAGGGACTAAAAACCTCCCAAACTTTACTAGAAAGCCACAGTTTCTTTCCCAAAGTGACTTTTCCCCAGGCTCTGGGCTCCTGATGAGTATTTGAATCATAGAATATCCTGAGTTGGAAGAAACCCACAAGGATGATCAAGTGGAACTGCTGGGATATTATTAGTATTTGTGCCCCAGGAAAAAAAAATTCTATATTTTTCCAAAGAGGATAGAGCTGTTGTTGAGACTTATTCTGTCCTTGGGGTGGGCACAGCTGCATTCCCACCTCCCTGAGAGCCTGCACAGCCGTGGCATGTGTCCCAGGGTGGGAACTGGGTGGGTTTGAAAGCCTTTTCCTTGGAGATGGATGGTGCCTATCAGTTTATCAGTCTGGTCTGCCTGTGTTCTGGAGCAGAGCTGGAGGGCTCTCAATCAAGCACACATTGGTGTCCCTTGGATGATCCCTCACTTCAAAATGAGGAGGGTAGGTAGGAGGGAGAGACAGTGAAAGTCAGAAACTGTAACTTCAAAGACAAGCTGGGATGGGAGCCCGTGTCAGCTTCTGAGAGGAAAAACAGGGATGGTTTTCATTAGTGAGAAGGTAAAACACATGGCTGGATGAATAGCAATGCCCTTGCATAGCTCTCCTCCAGTCCAGGAAAGGACAGTTGTGGGGGACACTGGCATCCTCAGTGGAAACTGTTATGTCTTGGGAGAAAAATCTATTTATTTTAACCAACTGAGAAATAGGCTTCAGCCTTGGAGTGGCCCCCTTTTTGTGACACCAGGGTTGCTGTTTCTGCAGAACAGACGACTCTGATAGGGAACCAAGGCTAAAAGAAGGGACTGAGCGAGGGGAGAAGGACATCTTTGAGGCCTAATCTGCCTCTGCAGAAGCTAACACTGCTCTGAAGAATGCAAGTTGAAGGCTGGCTGTCCAGACCTCACAGTCTGAAGGGAGGTCAGCATGTCCCAGCTGCAGCAGAGTGTTCTCTGCACCATCCAACATGGGCAGAAGTCCTTTCAGAGCACACAGAATGGGCAATTGCAGGGAATACATGTATTTTTCAGAGTCACAAAAGGCAAAAAAGCAGCAGTGGGATCATGGTGTGGAGTGAGCAGGCCATGGGATGGCAGAAGAAACCCAAGCTAGATAAACCACAAGTGCTGAGTGTGGAGGGGGCAGTGGGGAGTGTTGCCACTGCAGGGACTTGGGTGGCTTGACCAGAGCCTGACAGATGATGACAAACATCAACACTGGCTGAAAATTAATATTTAGGGCTTGGATTTTGGATGTGGATAGCTAAAATGGGATTCAGCGGCCAGGTTTGGCAATGTCTGGTAGCTCTAAGTGTGGCCCCTGTGTTTGTTGCTTCGTGTTGCTTTGTGCTGTGGTCAAGCCTGAGCTGTGTCCTGAAGCCCTCAAAGGCCCCTGATTTTAACATCCAGCCTCACATCCATGAAGCTGAAGTGAAATACAAGTAACAGTGGGGAAAAGGAATCTCACTGTTTTATTTTTTTTTCCTTTTAAAGTACAAGTTCGCTGGTGTTGCTTTCCTTCCTTGCAGGTACAACAAAGGCACAAGTGTGTTGCCCTCTCCCCATCCTGCCACCATGCACTTTCTCCAATTTTCCAAGGTCAGCATTCATCCAGCAGCTGAACTTTTGTCTCTTGCAAAGGCAGAGAGGAGGAAAAAATTAGCTAAAAAAGCCACTTGTGGGTCAGTCATAAGCAGACAGAGCTGCAGGCTGCTGGGGGAGCAATTTTCACTGACAGAAGTGACCAAAGTGGGCAGCTTTTTATCTTGCTTGGTGTTGAGAGTTGTCAGGCAGCTGGTGAGATGGTTTCTGTGCTGGAAAATTCTGTGACAGGAGAGGTAATTTAGCAGCAGCTGAAATGTGTTATCCCTCAGCTTCTCCTGCTCTCCTGGACATGGCCTCAAAAGCCATTTTCTGTGTGTGGGAAGATTGGAACACTTGGGCACTGGCTCCTCCAGGAGCTGTGTCCTGGTGAAGCAGATTTGAGACAAAAGTTTGGCATGTGTCAGGGCCTGAATACCAAACTTTTAACTGTGCTATCTCCCAAATCTGCTAACTTCATCCATGCTGTTTGCCTCCCCTGCCTCAGTTTTTCCTCCAGTATTTTTAATTCCCATTTACTCTAGCCTTCAAAGCTTAACCCTCCTTGGCTACAAGAACAGCATCCTGTTGGTTAGAAAATGGTGGGCCACTGCTTTTTGAGCTATCTGGGAGATGTGGAAGCTGGAGCAAGGTCTGGGCAGTGTCTGACACAACCGTGCTCCCATGGGCTCATGGCTGGAATACTGCCTGCAGCTGGGCAGAGTCAGGTTGGAGGGCATGGGGAGAAGTGGATTATCTCAGGAAGAAGGGTGAACTCTTTTTTTTTTTTTTTTCCATCTGAGCAGGCTGTGGTTTGCACAGAGGCTTCAGGTTTGGGGGAGGATGAGTGTGCCAGCTTACTGCAGGATTAGATTTTGGTGCAGGGGCACTTTCTACAAAAAGCATGTAGTGACAGGACAAAGGGGATGCTTGCCAACTGACAGAGGGCAGGGTGAGATTAGATATTAGAAATAAATTCTTGGCTGTGAGGGTGGTGAGGTCCTGGCACAGGTTGTCCAGAGAAATTGTGGCTGCTCCATCTCTGGAAGTGTTCAAAGCCAGTTTAGGTGGGGCTCTGAGTAACCTGCTCTGGTGGAAGGTGACCCTGCCCATGGAACTAGATCATCTTTAAGGTCCCTTCCAATCCAAGCCATTCCATGATTCCCAAGCAGCTGTTGGCCATAGGAGGCACCATGCCACAGGCACAACTCCTTGGGGTTACAGGTTCTTTTTTCTTCCCTAACACTGAAATGAGAGTATGAGATGAGTATGAGATGAGTATGAGATGAATATTCATCTCTTATGAGACAAATCACAACATAAACCAGAATGCAGTGAGTGCAGAGTCAGGCAGCTGCCCTCCCTATCAAGGCTTGGATCAGTGTCTTTCTGATCCCAGCCTCTCTCTGCCCACTCAGCCATGGGGAAGCTCCCCAAACGCTTCCACCTGCTCTCATCCCTCCCAGGCTCCTCCAGACCATGCAGGGGGCAGTGAGAGGACTGAGCCCATCTGTGCTGAGGGGCTGCACTGAGTGAGAGGCAGAGCTGCAGCCCCTGACTCCACTCGTGCCACACTGTGTTGCTGGGCTGCAACAAAAACCCCTGCAGGAACCTCCTGCCCCTCTTCACAGAATGGTTTGAGCTGGAAGGGACCTTGGAGATCATCTCATCCCATACCCCTGCCATGGGCGGGGACACCTTCCACTAGACCAGTTTGCTCCAAGCCTTTTCCTACCTGGAACACTCCCAGGAAGTTCTTCAGATACGCCCTGGTTCCCCTTCTGGTGACTCCAGAACTCAGTCTACCTTTGTGCCCAGGCATAAGCAAGCTCAGCCTCGTGCTCAGCCACTAGCAGAGCATCTCCTACTTTCACTGTGTTGTATTGATCCTCAGATGGAATTTCCAGGTGCTACCTTGCTGAAATGGCTTTAGCAGCATCTTTGGGCTGTGCAAGATCACAATTCAAGGTGTCCATCAGAAAGGTGGCTGCTACAGCCTCTACCACAACTCATCTGTGTCCTTTCAAAACGTAATTCCCACCTGGAATTCTCTGAAGCAGCCAAGTTGGCAAATTCACAGACAGAGTAAGGGAGCAGCTGGGGTTACATTAGCACCAGGCTGTACAGTGCAGTTTTTTCAACACTGTAAATCAAAAATGGAGAAAGTTTGGTTTCAGTCAAGCAAGAGAACAGATTTTGAATTCAATATTTAAAATCACTGCCATGTAAAGTAATGCTCCAATGAAAGCTCATGAAATATATTTATTCTGAATAATATGAAGGAAAAAAGGGAATAATTACTTAGCTGAGCTACAATTTCATTCATTATTATTAGGTGGATTTAGATTACTTGCTCACTTGAGATTAGAGATTTGAAATACATGTCTGAAATCCTCTTTCTAATCCAGAATGGCTAAATCCTTGAGTATTTCTCCACAATCATGCTTTGATTCGCATCTGTGTTGATGTTCAGGACATAATTTCAGTTCTCTGCCAAATATTTTTTCCTCTCTTCTGCCCTAAACATACTCCCTGGTTTTCCTGATAACAAACACTGTAGACAAACCAACAGCACCAAGGTTCCACAAGGCTCCCAGCATTTCAGATCTGAACACAGTGTTGTAATTATAAACTAAAAACAAAAGAGAACTCACTTTATTGAAACAAAAAGTGCCACCAGTGTGAACCACTTGAAAATGTGATTTTATTTTCTTTTTTTAACAGATCTGTATAATCACAGACTGGGTTGAGTTGGAAGGGACCTTAAAAATAATCTCATTCCAAATGGGCAGGGACATCTTCCACTATCTCAGGGTGCTCCAAGCCCAATCCAGCCTGGCCTTGAACACTCCAGGGATCCAGGGACAGCCACAGCTGCTCTGGGCACCCTGTGCCAGCCAGGAATTCCTTCCCAAGGTCCCATCCAGCCCTGCCCTCTGGCAGTGGAAGCCATTCCCTGTGTGCTGTCCCTGCATGCCTTGTCCCCAGTGGCTCTGCAGCTCTCCTGGAGCCCCTTCAGGCCCTGCCAGGGGCTCTGAGCTCTCCCTGGAGCCTTCTCTTGTGCAGCTGAGCACCCCCAGCTGTGCCAGGCTGGCTCCAGAGCAGAGGGGCTCCTGCAGCATCTCCTCTGCACTGGCTCCAGCA
>VXBI01001434.1:43733-94551 GCA_013397375.1 Toxostoma redivivum | reverse complement strand
AATACTTAGGCTGCTGTCCAAAGTATTTTGACATTTTTTTCCTAACATATGTAATATAATCTTTAATGATATTAAAAAGAAAAGCAGAAAGTCTGGAAAGCAATAGATTTTTCTGAATCTTACCTCTGACAAGTCAATTCTTCAACACGAACAGAGATTTAAGAGTGTGCAGAGATAACAGTAGTGGTTTATATAGTTGATATAATTTTTGAACACTGAAATTGTGGAAAGTTAATTGATGACTTCAGAGTGTCTTGAAGAGCCATTTGTCAAGAACACACTGTATTCTAGGTGCCCTGAGAGCTGCCCTCTGCCTTACATACAAGGTCTTTGTCAAATCTACCATGCCAAAATGCTTAGAACTCTTGAAATCTCTGCAATTGTTATGAATTTATTTACTGGTACTTTTCATAACGCAGTTCAATTTTCCTTTATGCACATGACCACCTATTGAAAGTCATGACCATATTACAATACTCTACTATATAAACCAATGTTAATGAAATGAGAAATAGTAAAGTGAGTGGGAGGAGAAGCAGAAAATAAACACAGTAGTTGTTCCCCAGTGAGAAATAAAAAAGTTCTGTTCATCATTTGCATAATTTTGATGTGAAAAAGGAGAGAAAATGTTTCATTCAAATGGTTGTTGCTTTAAGTTCTGAGGTTCAAATGAATGAATAAAGCTAAAGACTGAGGCAAATTCTTAGAAATGGAAGCTGCAGAAAGTATCTATGTGAAACTGAAATGAAAGTACCTTGCCCAGTGTTATTAGCAATCAAGAAACACTGAAAAAAGAAATTGTGTACTTAGCTACTTTTAGAACAAGCAGTATAAAAAAGCACAATTGTTGAATACTTTGGTTAGTAATGAGAAGCACTGTAGTGGTACAAGCTACTCAGTATTCTTGAAAGACTGACAAGAACTGACATATTTTTGAAGGAAAGATATAAGTATTTTGATCTAAGGAAGATGGAGGGATGTATTATAGCTAATTATATGTATATAACTTTTGTAACTTTAAAAATACTTTCACTCTTGTGGATATAAAATAGGAATCTATCAAATATTGGGGATTTTCTTTTTTATCTTGATACCCTCTGAAAGGAGTCCTAGGAAAACGCCATCATAAATGCACTTTATATGTTCATACAAAATATATTTTTGTACAAAATTTTGCATATTACTGACAGAAATAAATGAAATTGAAAAAAAATTACTTTCAAGTTATTCAAAATATACCTCCTGCTTTGTAGTACAGTTATGAGCCTTCATTAAGAAATTCACATGCTTTATAGTATTTAAATGGTGGACATCAAAGTATGTAGACTGTTTTAACTTTCTATGTTTCATTGTTACAATACCTTGAAGGTGCTTCTAAAATAAAAATAGAACAATGCAGGCATAAAATCAGAAACCTTAGTGAGGTCCCAAGGTGTTAAAATAGTTCTACAATTATATGATCAGCTATTTTGAAAACAAGACAAAAATAAAGCAGGCTTTATTGCCACGTATTTTTCTTTTTGACTTTTCCAAGAGCAATGTGCAAGAGGAGTTCAGTTTCCTTAAGAACATTGTCTTGTCTGGTGTTGGAACCTCTCCTCTTGAGGCATTACCTGGAACATTATTGTGATGTCAGGGAGTCACTATTAATAAGAGTGAATTAAGTGTTTGACAATAGGGATTTAGTGACCTTAGTAACACTGGGGAGAGGGCAAGATTGAAAGTGCACTTTTATCAATCATTATGTGTGGTGAATCTGATGGACTGACTGGCTTGAGGGAGCCTTATGGTGAAAGAGACAAAGTCTATTTCACTCAGTCAACTGGCAAGCTGAATGAACCATTACACCTCTGGTTGTTAAAATCAGTGATCCCACCAGGAACAGAATTTCTTGAGGCTGTATGTTAGAGAGAAATAAGTGCTCCACTTCAAAGTGTTTGGTCGTGTTTTTGTCATGATAATAAGAAAGACACACCTGAGCCAGTGTTACTTGAAAACACTCTTATATCCTTCTTCACTGAATTATACACCTTCTTGAAGCATATAAAAAAAAAGTTCAACATTCCACGAGGTTGACCATTGACATCACCTGCTCAAGACTACCAAACAACTTCATAAATCTCCTATGATTCATACATTGTAAATGTTGAGCTATGGGACTAGTAAATTTTATGACTACACATTTTCAGCTCATGAATTCATAACTAGACATTTGCAACTTGCATATCTTATTTAAGAACTGTGACCTTAATGTGCAAAGACTTAATGAACCATGGTGACAGTGATTATTGTGAAGTCAAGCCAATTGCATTTGTCTCTAAAAATCTTAGAGCAGAGGACAGCATTTTATTGGTGAAGTTTCAGTGCAGTTAGTTTTTTTTTGTCTGGATGTTGTATGAAATAAAACTCAGATGATAGTACTTTTAAGGCAGAGATGTCTATTGAATGTAAGCTTAGATAAAAATAAATAGCATAAAAATTACCATGTGATGATTACCAAATAAATATTCCTAACTCATAAGATACAAATTCCTGTGTTCAGCTATCTAAAAGTTAGTCCTTATAAATTAATATTCTGCTATTTACATAATGTTTATGAAGACCTCTGTATTTAACTCGAATTAGAGAAAATTATGTTAGTTTGTATCTTGATATGTTACAATTTTACATATTCATACATAATATTTAATATTTTGATTGAAGTGAGACTAGGCATGCCACAATATCTAGAAACAGGTGACTTTGGTAAGATTTATGAGACTGTCAAAAGTGAAGAACTGAGATAAACATCAATTGTAAACAAGAAAAAAAAATCTGAATAAATCAACTGTATAAAAAAGTGTCATAAAAATAGATCAATTTCATGTACAGACAGATGCACTCATAAGAATGAAGTCACAAGTTCAAGATTTTGCCAAAGGGCTTAAATTTCTTCTTGCAAAAGTTTCCCTTTGCTGCCCAGTGTGTCACAAAGACCAGGATCTTTCTGAGTTTAGCCAAGGGTGGACTTGAAGCTCTTCGGTCTCTGGGTCTAGGCCAGCACTGAATGCCTGAACATTTGGTTCACACTGAATATGATTTTTCCTGTCTTTTGACATAAGAAAATGAACTTGTACGTACATCTTGTAGAAAGCAGCTCTGGGAGATAGCAATGCCTGTTCAGATCATATTTTTCTTAATAAATAAATAAATAAATAAGTCAATGCAAGGGGGACATTGACAGCATCATGATGACTCAGTGTTTTCCACAGTACTATATATTTGAAGGAGAATGTTAATTGCTTAGTCAAACTTGCCAGTCTTTTTCAGTTGAGGGCTTAGAAAGTTTGATAATGTGTCAGAGAGACTCTAAACAATGACTTCTCTCGGATAAAATAAGAGGTAAGCAAAAAGAACTTGATCAGCCAAACCTGAATCAAGACTTCATGAGTTTTAAAAAGTCAGGATCACAATGGAATTAAACTCTGAAAATTTACTGGTGTCTTGCATGGCGAAGGCTTTTCTGAGGTTGTCTTTCTCAGATCAATACCAAAATTGTCTTTCAAGAGACAAGCTCTTAAATGAAAATATATGATTGCTTTTATCTGTAGAGGTAATTGCTTTGAATTCTCACTTCTGCTGTTTTAGACTGACAGGATTTCATATACATGAAATTAATAAGACAAATGTTGTAACTGTCAAAGTGTATATTTGCTAGGCAACAAAATAAAAATGTGCCATGATTATAAGTTATGAGAGAAAAAAAATAAAATGCTTAAAAATCATGTTAAAATGTTCTGACTTTTGTTTGTACACTCTATTACAGTTTTAACTGCAAGTATTGTTGGGCAACACTTAGAATTCTTGGATATCTTCTTCTTTTCCTG
Source organism: Toxostoma redivivum (assembly GCA_013397375.1). Lineage (NCBI taxonomy): Eukaryota > Metazoa > Chordata > Aves > Passeriformes > Mimidae > Toxostoma > Toxostoma redivivum. The sequence continues at coordinate 90,685 of VXBI01001434.1, read as the reverse complement.
GGCAAAAGAGGTACAAATATCAGCTGTATGCCAAGGTGAATTTTAATGTGTTTTTGCATGGGTTGCTTACTGCTGTAGAGTTTTGTTGGCCAATACAGTGGTTGGCATAAATTGAAGCAATTGTGCTGTATTGTACTCACAGCAGTGTTCCCTCAGTCTCTCAGCAGAAATTGGCTTTACACATGAAAATAATCTTTGACTGAAGTGAATTCTGCTGAGACAATTAAAAAAAGAAAGAGTTTGGGTCAAGAGTTCTGATTGTCTTTTCGTATTAATACAGTATTGCTTACTTTTGAACGAGTTAGTTTAAAAAAAATCATTCCATATTTATGGATATAGTTTCTAAAACTTTGTTGCCATCTAACTGACTTAAAAGAATGTCTGAGAAATAAGCCTCTTAAAAGAAAACATTTTCTCTAGGCTACCCTAAAGTATACTGAATAATTCATGCAAGTCATTGAAATAAACACTATAAAGAATGAAGCAGTTAAATAAATACACTTCTCTGAGCTCTGAGTTTGTATATTTAACTATTTGTTCAATGTGCAAGGTTTAGTCTTGCAAATCTTGATATTGTGAACTAATACTAGGGAGAAAAAACCTACTAAGAGGATTTGTTCTTTATGTCTTAGCTTAAAATACAGTAAACAATTGAGAACAGACCCCTTGAAAGGTCAGTGATAAGACCATCTTGACTGGAAACATTTTAAGCCAATTATAACGTGATTTTTATTTTCTTCCTTCTGGTGCTAATCCTCAGGGACTTTTTTGGTTTGTATATAGTATTGGCTATGTACAATAAGTTTTTTGCTTTGTTTGAGAAAAGATATTATTACCAACAGCAGTTAAAATCTAATATTACCAATAACAATCTACATTTAACGTAGTAGCTAAAAGTCTAAACCCACCACCACCACCAAACAAAAACAAGAAACAACCAAAAAACCCCACCCTAAATCCCAGCATCTTCCCTGGCATACTCAGTTAAATTCTAGCTCTATGAATTCCCAAAATCTTCTTTCATTCTTATTTTTCCCAATTTCATACCTAGGAAAATATCCCACAGCACTCAAAAAAAACAACAAACCACCACCAGGAACCAATCCCTCATCCTCCTGCCCCGACTGCCCCAAATGTCTTATTTTGTTCCCAAAATAGAATCATAGAAATCTGTTAGTTTTTTTCAAAGTACATATCTCAGTTGCACTAAAATCACTTCAATATCTGGATTTTTTTTAATGCACTTTTTTTTAATATTATTTAATTGTGTAATTATTTATTAGTGTAGTGGTATTAGATAATTACATGGATAAATATAAGAAATGTTTTCCATCTTGATTTGTGATACATGGCAGGTATAGTAATGTTTTTGAGATGAGACATGTCAGTGGTGGGAAGAAAAGCAAACCTTAACTCTGAAATAAACCTAAAACACAAAAAAAATTAAACTGAGTCATTTTCCAAATGAAAACATGTAAAAAAAAATCAGGATGATGACACATATAAAGGATGCTTTCATGTTTTGTAAGTTTTTTCGTAAACACTGCAAATCATCTCTAGTTATTTTACAATAGGCAAAATAACTCAATTTAATTCAAAATATGTCCTGCTGACATCCATTGTAAAAGCAATAATAATAATCGCCCAATTCATTTGGTTTTTGGTTTTTTTACTTCTAGTGTTCAGGACTCATGACTAGAGAAGCAACAAACTAGGCAAAATATTTGTAGTGCTTCTGCACATCATAACATCATTTTCAGATTTCTCTATTCAGCTGCAGACAGAACATGTGCTACTTTAAAAAATCATAATTTTTCAGTGCAAGATCTGCAGTGATATATATAAATATATATGTGCACACAGACATATATGTATATATGTATGTATGCAATGATATAAGCCAGAGTTTTCTGTTGTTTGCACAACCACTCAATGGAACTGGAGTTGAGCTCATAACTTCCTTTCTCTCTCCTAGCCTGCTTTAAAATAAAATATTCAGTGGTGAAAGTGTGAGAGTGGGAATGGATTCACCAGGGCACAGTCCTCAGCTCTCCACACACAGAGGCAGACTTTATTGGAAATGGGTCAGTTTGGCAACACGCAAAAGTGGAAAGAAGTCCTGAAACCACATATAGGTTCAGTGACGGACTTGCCCTGTTCTTCATATCCTTGGAAATGTTTCCTCTCTTACAAGCTCCTTCTTTTACATACATGTAGTAATTATGCAAGTGATAAACGTGGATTAGGAATTAGTCTAAAACCAATGTTGCCACAATCGGCCTTCAAAATGCAAGGCTTAATAAAAGATAATGATCCTTGAAAACAGGAAGATTGGGAATGGTGACAAAGTAAAAGACAGAGCAAAGTGATTAGCTTTCCAGATGGTGCAGAAATAATTTCCTAAGTGTCTCTATGATTTTTACTGATGATAAAAATTGTCCACTGGCTGAAAACTTTTATTTAGAATACTAAAGAGAGATCACCCAAAGAATATTTAAAGTACTGTTTCTGTATGATTTTTTCTTCCACTTCCACAAGGAAAAATTTCTACTTCATTATAAGAGTTCATAGTGTTAGTTGTATCACTTGTTGGCTGAATCATAGACTGACTGGGAATTTTGTTGGTAAATCATAGTTTAGGCATGGTTAGCTTCCATGAGCTTCCAGAGCCTGCTTAGCATAGCTTTGAATGTTATTTCTTAAGATTCATAGTCACAATGTACACAAAAGATCCCAACTTAGTCAACATTTGTTGTTTTCCATTTTCTGGAATTTCTCTGTTGCCTCCAAGATAATTGCAAATCTTGGACTGGAAGAGACCATTTCATAGTATTTTTGTTTTATGCTTTATCTTTACAAAGACAGTGCAGAGAAGCCTTTAAGTTACTTCAGCCAGAAGTCCCCAGATCTGCACTTTGATGTTTTCTAAATACATGTCTATTAACTAGTATCATTGTTTTTTTCTCTCGATTTATTTAATATGTGTTCCCTATTTCCACTAAATAAAAGCACCGGAAACAGACAATACCACAGGTAGCTAAGTAAGCTTCGTTGCCATTTAGGCTTCAGTGATTGATTGTTTCTCTGATGAAATTCTCTTGGTTATAACATTATTACGAATCAAGTGTTTGTTAGTGTTTTATCTAAAGATTAATAATTTTGAAAAATATTAGTTTAAAAAGACATTAAAGAGTAGAAAAACTGCATATGTAAAAATTATTTTCACTTAATTGTCTTTTAGATCCCAGTACAGTCCTTGGGATGACAATAGGTGACGTTCATTTAGTTTGCTTATCACATAGCTGATGCTTTTTGTTTAGAGGTGCCATAATTGTCTTGGATCTTTACCACTGAATGAATCTCTCTCTTGGCAACCTCTGCTCTATAAAATCATAATTGTTTTTTTCTTTGTATACAAACAGTTAGTCCCTTATTTTAGAAAGCAACATTTTAAAATATGCAGACAATCAGATTAACTCTTGAGCCTTTGTTGAAGATATATATAGTTATGCATATATATATGCAGGTACTGAAAGCGTATGGTAAATTTACTAAGAAAGTAATGGGTCCCTTTTTAACACAGATTTCATATTAACTGAATTAGATTTGTCAAGACCTCACTTGTTTTATTGTCACATTTTTGGTGTGGTGAAACCTGAAATAGCAGAATGGCAAATAGCAGTACTTATTGAAGTATTGAAGTTCTGCCATTCAGATGGAGAAACACATGGAGTATGGAGACAAAGCCTCTGTACATTTTGGAAAGGTTGAAGAAGATGCATAGATACTTTTTAATTGGGGGGATAACAGCAGTTCTCACATGAAGTTTCTGAAAAATATTCCATTGCTATAAATCAGGGACTCCAGTTTGAGTCAAACATGGATACATTCCATAAATGTAAATGATCTGAGAAATTTCTGGAAAGTTTCTGGCAGTAAGTGCAACATTATGAGTTTCCCATTTAATATTAGCACTAATTTGAGTAGTTGCATATATCAGGGATAAAATGGTCAAAATTTTGAAGACTTTGGGTCTTAGAAAATTTGGGTAGAGACCCTATTTGAGGAGGAAAAACATGACTCAGGTCATTAACAGGGTGATACTACAGGACTCTCATCAGACTGAGGAAGAGAATATATGAGAAGGGTTTATAACAAATACAGGTTTAGAGAAGGGAGAAAGGAGAGACAGGGCAGAAGGAGGGGAGGTGGGAGGGGGAGATGAAAAAGTTAGAAATTATTTTCTGCTCAGGAAGAGGGAAATTTTCAAGATTATGACATTCTTCTCCACTGTTTAGATTTAAAATGGCAAGAGGCTAGATACTCAAGTATTGAGTAGTTTGGCAATTGTTTGGTTTATTTGTTGCTATTTACAATGAAAAAGAAATTCAAAATCTTGAAGCAGTTGAATCTCTGACAATACAGTTAGATAGAAGAACATCGAAGTAGATTTTGGTTAGGAAATACTATAATGCTTTGACCAGAAACCGACTTTTTCATGTTTTCTGAGTCAAATTTGGCTTCAGTGATTCTTCATTAATTCGTGTGGGGTTTTTCCTAATGTGGCTAGCCTTGTTTTTTTGTGATTGCACTACTTTTTTTTTTTCCAATTTTTTCTATTTTATTTCACTCTATCCCTTTAAATGCTTCTTCCTTAAGTAGAAATTATTCAGAAAATGCAAAGGAATCACACTTTTTTAAAAAAAACTTGTAGTCCTCTTTTAGATTTTGAGGCAGGCCTGCTGGTGCATTCATTTTGAATGCGATTAACCTCTAATGTAGTTTTGGGATCAAAGTTTTACAAACCAAATAATCTTTTTCTTTTTTTTTTTTTTTTTTAATCTACTCACAACTATTCATTGGACAAAAGTTCAAAATCAGCAATCTTTTAAACTTTCAGTTTTCACATGGAACATTTAATCCAATGATCTTAAATATTAATTTCTCAAACAGTTTGAAATTCATATGAAATATGCATTATGTTACAGACATGCTACTGGATTTATGATTTTATGGCATAAAAAATCTAGGAAAGAACATCCTCATGGAAGTGGATGTTAGACAGATTAGCAAAGCATTGTGAAGTAGTGAAGAAAGAGTCATCTAACAGAGTAAAAGATTTTGATTCCTGTACCTATTGCATTCTGTACAAGAGAAAGCTGTGTTTTCTTTGTGGCAATACAAGATGTCAAGTGATTTCCAGAACATTTGTAGCCATTGCAGAAAAGGAGATGTTACTTCCTAACTGTAAACCTACTGCTGGCCACAACACCCATCAGAATAGAATGTACATAGCAAAGTACATATTTAAAAAAACATTATTGTCAATATATGAATACATTAAAACACTGTAGAGCGTATAAAACTCTTCCCAGAATCTTGCCGCAAATCAGTGATGAGAATAGGGGATTAGACAGAGTTGGTGTTATACTAAAGCATGGGGGGTTTTTTTTTTGCAGAATATCAGAAAATGCAAAAATAGCCATATGTTTCTTCATCTTTTTTATAATTTCCTGAATCTTGTAATGGAAAGAGTATCTACCAAAGTTTTATAATGCCAAGCTAAAGCAAATCATTATTTTGGAGAAAACCTAATAGCCAGAGGTGTCAATTTTTTTATTAAAATCATAAAATATAAGTTATAGTTGCTGAACGTTGTTAAAAGATGTGATAGCCTGGGAGGTATTTTTTTGATTTTTGATGTTGTTTTATAGTCCTGGAAACAGTGCAGCTGTCCTTGTTCTATTAATAACCACTTGACCCCAGCAAGAGGAAATGCTGCTGGTGCAGTAGTGTTGGTCACACATGATTTGCATAGCGAAGTCTTTCAGATGCATCAGTCAAAGGTACTCTGATGACTCCTGTGCACATCTCCTGGACTCTGAGAGTCTCTGGACTCTAGTGTTTGATCTAAATCACAAATAATTGATGATGAAATACTAAATCCCATGCTTAAGGGACGTCAGATGGAGGATTCTCAAAAGTTTGGAGCTACTACTACCTGCTTAATTCAAATCAGCAAGGGGAGGGAGGCCCTTGCTGCAGCTACAAAGTAGACCTGAAAGGAAACTGTTAGCTTTATATTGTCAAAACAAATAATTAATGGAAAATTTCTGATAGACAACCTCATTAGTTACAGTAAAATAAATATACAAATTCTAGGAAGTGCATTCTAAAGATACGAACAAATATTTGACTTGTGACTTTGAGCCATGATATAAGGTAAATTAATTATTTGTAGTGATAGCTCTACTAATGTGACTTAAGGTCAATCTGATTCCACTGAAATTAAGGGAGGAATTTGCTTGCAAGAAACCCAGTGTAGGAAGAGAGTTCAGCCTCAGGAGAAACAAGGAAAGTGGTTTTGGTCTGGGTTTGACTCCTGTTCTAGGAGTAATTTTTTGTTTGGAATTTAATCTGTATGCTATATGGCAGCATTAGGAGGGCTGAACTTCTATGAAGCAGGTGTGAATATCAACTCAGTCTCTCTGACTTCAAATGGCCATCTGTTTCTCCACTTAGGGCAGAAAAAATTGTGCAAGAATCCTTTGTTAGACTGTGGTGGAGGGAGATGAGCAAATATATTTGCATGCAAATTCTATAGACTCTTTTTACTTAAAGGAAAGAAGACAAATAAGAATCAAAATGAAATGCCAATAATCTGAAATTATTCTATTCCTATATCTTGGAATTTATATATCTAGTTACCTATTTTCAGCCTTTTTTTTTTTTAACATGAACATGCACATTCTCTTGTTTTTGTGAATAAATTTATTTCCTCAGAGATGAGAGCTGTTTATCTGCTTGCTCCATAATTATTCTTTATTATCAAAATGCTTAATTTTTAATAACTTACTTTCCTTTGTAATTAGATTATCTCTTGGATTGCACTAGAGTTTTCCCTCGAGGATTTACTTTTATTTGATTCCCTTGTATAATTAAAGATGTCTATGTTGTATTACAAATCTGCAGTCTTTACTGGAGGTAGCTGGTACCTGGCATGAGGTAGTGGGTAAGAGTTGAGAAAGTTTTGGTTGCATTTTTGTGATTTTCACTCACAATTCCAACACATTCATCTTATTAAATTATCCCGTCAGAAATATATATCTGTGTATTTATTTTATAAAATATTATTATTGATGCTCTCTGTCTTACAGAGGCAGCAAATAGGTAGTCATTTTTTGAAAAGCAGAGAAATAAAGGCAGTAACTTGCCCTTGCAAATCAAACAGGCAACTACATTTTCCACAAACATGACAGTCACTACTCATAACTGAAAAATAAAAGTAATTGACAATTCTCTGTACTGGATAAAACCAATGTAAGTGTACTGTTCTCTTTTGTGTGAAATTAATAAAAACTAGTTTTACATCAGTTAATTCAAGGAAATTTTCAGGCCACTTTCAAGTAAATGAAAAGAGTGGTATACAGGGTTTAGTTTTCTTAGCATTCATTAAGAGCCTTAATCTAAAACTATTATTTTAATTCTAAAGGTTTGATAAAGAATGTAGTATGGAGTTTTTTTGTGATAATATTTAAATTAATTCATTTTTTAAATAGATGAGAAATTACTTGAGTCCAGTATTTGCTTAATTCAATACTTTTGAATGAACAAATGGGAAAATACTTATGTGAGGAAATGATCAGTTGAAATATTGAGTACCATAAGGAGATTACCTTAAGTTTCTGGGGCTTTTGGACCATACATGTCCTTGCCTATTTATTCATTTATTTGCTTATTTAATATGGCATCTGTTGCCAGAAATAGTGGGCTGACACAGGAACACAGCGTACTGTTTATAGAGAGCTGGGCAAAGTGAAATGGTGGGAAATTTTTAAACCTCAGTTAGGAAGCACTGACATGCTGATTTTAAATACATTCTCAGATACAGAATAGAATACAGAATAGAGACATGCCACTAGTATTCATCTGCTGTGGCAATACTAAACAAAACAAAAACCAAAAACCTCAAAACAAAGTCAAAGCAAAAATTATAAAGTTAAAAGAGTTGGATTGTCTGAGACTGCCGAATTCATTGTTTGTCATAAACACAAAACAAACCAAGGAAAATAGCCTACCCAACACTTGGTTGCCCCGTGAAACCCCAGAAAGCCAGGAGTATATCTTTCTCAAGAAAGAATCTGCAGCACAAGAAATTCAATTGGGAGTATTTCAGATATACTACTGAGAATTTTTGCCATGAAATCTAAGCATTAATTACCAGGATTATTAATCTCGTTTCAGCTTTTACAGTCATGCGAGATATGTCCAGACCAGAGCACATGCAGGTTTTATCTGCATCCATATGGTCAAATGGCTTCTGAGAGTATGAAAGAAAATAAGGTTAGGCATTCTGTCAGTAGAGTAACAGAATATATTTAAGAAGTCTACAAAACTTGCAAGTTTGCTTTTGATTTCTGAAGCTAAATATATGTACTAAAGATGTGTACCATCATCATTATCCTTGAAAATCATTGGTTATATTTATATAATTTCTTTCCCCAGATATGCAAGTTTAATGTTAATGGGATGGGATGAGATGAAATACCTTCCAAGAAAGACCTGGTTCTAAACAGTCCTGCTGAATAATAGTTTAAGGTCCGAGGAAAAAAAAGTTGAAATTCTAGTTTCATCTATGAATTTGGCTGAATGCACTGTAGGGTTGTTGTTGTTGTGTTTGGATTTTTACTAGGGCAGAAGACTTCAGCTATTTTTTATTCATACATTATGTCTTGTATCATTTATGGTTTCTATTCCATGATTGCACAAAAATATATGCAAAAAATGAATATGAAGAACTGAGTAAAAGTGAAGGCCTATTTTATTTAAAGCATTTGGGCCACTTAGGCACTAATACTTCTCATGTTTACAAACTGCTTTAGTAATGCCATATTTGATTTTTAGAGCAGAGTCTTGACTTGTCTCCCTATATAACTCTTTCTACATAACTAGAGATATCTGTGACTAGTCATATTAATCATATCTATTCCAGAGAAAGTGTTAGGATTTTTTTAAGTTTTTGAAGAAAAGGAAGGTTTGAGTACATTGAAATAGCTAGAAAATATGATTAATTTTTAAAATGTTGCATAGAAACAATGAATATGAAATAAAAAAAAATACCTATTTTAATTTCTGTGGTGTTATTTTCTCTGTTTTAGAAATAATAGAAAGCAATTTAATTTCATTCCTGGGTCCAAATTTGCAACAAGGGGAAAGCTAACTTCATTTTTATCTTATGATGAAATGTGGAACATTTTAAACCTTTGCAATTTATTTTGCTAAATACAAAGGAGGGTTATGTGCTTGACTTTCAGCAAAGGGTGATGAAGATAATTCTAGCACCTCTGGCTCAGAAAATGTGACACTTACAAGTTGTTGCTCACTGGAGGAAAAATATCATCATTTTCTTCTCATGGGCTTTTGCGCTTTCCTTGCAGTATGCCCAAGGCCTCTCCCAGAAATGGGTCAGTAGGTGACATACATCATTGTCTGAGAAAGCAGCATCTTCCATACTTAGACACATAAGTTACACCTGAATCCTTAGTAGCATTCTCTTAGGATATTGTGTACATAATGATACAAAGTGTTTAAACAAATGCACTGAGTGCTTGAAGTTAGTAGGAAGGGAGTGTAAGAAGTTGCTATCTGATTTTCAGTTTTAATCAGCTCAGGTTGATTAAAAGATTAAATCATGACTGAGGTAATCTCATTTGTGTCTGATTGGTGAAGATTTGTGTCTAGAACATTTAGAGATGAATTCTCAGGCTTTTGGTGGAGAAAAGCAGTAGGAGAAACTCCCATCTCAGTAATAATGGTGACTTACCTTATTGTGACATATGTGAGGTTATGGTATGAATGTCTTTGTAAAATACAGATTGACGGTCTCAGTGGCATGACTGAAATATTTGGTTGTCTTTTTAAAGTTGCATCTTGTTATAATTGATTCATTAATCCATTACTCTTTGCATCAAATACAACATCTGCCCCAAAATCTGAGGCACTGCTCTTTTACCTGTGTTTCACACTGGCTGCTGCCTGTAGGTTAAGGGATATCTGTACCCCATATATAAATGCCATCTGGTTTTCAATTATGCTATTTCTCTGCAAACTATACATTATTTCTATCAAATAGGTCTTGCAGAAATCTTTCTACTTCATGCTTTTACCGATAGCTTGTATGAACTCCTTGGTTGGGCAGGGATTTTGGACCAGAAGACCTTCAGAGGTCCCTTCTTACCTCAGCTGTGCTGTGAGTTCATGAAATAATAAAATAGACTGTGTAGCATACAAGGATTTTTCTATGGTGCCAATGAATACCCAATCACACATATGACCTCAATCTGAACAAAATGAGTAGTCTGTGTAAATCCTAAAGGCAAATTTCAAGTCTTTTGATCTGCAGCGATATTGTTTGTTTCAGCTGCAGCTTCCTAGACATTCAGAACAAGTGGCAGCATTTCCTTAATTTTATTAGTAATCTAAACATATTAAACCCATTGGGGCTGATGAAAGAATGTTAATTAAAGTTTATACCCTTTGATACATAGCACAAATGTCCTGTACACACTGATGACATGAACATCATGATTTGAACAATGGACAAAGATTAATAATAATTTTTGAGAGAAGCAAGCACTTATTTCTGGATATTAATCACCAGAAAACATTTTTCTTAACAAGGAAAAAGTGTCAGTGATGATAGAAAATTATATAGGATTTGGAACTATAATGCCAACCTTTTATGATCAAATACCCTAACATGATAATGTGTTAACCCTGACAAGCTGGAGAGGGGCTTAGTGAAGGTGCAGCTCATGAAGGTCAAAGCCTAATGAGCATTTCTCAAATCATAGTGTGGCCTGGGTGCAACTAAAGTCAGCTTTTCTGGGCCTCTACAAAAAGCCTACATAAACTTCTGTATGAGCATTTACACAATATTGACTACAGATGGAAATCTTAGTAAAAGTAGATAGAGTTTTATTAATTCTTAACTATACTTCTTAACTTGAATATGTCTTTTCTTCTGCTTAGTTCTGGATTCTTCTAAGCTGATATCCTTCCCATCTTTAGATATATCCCTAAAGTTGTCTCACTGCTTCCAGAAAATTATTAGTGGCTTTCCTTTTTCTCTGTATTCATGGTAGACAACTTTATCCTCGCTTGTGCATTTCTTCTCCTGCTTTGATGCATTCCCAGGTTTCTCATTATAACTTGTCTATTTCAGAAATATCCTACGCAATATATGACCATTCTGTTTCTCAAGATCTACTGTAACATTTTCCCCTCCAATCTGACTTCCAAAGCATTTTTCTTGTTCCTATGTATAGCCCAAACAAGGTGGGAGAAATGCCTTGTTCATGAAATAATGTCAATGCAGCTGATATACAGGCAACAGTGACAGCAATAAGTGCTCATTGCTCAGGTGTGTTGAACAGAAACAGATGCAAGGGCTATTTTTCTACCTAGCAAGATTTTAATAGAGCCAGGGGTTGTGATGGTTCTCAAGATAACTTCAGAGAGACAGACATTTTAAGTGAAGCGAATTACTTATCTCAATTTGATATTGTCCTGTTGCATTGCAGCTACTTTCAAGAACTTATTTCTGACCAACCACATCCTTTAGAAAGAAACTAGTCTACATTTGAAAATTTATGGAAATCTAATGTCCACAAGTTTTTCTTGACATCTTGTTCGAGCAGATTTTATAGAATGCATTTTACTTACATCTGCTTATCAAAAGAAAGACCAAGATATCTCCCAGTAAAACAACTGAATAATAAAAATAGTAGTGAGTACTATTTTCTTCAGCAGATGCACTGTATTTCTGTCCTGTAATTCCAGTACATAATGAATCTACAGAATCTACACAATGTACAGGAGTGCCGTGTAGCTGTAGCAATGAGAGAATCTGCCCAAGATATTATCTCCACAGAACTAGCTAATCTGGGCATGTGCCCAGTACTGAAGCATGGTGCTTGCTCACTATACGGCACTCTGATATTACTGCATCCTTATCCCCCCCCAAAAAAAGGAAAAAATAATTAGAAGATTGAAAGACTGACCTTTTGAGGTCTCTGACTGCAAGAAGAGTTTCCACTGCCTCAGATAATTATTGTGGCTGTGCTCTATACAGTCCGTTAATGACATTATTATTTGAAGTTTGTGGAGAGCCCAATGGGATAGACTTTTTCCAGAGTGATCCCAGTGAAGATGCAGTGGGAGGTAACATTGTGTGCTGGTGTCAGCTGGGGTAGAGTTAATTTTCTTCTCAGTGGCTAGTAGAGTATCGGTTGATAAAATACAGATTTTTTTTTGTTGTTGTTGTTGCTGAGCAGGGCTTACACAGAGCCAAGGTCTTTTTTTGTTTTTATGGCCAGGCTGACAAGAAAGGTGGAGATACATGACAGTTTGGGAGGAGACACGAACTGACCAAAGGGATATTTCAGACAGTGTGGCATCATGATCTGTATATAAAATGGGGAGAAAGAGGAAAGGGGGGATATTTTGAGTTTGGGTGGTGTTTGTCTTCCCAAAAATAACCATTATGTGTGATGGGGCTGTGCTCTGCTGGAGATGGATGAACAGTTGCCTTCCCGTGGGAAGATGTGAATTAATTCCTTGTTTTGATTGGTTTGTGTGTCTGGATTTTGCTTTCCTAATTAAATGTCTTTGTCTCAACCCATGAGTTTTCTGCCTTTCACCCTTCTGCTTCTCTCCCTGATCCTGCTGGTCAGGGAGTGAGTGAGCAGCTGAGTGGGGCTTTGCTGCTGGCTGGCTGGCACGACACATCACTTTATTTCTCACACAAATTCCTACAATGTATTCCATAACACACACCCAGACCCCCAAACACACATGGATACACACACATCTGGCATGGCTTACCTAGTTAATCCAACTGCAGCCAAAAGCACTAGTTAGCATGGGCACAGCATGTTCTCCCATGTCCATAACAGTGCTTGCTCCCTCTGTAGACCTGTGGGCCAGTCTGACAAGGAATGAGTAATGCTGCCTGTTGGGGTTCATTCAATCTGGAGACCCTCTACATTATTACTAATTTATCATCTTTTTCCTGCAATATCACATCCTCTGTTGACTTATATTATGCTAATTGACATTTTCTCATCTTTTGCAGTAACTATACCTTGAAGTATCAGGGGAATGCGTAAATGATCAGGAGAATTTGTAACATTAATTCAGCATTAAAGGCTGTACATTATTTTCTATAATAATACTTGAGCAAAGTGGAAAATCTGTCTAATGAAAAGAAGAAAGACTCTGGGCTAATATGACCTTTCTAAGGTCACATGGAGAGTCATTAGCAGTTTCTGTCCTGTGCTCACTGGCAAATACCTGTTTATCAGAAAGAATAAAGAAAACTGGTTTGTATTTTAGTCAAACGTTGTTTTAAATATTATATCTGGCCAAAGGACAACCAGCAGCTTAGAACAGATTAAATTTCCTGCCACAGCAGTAAGTCAGTTTGGACTACTTGTCTTTATTTACAGGAGCTACTTCTGAAATTTTGTACTGCAGTTTTACAACTAACTTTTGGCTGCCTGTCCCTTTGAAACTTTTCCAAAACTCACTGGGAAATTACAAAGAAACAATATATTCGACTGGGGAAAAATATATCTACAGGTAGTCTGATCATGGAGATATAAAGAAAAATTAACCATTTTACAATCAATCTCTTCAGAGTTCACATGCCCTCCTAAGACAATCTAACACTATCATTCCCCATGTAGCATCCACACCTGGAATCTTCTGTTGTGAAACATGTTTCAAGCCAGAAAGACAGAGTTCCTCTTTTTGCTGAAGTTTTCTTGTTACTCTGTTCCTCTCTCCAGAAAGTGCTATAAGACAGTAGTCTTTGTGTCCTCTTCTGTTGAAAATAATTATTTTGTAACAGCGAGAAGAAATCAAGATCAGAGCCAGTGAATGAGCGTCATCAGATGCCTCTGGAGATAAAAGGCAAAAGCACAAGAGTTTTGAAGATCTAATGTTTAGCTCAGGTGCCTACATTTCATCTAAATCATGTATGGGTTTTTTTAATCTGTATACTTTGCAGAGAAACTATGTGATAAAATAATTTAGTGTTATGAAATGGTCAAATCTAAAGTAGTTAGATTAAAGGGAGGAGTTTTGAGTTTTCATTTTGCTACAATTATTTTGTATTTCCTCTGGAATTTTAGGCCTGTCAATTACATTTTTCAGGGCTTCAGTATTTGTATTTTAAAAAGGAAATAACTCTCATTTACTAAGTGGAATAGTAGGATTTTTCTGTATTTTGAGAATTTCATTAAAATACTTAAATTAATAATAATACTGATAAATACAGTATTTATTTAACTATCAAAGTAGATATGTATATAATGTGTGTTCCAAAGATACCAAAGCACCAGACAAGTGTGCACTGAACACCCAGTGCTCCAGATGAACCAAAGCATCTGTCATTAAAATCACATCCCTGAAGCTGGAGACACTTAAACCTGGAACTGCAGGTTTGGAGTATTGTTAAGAGAATATTTTGATCAAAATAAGGACTGAATTAATATATTCTCTCATTTAATTTGCTAGATTGCAACTCTGAGCAATTTTCTGACCTTACAGCCATTTTTAAATAGATTTATATTTTTGAAAGAAAAATTGCAAAACACCAGGGAAATGACAGGATAATTCCACAACATTTACAAAAAAAAGAGGAAAAGTCTTGTTGTAAAGATGTCCCCAAAACACTGTGGGTGGAAATTAAATATAAAAAAGAGGAATTCCACAGCCTTTTAAATATTTTATAAAGAAATGTAATTTGTATTCTGGTACATAAAGCTGCATCACCAGAGCAAAAATACACACAACATAAATGTTTATCAAAAAAATTCTATCTGAAAATAGTATGATTATTCATAATAGAATGCAATATAACTAGTTATCTCATAATCTAGGAAAAACTGCCACATTTTCATCAATAGAAAAATTTGTTGAAGACAATCAAAAGCTCTCACATTATCATCACTGTAATATTAAATGACCTTAATTTTGTAGGAATTAAAAATGAGAAGTTTGAAAGCATAATAAGCACAGCTCAGGATAACAAAATCTTCATTCTGCAAACCATTCCACTTTTGATGTGACCCAGATCATTAATAATCGATGGGAACATATAATTTCCTTTCACTTCTGTGTTTTTCAAGTGTGCAGTGCACAGATAGTTAAATGGCACCCCTCCTTCAAAGAGAATGAGCAGCTTGTCTGCTTGGTTTTGCCATTACTACTTGAGATCATGTTGTGGATCTGGATGGAGTTGGCTTTTAGGTCTCAGGAGAAGAGGCAACAAATGAACCTTTGCCCTCATGGAGTGTCTCTGTAGGGAGTTGTAGTTAGTGCAGGCTTTTAATATTAATGTGCCTCACTGTAACAAGGCTGTTTTGCCATCAATGAAAACAGAGGTGCCTGACAATCCCTTTGCCTGACATTGTCTCAGGGTGTATCACTCAACCTTTCACCAATAGATTTATATTCAAATTTGAAATACTCTATCACTACAATTACCTCTGTGTTTGTAAAACACCCAGCATGAGTAAAGCCCAATTCTCAGCAAGATGTGGGAGTTAGCAAAGTATAAATAATAAATGCATATCTGAAAGATCACAGTGTTAAGCTAAAATCAAAAAAAGGGCTCCTCTTTCCTATGAATAATTTTCCATTTCCTGTTTGCTTGGAGAAGATACTAAGCTTATATTTTAGTCATGCTGAAGGATTCAAACTGATTTAGAAGAGATTTGCTTTAAAGCAAGCAGACAGTGTCTATATTATGAGTTCGGGTTTTTTTTCCGGCTTCTTTCCTGTGCAGCACATACTCATCAATCATATTGGGAAGCTGACTTATATTCTCCACACTTTACCACTAACTGGATTACAGAGCTGAAAATCTTACTCTAAGTTTAAAATGTGATAAAAGTAATCAAATTGTTCTAGTCAAATTCTAACTGTGGTGAATAGATGGCACTAATTACCTTTTCTTATTATGCTACAAATGTAGTTTACTCCATCTTTATTCATGAAGTAGTATCATATAGCCCACCAAGGGGACTTGCAGCAGTATGTAATATTGGCATATTTGTTTTCTTGTTCTTATTTTTCCTCTTCATCAGTATTCTGGAGGTGTGGTTTTAGACTGAAATGTATTGCTATGTGGGCTTTTCTCATGTCTTGATGCAATTAGAGCACTCTGCAGATTTTTGAAGTTGAACATTTAGAAAATAATTCAAAAACTCCAATAATAATGAGTGGCAGACTTAGTGGGGGTAATTAGTTTTCTTCTTCCCTTTAACTACCATAAAGATCAAATAAAATATATGTGTACACAAGCAAAACGTGTGAGTGTACACAAGTAATATTCATAGTGTGGAAATATTTGGTCTGAATTTAGCCTTAGGATGTTGCAGTCATTGTGCACTGATTCTGGCTGGGGTACAGTTGATTTTCCTCACATTGTCTGCTATTGGGCTATATTTTGGATTTGCACTGCAAACAGTATTGATGATCCAGGGATGCTTCCCTTATTGCTGAGTAGAGCTTACACAGAGCCAAAGCATTTTCTGTTCCTCACCCCACCCCATCAGTGAGGAGGCTGGGGGTGCACAAGGAGTTAGGAAGGGCCTCAGCCAAGACAGCTGACCCAAGGGACATTCCATACCATGGGGCAATAAAAACTGTGGGAACAATGAAAGAGGAAAGGGGTATTTGGAGTGATATCTTTTCTCTTCCCAAGTCATTGTGGGTGATGGAGCTTGACTTTCCTGGAGGTGGCTGAACATCTGCAAGTGATGGCTGCACACCTGGGAAGTGGTGAATGAATTCCTTATTTTGCTTTACCTGTGTGTGACTTTTGCTTTTCCTATTGAACTGTTTTTACCTCAACCCTTGAGTTTTCTTATTTTTGTACTTCCAGCTCTCTCTCCCATCCCCATAGGGTGACTGCCTGGGGCTTGGTTGATAGCTGGGGTTAAACCATGACATTGTGAAATGGTACTAAACATAAAAAGGTTATATTTACTTTATGTAGAAGTTATCAAGCTAATAACAGTGAAATCTACTAGTCCACAACTAGCAGTATCTGTCTCAGTTGCTATTCTGTGAAGAAATTCTGTGAAAAGTCTATTTTCTCTTTTAGACTGTGGCTAAAAGGTTTGTTTTGAGGTTTTTTGGTTTTTTTTCCAGCTTACAAAACAGAGAAGGAAACAGTATTCTAGCTGTTTTGGTCCTTCTGTTCAGAGAATCTTTTCCTTAGGATCAAGCTTCTTGACAAAAATGTCTTGAAAAATCACACTTGCTTCAGCTGAAGTGTTTGTTCAAGCAAGCTTGCAAAGGATGAGGCTTCACTGCAATTTCAGCACCAGCTTTGTTTCCAGACACACATTTTATTTGATCTTTATGCAGTATTCGGAGACATAAAGTGCCTATATTTTGAATGTATTACTACAATTGTTTTTTCTAGATTTAGGGAGAAAATGGGAGATGATGGCAGAAAGGATTGTGCCACCTCTTCTCACGGCAGAAAAATAGACAGATTCCTGCTTATGGCCCCTGACCATATCATCCTTACTGTATGATACTCCCTCAGGTAAAAAGGTTAGGAAACACAACTTTGTGTAAAGGAGGTTTCATCTAAGCATGTTACTTCTATAATTTCACCAGCATTGAGGCACAAAGGATGAGTGATGCAGAGAATTTGCACTATGACCTTTCTCCCATGCTCATGGAAAGCATACATTCAGCAGGGAAAGGTACAAAACTTGTAAGATCAGACTATTTGATTCAGAGATGATTTTTAGATGACTCTTGGCAAGAAGATGATAAAGCCCACTGTTTCTCCTTTTTATCTTTAAAAATAATACCCACTAAACTTCAGTATTTTATCCATAAATCCAGAAACGGCTATACTGGAGCTACCAATCAGCCACCATTAGACATTTCAAGGTGATTGTTCACCTCCTGTTATACAAGAATGTCATTGATCCTTACTCTGCCAAATGAACAAGGAAAAAAAGAAACAAATTGAGTTTTCAGACAAAGTCACACCTTTTCATCTAAGCAAGGTAGCCAGCAAAATCACTAACTTGTACAAATAATTAACATCACATTAGAAAAAAACAAAACAAATCAAAACAGCAAAATACCCCAAACAAAACAAAAAAAATTCACTCCAAATGTGACCAAAACAATGCAATTTGTGCCAACTTTTGACGAATATTACCTAAAATTCAGGTTTTGTGTCTGCAAATTTTGTAAGGAAACAGCATTCAAGGAAGAAAACATATGGGAGAGCCAATTCCTATCTGAGTAATAACTATATGTTTGTTACACACAGGGTTTGAGTCCAGTTACTACTATAGCAAGGACGAAGTACAGATCTTAAAAATTTCTCTGGAAAATTTATTTTAAGATTTGGTCGCTTCCATATGAAAAAATCCAACCATTAACAGACTTCTCCTTGCTACCTGTGGATTTTCAAGGTCTCAGAGCCTGGTGACAATACTGAAAAGAGAAAATAAACATTCCTTGAAGCTTGGATAAGATGTGGATTAGAATTTTAAGTTAAAACTCTGATGGAAAATACTTTCATTTAATATGAGGTCTCAGTTCCCTCTGATACTGCCTGAAGACAAGAACATGGTCAACTGGACTGGAAAATACTTTCTCATTTCCCTGAGCTACCTTTATGATAATTGTCCATCAAGAGGAAGATTATTTTAAAGAAAAACATCTTAATTTTCTTACATTTTTATTGAGTGTAGAAGCTGCTTCAGCTACTGCTTAAG
The DNA here is from genome assembly GCA_013397375.1 of Toxostoma redivivum. Taxonomy (NCBI): domain Eukaryota; kingdom Metazoa; phylum Chordata; class Aves; order Passeriformes; family Mimidae; genus Toxostoma; species Toxostoma redivivum. Next base: position 71,861 of record VXBI01001434.1, on the reverse strand, counting down.
TGCATGATAATAAGTTTTTAATATATTTCCAGAATAGGTGAAATTTGCCTCAGTTAATCCTATGCAGCCATTGTTTTGTTTTCTAATGAGAATTATTTTGAGTTTTTCAGGGGTTATATACTATCTGCATAAGGCACAACATCTGGGCTTTATTGATCTAGCACAATACATCACAGAACAAGTACAACAATCACCAATCTAACAGAAAATTGATGTATTATTAGTGCTAAAGTAATGTTAGAAATGGATAGAAAGTGGATCACTGACAGTGATAGAAGTCTTTCATCAAAGAGTGGCAGCACAGTACAAAAAAAGAGACTTTACAGGTGACAAGGTGTATGGAAATGCAATTTGGCCTGGATTGGTAAACACAGCATTAATTGAAATCAAACTACATGCAGAAAGCTGTACATGCAGAAATATTTTTTAATTATTTGAAAATTGTTTGCAATTGTAGGTCTGCATGATAACAGTATTATTTGAAATAATCCAACTACAGATTCTCAGCATGAAGCACTTGATGCTGATGCTCTTGTTAATATCTTGGAAAATGTAAAATATGGCAAAGAGCCATTCAAACAACAAAAGCTCTGTAGAGTGTTGACCACAGTAATTAAAATATATTCTCTGACCTCTAAAGCAAGGTAATGTTGTTTTCTAAGACTGAGCAATCATTAAATATATGGATCCTCAGTTGAAAAAAAGCCTATAACTTTTGATGTTTCTGCAAATGGTTTTGTTTCTCTTGAGGAAACAAAGATTCAGTTAAAATGGCATATTCTTTCTGTGAGTTGCTGTCTCCAGGGGAATATCAACATATCTAACAACTGTTGACTGCTATATAGTTGTAGTAGTCAAGTGAATATTTGATTACATTTCAGACAGGAATTAATCCTCTTTTGGGTTATATATGTATATATATATGCAACATTAAAATTATAGTAATTAAACTTTTTTTACTTTAGTAATGTATCCCTCTTTGTGCCTCATAATATAAACCTTCACTTTTGGAGAATATCAGTGAATCTACAAACTAATAGTGGTAAAAGGAAGATGCCCCAGGTTCTAGCTAATTCTTCAGTTCATACACTATTCAGTACTCTGAAAAAGAAGCCAAAAAACCCAGAGCTGTTAACATCTGATCTTGATTTTTTTTTTCTTTTTCAAGAAATGTTACCATTGTTTTTATCTTATCTCCAGAAGAATTAATTGCAAGGTTAACAGATTTACTTCATTTTGGGAATGCATACAGGAAAAACTGAAACCAATGGTATATTTTTCATGGAAATATTACCAAATATTGTATTGTTTGGTATTTTATGATTTAGTTTGCAGTTTTGTTGTTTTGAGTTTTTTGGGGAGACTAGTTGTTTACTAGGAGAGTATTATATAATTAGATATTATTAATTAAGTTCTTCAGGGATTGTTAATTTAGGTATTAACATGTACATATTAATGTATTTTGTGTCTTTCACAAAAAATATGTCTGGTGTTTCAGTGAATTTGTTTTGGTCACAGTGTCCTAAATATTGTGGATTTATTTTAATAGTCTCTTAGAGATTGATCGTGTCTGGTCTAATATTTGCTAAATGTTATGACATGGTACATTTTGTTGAAAGAGAAATAACAAAAAAGATTGGGTCATTAGCTGATCATAAATCAAGAACACCAAGACAGAAAAAATGGACAGAGTTGTCAACTCAATGGTAAAGAGCAGTTTCCAAATGTGATTTCTTGTTTTGATTAGTGCACATCTAATTGATAATGTTGGACTAGACCCCTTTCTCATAAAAACAATTACCTTAATGAGAACTTAAGGATTACTGGAGGTCTGAAGAGCTGATAAAAAGGTAGATAAGGAATATTTGTGTGAAAGATATTTTATCTTAACAGATTCCAAACAGAATATCTACAACCCTCATAGCTTTGTATTAGATGCATTAATACTCATTTAAAGTCATGCTTCCATTAATGTCTTAAAACATTTAGTGGTCCTTCTGTTCATGATTTCCTAAGTGCAGAAGGAAAATTAATCTTTTTTCTTAAGGTAAATGGAATTGCAGAAATTTTAAATACATTGCTACTGTCATGACAGTTTAAAATGAAAAATAATTTCACTGTAAGGGACTCTAGAAATGACCGTATTACATACAATGTACTATACTATTATAATGTGTTATTCTTATGTAAATATTTTATTTTAATATTTATAGAGTAAGCACTTCTGGATGATACAAAGGCAACTTATGATAATATAATTGGTGCATGCTACAGAAATTTATATTTTCCTAAAGGAACCTCACAAATTAAACTGTTTGGGTGACTGTCAAATCATTTGGTTCAGGGAATGTGGTCTCTATGCCGGTGCCACACACTTCAAATGGAAAATTTGAACCTCTGTAACATTTTGAATTTTGAACAGCAAGAAGCAAGAGCTGAAAGTTATAACAAAAATCTGGGTAAGGTAAAGAGAAGAAAGGGATCTGCGTCTCTCTCTCTTTCAGACAGGCTGCTCACCAGCTGAAAGCTCTCCTCTGTCACAGTGCTCTGCTGGATGCTCCATTTGAACCCCATACTTCTAAAGGGTCAGTAACATGTAAGAACAGCCATGCTGTCTACTAAAGTAAGTACTAAATCTGTGAGTCTCTGTAGCCTGAAATGTTAGGAATATGCCTGTGACAATAAAGCTTGTGGCTGAAGATGTCACTTTTTAACAAGAATGCATCAAATTTGACAAATCTCATAAGAAATTTTCCCTCAGATTTAATTTTTCTGCAAAAATCAGTTGATAGAAATTTGCAATAAATATGGTTGTTGCATGAACAGATTTTATGTTAAAACTTATAACAACATTTACCAGCTTGGGTCCATTTTTCTCATTGTTTTCAGGTATTTCTTTTTTTCTTATACTTCAGTATCAGCAAGGAAAGCTTTGTTTTAAAAAAACCTTTTCCTTGAATATGCTTCTCTGTTTTCTGTCTTTTTACATGGAAGAAGCGTCCTATGTCTTTTCTTCATTGGTGATAGGAGGAGATATATTCTACATATCAAAATTAGGATTTTACAGCTGACTCGAGGTTTTAAGAAGTCTATGTTCACAGCTTTACTTAATTTTTCCTCTTCTGTCATAAGAAATACTGTTCTTTTCTGTCAGCTGTGGCTGTCTTCCATTTCCTTGTATTTCCATTCTCCTCTGTGAAGTATTTTTGGTCCTGCTTGACCTACTGGCCTAAAGGGTTGATACCCTTTGGCTTTGCCAAATGTATTTGTATGCAGACTTTTTCAAACCAGAAACAAAATAAAATGATCCAGAGGGACATTGCTCTCCTAAAGAACAACTCTGAACAGTAAATATTTTATATGATCCCTCTAGGCAGCGCAAACTGTAGTAGGGAGGTTCAGTTTTTTTGACCATTTTGGATACTGAGCCTCTAAAAAGAAATGTTATGCCTACACCATTGGCGGGGCAGCTTTTTTTTTTTTCTTTTTCTTTTTTTTTTTTTTTTTTTCCTAATTCTTTAATAAGATAAATCAGAGAATGCAAAGAAAAAAATTCTCCAGTGCTGGGAAAAGCCTGCAGGAAAATTTAACATGTATTTCTATAAGTGACAATACTTGACAGACCTTGTTACTTACAAGGTGCCTTTTCTTTTGTGTCTTTTGTTCTGTTGCACAGATGAGATAATATGAAGCAAAAATGTCTAACTGCTAAAATAGAAATGAGAACTCTTCTTTTTGGATGATTGCAGTCACCCTTTGTTTTGCCCTCCTGCTCAACCTGCACAGACATCTCAACGATTTTCTTTGCCTCGACTTGCGAATCTAAAGTGTTTGTTACCCACTGCTGTTTCTATTGCCCTCAATGAAGCTAAAGATCACCATTTGATCTTTAGGTGCTGTATGCAACATAATTTTTGTCATCGTTTTATAACATTCACTAGTCATTAAGTAGATGGCCTACAGGCTGAAATATGTAAATTAGCTAATTATCTGAGTGCTGACATAAAATTTAGTATTAACTCGTCTTCTCTGTAGGAACTGTCTGGCATTGTTAGCTCTGGACCTTCAGCACCTTCAATTCAGCTCTATTTCTGTGAATATACACTGCACAGGACCCATGTGTTTTCTGTACCATTCTTGTCATCCTTCATGGCTTTTCTCACCTGGGTCTTTTCAAGCCTTTTTGTTGGTGTTAGACAAAAGTTATTTATGGTGTTTTTAATGCCCTCTAGTGGTACTTCTAGCTCTTATTGTAATGGTTCTGCACTAACTGTGCTATGCTGAGACTTCCACATCAACATGGATATGCCTGGGGGCTTTCAGAGAGCACAGAGCAGCCTGTACCATCACAACCAGCTACTACACAGGTAGTGTCACACCTGCCACAACTGCCTAATAAGTTTGTATCAAAGTAAGTGACTGCAAACTTTCCAATCTGAAACCAACCCTCCTGCCCGTGTTCCCCTGCAGGTTCCTCTCATATGAGCTCTTCAGTCTGGTAGCCCCCTCTCAGCCAGTCCTGTCCACTTGCTTGTTGGGGTGCGTGGTGTGTGGTATTCCCTTGCAGCTGCTTCCCACCTCACCCCAATGAGCAGAAGAGCAGCCACATCTGGCACATGTATATGCCTCAGGCCAGAGCTCCAAAATCTACTTGTATGCAGGCTCTTAGGGAAGCCAGACATCAACTGAGTCATAAACTGGATCATTTCACCCATCCTCCAGTGTTTTTTTGATGGAACCTGGGTATGATGCCTGGAAAGGCTGACCTGGAACAGAGACTAGGCAGAGCAAAAGGAATAAAATAGGTATTTATTGAAAGGATACTCCTTGGGCAGTGCAAGAGCCTGGCTGGGGCTGCACCCAAGTCGAATCCAAGATGGATCCTGGTCACTAGTCTTTACATTTTTAAAAGTTTTGGTTCATTTACACATTGGGGTCAATTATCCAACCGCAGCTCCAGGCTATGAAGTATCAGCCCCCTGGCTTGCCCCTTTTCCCTCACTGTTTCTGCTTTTTGGGTGCTGGTTGTCCTTGATTCTCTAGCTGGGAAGAGATTATTTTGTCTAACTACCCTGTGAAGAGAACTTACTAACACCTAACAAAGTTTCAGAGGTACATTCCTAGCAGCAGAGAGTCTGAAAAATATAAAAGTTAAAACCCAAGGCATCAGGTACATGCCATTAATTGTATGAATGCTACTGTCTAATTCACCGTATATCTTTGGGTGCATCTCAGGAGCTCAGTGCCTGCATTTCTTGTGATGGCTGCTGCTTTAATTACAGAGATACTTTCTGGAGTGAAATGCAAAAATGCAAATCTAGAGCTTAATTCCAAAATATTAATGCATGTACTCTCAGATATACTATATAAAATTATGTCTAGAGAAATAAAAGAAGTAGACTGGAAGAAAGAAAAGGTTATGTACTCTAAACATCTTCGTCATTATTCCTGGCACTTCTGATGTGCCTATGGTGGAGAATAAATATCTGTTTATTATCCTGTGATTTCTGGGCTTCCATGACTTATGGATTAGGAAAGTTTAGTCCTAGAGATAGGGTTTATGTATATACATTTCATTTATATTTTGACTTAATTAATCCCCTGAAATATTTTTAAATAAATGGTGGGTTGATTTTTATTTTCATTTTTTAAATAAAATTACTATCTATCTGGGAAGAAAGAATAAGAAATGTAACCTTTATTTTTGGCCAAAAGGAGAGGCAAAACTTCAGTCTTTAAAATTTTGCTCTGATTTATGAAAGGTAAAATAGTGAGTGAAATAATCAATTCTTGTTTAACTTCAAAATTCTTGTGTAATATCAAGGTCTGTGAGATGGTGACCTATGAGATTAGGAAAAAAGGAACAGAAGGAGAATGGACACGAAAAGTATTAGTGTGTAAGGTGGAAAGATACATAAAATGAACAGTTAGATGGTTTTGGATTAAATATAGAGGCATTAAGTGATGCATAAAAGAGAGAGCAAAGGAAAATGTTGCTGCTATAAATGAGTGGGCAAATGATGAAATTTCTTTTTTTTGTAAGATGTGAGTTGAAACTTAAGTAGGTCCAAGAGAGGAGATCTAGGATTGAAAGGAGGTCATTTGCAATTTAAATAATCTATCAATTAATCAAAACATGAAAAGGATACCAGTGTATGGAACACAACAGCTGAAGTTGAGAAAAGGATTAAACTGCTGCTGTGATACATTTTTGGGTGTAATGAAATACATTGGTGAACCTTGGCTGATGACTAGTTGCTAGAAAAAATTATATGTTAAAACATCTGAGTAGCTGTTAAAATGCCAGTTTATGAAGTAATGAAATCCATCTCTGACAATATAATTTTTTATTATTCTAAAAGTTTTTCCACACCAAAAGGTGAAGTATTAATAAACTATAACTTTTGTCAAACAGTAAAATAAATTTTCTAATTAATTTATGTAAAAATTATCTTTTTGACTAAAAGTACTGAAGTGATGATCACATTGTTTTATAACTATATTAATTGTTTTAAATATGTTTTAAATATGTTTAAATTACTTTGCAATTTGTGAACACTTATCTAGTTTTCATTGCGTTCTTTAATGTCTGTACTGTTTATTATGCAAGACTTTTAGAGTTTCTCTTATAGCTTCTTTTTATAGAAATCTAATCATCAACTGACAGCATAATTGCCAAGTATATGGAGGATCTACATTTTACAACTTTATTAGCTTTTTAATCTCACTAGTAAATTTTGCTTGTTTTTTAAGGTAAATTTCACCTAGACAACATCATCTTTCCAGAGCATAATTACAAAAATGTTAAATGAAGGACTGTATACAGATAGCAAACAGCATATGTACAGGTGGGTAAGTGTAGTTCAGCTCAAATAACACTGGGCCTTCACATAGAAAAAAAAAAATAATAATAGATACAGGGAATAGACTACTGTTTAAAGCATCAAGACTTTCAGAGTAATATGACAAATTAATACTTCATCTTCATGCATTCTCTAAATTTGATGTTTTCATAGAAAGACCAAACATGAAACATAAACAGAATATAATTGGCAATGTTTGATTTCTTTACATGTGTAGAATAATGAAAAGAGCCATCTTCAGCTTGAACAAACAATCCTATGCACTGTTACAGATGCACAATCTTCTCATGTAGGAGTCATGTCAGTAGTAACTTGGCAGATATTTGTGTGTTTGAAGAAAAAGTAAGGTTTTATAAGATGAAAATAGACTTCATTTCTAAAACAATTGAGTTATAAACAGACCTTTAGCATTCACTAGAACTAGGAACTGAGCAAAAGCTAAGGAGGAATTGTCAAAATATTGGTCTAACAGCTGGGCTTCAAAGTAATTGTACAGCTCAGTGATAGATTGGACTCATCCTTCAGTTTCAGGTTGTAGCAACAGTAGAAAAGATTACAGGCATGTAGCAATAAATCACCAAGATCAAAATTTTTTGAACCAGGAGTTTGAGGAGAGAAAACTGAAACATTGCTGAACTTATAGTTAATTGTGATTGATAATTGTTAATTGTGTACAAAGTTATGATTTGTAGCTAACCTTTCTAGTTAGTTTTGGTACTTGGTTAATGAGGAGTTAAAATATTTAAAACGCACAGAACTACAGGCAACTTAATCTCACTTTCATGTTGAGTAAACCTTTTGAAATGCTAGAACATGGTTGCATTAATAAATGTATTGATAAACATGATGCAATGGAGAATAGTTAATGTGGCTTTTGTAAAGGGGAGTCACATTTCACATTCATTTGTTGTATGAAGAAATCACTTGAGCCACACAGCCAAATTTGATATGGTTGGTATGCATGTATGTATGCATGCATTTGCAAGAATCTGTTGTCTCAACAAGGTTCTTAGATTAAGCTGCAATGAGATTAAAAGAAAGATACCTTAATAGAATCACTACTTACCAAAAGAGGAAAAAAAGATTGATGCTAACAAAAACTACAAAGTGTGGTGAAGTCTCAGGTGTTGGATATATTGTTTACTGCATGTTGCTTCACTATAAAATTACAGAAGAGTAGAGTTCATTGTTCTACTGAGCTGTAATCACCAGAAATAAAAATTATACTGGCAATGGTAATTTTAATAATGAACCATAGAGAATGACTTCTATAGAAGGAGAAATTTTATAAGCAAGGTTATTCAAATTTGGAAAAGGTATGAGTAAGGATGGTAAAATTGAAATATATGAAATCATGAATGGCAGGTCAAAAGTGATTTAGGATGTTATTCACCATTCATGACACAAAAACCAGCAAGCTCCCAAGTAAATTATCCGGCTGAAGTGTAAATTGCTTTTCATATAATACATAATTAAACTGTGTAACTCATTGCTGCAGGATGTTTTTGATGCCAAAATATAAATCAGTTCAAAAAGCAATTAGCTGAACGGATGGAAGTAAGCCCCATTAAGGGCTATTAAATACAACGATGTGGGTACAACGCTAAAACCTTGTACTTGCAAAAGGAGTCTTTCTTGAGAGAAGTTCCCAACTTCTTTTTCTTTACTTATACACCTGCAAAAATCCAGTCTCAACCAATATAGGAGATGAGATTCTGGGCATTATGGGTCTTTGTTCTGACATAACATTAATAGTATTGTCATAATCCTGTCTGATTAGCCCTGAGAAGGATTCAGGGCTCTGAATGGAAAACCAGGCATATACAGAGCAGTCCCATGGGAAGAAAAGAAGATCAACTGCAACTGTTGCCAGAAAAAAATAAAGAGAAAATAAGTGAGGCTGTAAAAAGTATGGTTATTTTATCAAGATCTAATTATGTCTCTACCCTGTGGAGTATATATGTATACATAATTAGTTTGAATATTAGATCGAATTTCAAATTCCATAACAATAAATAAAAATTTTTAAGCTCAATGAAATAAATTAGTCATCATAGCTCTTCTTATGATAGCACATCTGTATATGCTTCATTCCAATTGAGAAATCAAACATGTAACAGAAATACTCTAAGGAGGTTATTCTATGCTTCATTTAATTCTACATCTCATGGCTGAAATTCATATAAATTTTATGACTGTTATGCCCGAGATGACCTCCAACCATTGCAGCACCCACAAGTCCTTTTCTGTACTCTAAAAACCCCAGGTCCCATGGTAATCTTCCATAGTTTGCTCCCTTGTGAGCTGTGTCAGGAAGTTTTTTCCACACACCAAGACCTCTAAGATGATTTTCTCTCTATTGCCTTGTATTTCCAACTGCTATCTGGCAAGTTGAAGTGGGGCTAAATATTTCCTTTTTATTTTTTTCTTTTCAGGGATGGGGAGAATGAGGGAAAGCACTTGCTTTTAAAATTTTTTTATTTTAGGTTAAAGAAAGAATAGATTTCTTGTAATCAGACATTTTTATGGGCTACAGCTAGCACTGAGAAAGTGAGGATTCAGAGTAGTGTTCTCATTACACTTTCCCTTTTCAAGACTGTGTAGAAAGAAACTCTTCTCTTTCAGTCATTTCGTTAATGACCTTTGTCACCAGTCTTTGAACTTAACTGAAGACTTTCTGTGAGGGTTTCTGCCATTCTTACACAGAAGTCTCTGATGTAAACACTAAGAAGAAGGTTTAATTGATACACTTAAAATAATTAGAAAGCAACAGTGCTCAGCAGGGCTGTTTAGGACTAAAGGCTAACAAGGAACCAAATCCTCAGACAGCTATGTGATCATTAGGAAAACTCAGAGATAAAACATGACATTTTGGAGAGCTGGGATTCAAAGTATTTAAAAGAAAGTAAAAATAAAGACAAAACAAAGAAAACCAAAAAACAGCCAAGCTCCACCCCTCCCCCCCAAAACTTGCAGAAATAGTGCTGTGGAAAAGAAGCAGAATTTTTACGTCTGTGAGTGCATATGTCTTCCATTTGAAGTAAAATATTTTAATATTACTTGAAGCTGTGATTCTTTAGAGTTGACACATTCTTGTGAGGCTTTTGTATGCAGCACGTAAAAAAACAATACTCTTTCTAACACATGATATTTAATCTTATTTTTCTTTATTTATTGTACTATATTTTATTATATTTTAATTTTTTTTTTAATACAGAGTTCTATTTCCATCTATCCAATAATAATTTGTTCAGCTGAGTACTAGTGTTAAATTTGCTAACTCTTTGAAGCGGTTGAAAGTTCATTTGGGGTAAAGACTCTGTGTGTGTTGCCCACAAGTCATCTTAGAACTTGAATAGTACTACAGTACATCCAACTTATGTCACTCACATTATGAAAGAAGATGAGGACTTCTCTGGTTCAGCCTTCCATATTATAGTTAAAATATGCTCACTTCCGAGTTTAGAATAAGTAGCCTCCAATTTACAAACAAATGAACATATGTTTTAGGAAGGGCATGTGCATATAAAACTGTGAAATTACTATCTGCAGCTATAGCTGATTTTTACTGCTTGAATCTAGTAGTTTTCATTACTTCCCAAATTCAGGTAGAAGCAAAAATTATTCTGCACACAATTTGTCTTTCTTGCCATTTTACTGCATGTCCTATGGAACAGTTAGCAAATCACTATGTCAAGCATTCCACTGAAATTAATTAAAAGCAGTGCATTTCCAGTGTAGCAAATTGCTAATGAGTCTCATTAAAGTCTTAAGATAACAATGATTACATGTCCATGACTGGAGGATAGGCTTCACTGGCTTTGGTGTTTTCCCTGCAGATACAAGGAACAAGCTGAACAAACAGTGTGCACACTCCCTCGTTAGTGGCATTATCTGGACTGTGCTCCATGACCCCACCTGTGTGTGCAGGTGAAGGACAGCGTTGTTTCCATGGCACAGCTGTGCTGGGAGAGACGCATCCAGCACTCGAATTACCCAACTCCAGCTGCGGAGTCAAGGCAGAGGCAAAGCAGAACTTTTGGGTAAATGTGTGAGGGGTAAAACTGGGACATAGAAAAAGGAATTGGCTGTTTGATTTCCACATAACAATACTTCCTTAACAGATGCTGGCACTCATATTCCTATAATGAAAAATGGTGTATATCCTTAGTAACCTTCTCTTGTTTAGTGAAAGATAGTACAGGCATTTCCCTCTCTCATCTGCTTTTTGCAGCAGTAGCAATGGTGGCCTTGAGTAACCCATACTTTTAAGGATGTGCTTTCTGGCTTTCTAAAACTCTCTGAAAAGTTATATAGTTCAATCGCCTGGTGTTGTAAAAATGGGTGAAATAAGACTTAATGTGATTTTCACCAGTATTAACTGATATTATTGTGTTCCTCTGCAGAATAGGGAGCTAAAGAAAACATTATTTTATAATTTTGGGATATCACCCCAAAAAATCCATGTTAAGAAAAATCCTCAAACCTTTATTATATTTTAATAGAAAGCTATAATTATTATTTCTACTATTTTTTTTATTTATAAATAAATGGGATAAATATGGATCAGCTATTCATAAGATGAAAGACGACAGGGACACAAAGTTTTGAAGGTGAAAAGAACAAAATTAAAGACTTTGAAATATATTAAAAAAGCAGATATTCAGTGAACTACATAGATGGGAATTTGGGGAACTTTAGAAATATGTACACAATAAATCTAGACCACATGATGTGGGAATAGAAAATAAAAGGTGAAAAAAAAAATAAAACCATCAGAAATACCCTCAAACAAACCACAAAGCCTTGGGTAGAAGAAAGCTCCTTCTAGAATTTATTTGAAAAAAGTGAATACAAGTGTTCTGTTCAAATGTGAGAATTCTCATTTGGTTGAAAATTATTTTCTATGTTTTTAGGAGAGCAAAGAGAAAATAATAAGAGAACAAAATCTCAGCAAATAAGATACAAACTATTCCAAAACAACACATAGACGAGTAGTATCTACTTGTCAAAAATTATGTGAAAGTCTGGAAATTTCTTTCTGAAAAAAATTAACAGTCTTTGTAGATGAGGGACACATTAGGTATCATGCCATCTTGATATTAACTCTAAGAATATTATCTTCCATTATATTTTTCTAAATAAGAAGAAACTATTTTGTACATGCTTGAGGATCATGACTTTGATAGAATTTTCATATTTATTGATTGTTCACAGGTAAAAAGGAAGGACAGTATATCAGAATGATCTGAAGGTAGCTTCAGTTCTGCTCAGTGTTTTGTCAGACAGGATGGTGTAGTGGAAAATCTGTTTATTAAATTGGTAGGATGAATCATAAGGGTACTAGGAAGACAGAGGAGGTATTCAAAATGGTCTTCAGACTGAGGAATTAATCTGAAATGCCTGGATGCAATCCAAGAAAGTCAACATTTATTCAGAAATAATGAAGTGCACAAATGGAAACTTATGAGAAACTGTTCAGTTTTGTAGAAAGGATTAAAGGATCACAATGAATGCAATCAATCATATAATCATAAATCACAGAGGCAACTCTGATAATAATTCTCTCCTCCATTCCCACATAATTTCACAGGAATATGGTATCCACCTTTTGTCACTGGGCTCTGACAGAGGCATGGTTCACCTAGAGTTCATCCAGAGTAGGACACTGAAAAAAAGAAATAGTTGAAAAATCAAACCCTACTAAGTAGCTCTGAGTATCTTAGGTCAAAAAAATAAATCCCTAGGGGAAAGGATGAAGGAGGATGAAGGATACATGAAGGTAAGGTGTTGTTGCATGCCTATTCTACATATAATCTCTTTTTGTGATATGGTGCGTGTATGTTTTGAGGGAGAATGTGGAAGGAGGGGGTTATTTATATAAAAATGGGATAAGAAGAGGTGATTTTTACAGAGTAGTGAGAATACCAGCAGTAAGAGAGACATCAATGACAAACACTTTGTGCACCTTGAAGCCTGTGGTCTCATTGCAGTGTTTCAGAAAGTCTTTGAACTATGTTGAATGGAAAAAAAAATAAAAGGAAAATAATCAAAATCACAGTTCTAGCCCACAGTCTATATTCACAAAGACATCAGCTGTATCTTGCTATCTTGCAGTGCCTGTGAATCTTTGTGCATTGCTCTATTCGTCTCAACTGTCTGGTAAGGGGAACAGGTTGTAATAAATAGAAGGTGATAAGAATGCCTTTTGTATAAATGATATAGGAAATAAAAGGTGTTTTCTATGGTATTGGGTTTTTTTCTGTTGTTGTTGATGTTGTTTATCTACCTATTTTCATTATCTTTAACTGTTTATTCAATAACTCATAAATATTTTTTAAGTGTTCTTTCTTTTTATTAGGAGTTGGTAGCATCCTTCTATGTAGAAATTCTTCTCATAAATATGTATGCTATTTTCTTAGCACCCTAATTTAGTTGAATATAACAGCAGATATCTGTTGGCATTGTTAATGACTCATTTTCTTTTAAGAGGGAAAATGTTTGAAGTTGACTTAGGTGTAATAATTTCAAAACTAAATGATATGAGCAGCACTGAGCATAATATTTTGGAGTGTCCTGAAGAGGGTCTTGCTGAATTATTCTTTGAATTACTTTTCATTTCCTTCTTTATTTTCCTCCTTTTCAGAGTTTTGGGCTACAAATGGATTTCTTTAAAATATTCCTATATTCCTCTATGATAAAAAAGCATATTTTATCATAACTTTAATTTGATGAAGATGCCTTATTATCACAAATAAGTGCCAAATATATATATATTAAAGTATATTACAATAGTCTCAAATAGCGATCTGGAATTCTTAGAGACATTTGGAAGAAACATGGCATATAGCTTTAACAGATGTGGCTAAAAAGCTGAAGATGTTGTATTAGAGTACAGAGTTATCCACCTTTCACATGCCCTGTCCCATCATAGTACCTCACTGTACTGTAAAATCTGCCAAGCCTCTTTGAATACTTTTTATTTTTGTTAGACTTCTCCTGGAATGGCTGATCCAGTGAGGAACTGTGCAGTGATAGCTCATGCAAAGTCAGCAGATATAATGCACATACTAAAAATTAAAAAAAGAACTAAGAACCAGTGTCCTGTTTTCTTTCCTTTTTTCCCCTCTCCTTTTTTCCTTCTATTATTAATTTGTTTTGTTGTAAGCCAGAAATTTAATGAAAATCGAGGCAAAAGGAAAGAATAGTCTGAAGGCTAGACATAGCTTTTGTTTAATTGCTTCTGGTGACACCTCTTTGCTCCTTGGATACTGCAACAAGATACAACAGCAGGTGAAATGGGTGCAGGGAAGAACATCTGGCTGGGTGAGTGTGCTGGATCTAAACTAATTTCTTTTCTGCTACTCAGTCCTTTATTTTACAGGTTGTTTTTTTCTTTCTTCTATTCCCCTTTGCTGTCTATCTTTTGCACTAAAGGTTTGCACTTGCATCAGCTATTCTTGGTAGCTGAAGAGAATCATTCAAAGGAAAGGAATTATTGCTCTAATTGAAAACCCTTAGAACACAGACCATGCACACAAGCACTACAACAGATGAGTCATGAGTTGCACTCTGAAGTCTCACATTGCCTAATTTAGAGATATACAGTAGTTTTACTGGATCTTGTAGAAATATTCTTTCATTGTTTCATAGATGTAATAAGCATGTTGAGACTGTTATGTTAAGACCTTTATTTAGCATAATATTTTATGGAAAACAAATGGAAGCAGTGTTTTGAATCTTTAAAATGGGCTTTGTTTTTCAGTGTCAGTGAGCACTGTATTGGCAAAAAATTCCCACAAGGATTTTAGAGGATATGATGGCACACTGCTGTGGTCAGACATAGAGGAAGGAAGACGTACACAAGCTAAGAAACGAGATCTGCAGATTATTTTTTTTACTGACAATCACATGGGTTTTTTTGAGAGTTGACTGCTTGACTCCTGATTTACCTCAAAATAGTTTAAATAGGTACAGTATCGGTTTCCTAGACCCTCCCTAGAATGGCAATGTTTGTTACAATTCTACATTCTAACAATTCGTTAGAATGCAGCTGAGTTGAGGAAAATTGTTGCTTATTGTAACATTTTTTTTGTCTTCTAGGTCCAAGATACACTGAACTGAGTTTGCAACTGAATATGAAGTTTATTGTACTAATTATAATTTTCTTAAAGTACTTAAATACCTGACATATGTGAACAACCGTTGCATAGCATATTACTGAATGATGGGTGACTATCACCTAGTTATTATAAATGAAAGTTCATGAGATAATATTCATAACAGCAATATTGATATAGCTGGGTGCAATTTTTACAGGGGAACAAGAGAAAAAAGAAGACAGAAGGCTAATGTTCTTGAGATTAAAATTTGAGAATAAGATGTCTGTTGGTTAAATATTTTGGTTACACATTACAGAAAATTGTTGTGGTTTGTACCTCAAGCTTTCAAAGGTAGAAAAGAATAACAATCACAGACCACCTGCAGAAGTTAAAGTGAAGTCAGATTACTGTGAAAAACATCAGATTTTTAATCATATGTGGGTAACAGCCGTGCATAATGATCCCAGTCCTATGATGAGCCAGATAGCTTTTCCAATTCCATATGTGATGACTTGGTAGTCAAAGAAAGTGAAAATCACACCTAAAAGAAAAACTTAATTAACAATGAGAATTGATAAGCTTAAATAAGGAATAAACAGTTGCTATGTGTATGTCAGTGATAGGTGATAATCTGACTTTACCTGGCTACATAGAATTTTGTAGATATAACAAGCAATATTAATGTTATATGAAATTAGTATATCCTGTCTGTGAGGAATGTTTTTATTTCTCACATGCTGGAAGCTAGTGCTAGTAGTACAACAGCTGATGTTAATAGTGCAAGACAAGGACACTGTCCAGCTCCATGTCCCATCCTGTAGAACGTGGCATCTCTGCTTCTAATAGTTTCTTTTTCCTGGTTTGAGTTTGCTTTGTAGACATACTCTTGTCCAATTTCCACGTTTAATCCTAGTAACTCAGGAGATAACACATCTTCTGTCTTGTTTTTAGTGAAAAAATATTTTTTAAAATGTTTGAGAAACTGAGACCGACCTGATAGTGCCTATAATATCTACATATTGATTGGTATAGACGATACTTTCTGTGAGTATTTTAAAGATCTATGCAAACAGTGTAATTGATTAATTCAAATAGAATTAATATAATTCTGCTGGAATTTGCCTTGCTATCCCCAGTGAAGAAATGCTATGACCACCAGTTAGGATACTGACAGATAAAAACAGTAGGCAATCCATCTTGGAGAAAAGTGGACCAGTGTATCTGAGGACTGGTAATAACATTCAGCTCCTCAGTGGAAATAACAAGGTAACTGTCAGTGAATCATAGTGGGCAGCAAATGAAATGTTTGCATCCATGTTTGCTTCCAGTTGTGCTGGCTTAGATTTGACATTCATCAGAACAAAAACTGGGAAAGTATCTCCTTCTTTTCAGCTGGAAAGTATGGAAAAGAATATTGCATTGAATAATGGATGTTGAATATCCTAATTTATGACCCAATTTACTACCCTATTTACTAAACTACTAGATACTGTCAAAATCAAATTAGGAGAATATTCCAATTAACAGATAGGAGTATATGTCTTCCTGTTTCAGTACTAAAACTAAAACTAACTTTGAGGACATGAGCAGAGAATGTTCTGAACTGAGGTATGTATTATATTGTGGACATGGTTTCTTCTGTCAGGTGGCTGATATGAGAGAGAACTATAGGGTACAAACCCTTCCAAGCCCTTGGAAATGGCTGGAAGAAATTTCTCAGAAAATTGGTTTCTTCCTTGCTTAACTAATTAATGTAAAATAAAATGAAAACAAGTAAACAGAACTTTAAGTACTTGCAAAGTAACTACTACATGTTTCAATGGCAATATTCCCCACTCTAGCTGTACTTCAGGAAAATCAATCTTTCTTTTCTTTACCCAAACTCATGTGCCTTCACAGCTGAAAAAGCCAAAGAGGAATTTCTGCAAATTGTGCATTGGCAGAAAGCTGTGCCTTCAGGTGTTCTAAAATGTATATATATACAAGCTATATGTATACAAACATCCTAGACATACTTCAGAACATTTATACACTCATATGTTATGTGCTGGCATGGTCTTCACAGTATTTTTTAGTAGAGTCTTATACTCTCTGAGAGAGCCTTAGTGTCTGTTAGAGACTTATAATAACCCTTTAGATTAACTTTAAAGAAAGAAAGAAAAAAAGTGAAGTGGATGGGATGGTTTGACCTCAGCTGGTCACCAGCTGCCCACCAAGTTGCTATACCACTTCTCTTCCTCAACAGTACAAGGAAAGTACTGCAACAAGCTCATGGATCAAGATAAGGACAGAAAAATCCATTACTACTTACTGTAGTAGCCGAAACAGACTCAGCTTCAGGAAAGAAACACAATTTACTGTCAATCAGAGAGAGTAGGATAATAAGAAACAAGAGCAAATCTAAAATCTTCCCCCCACCTCGCCCGTTCTTTCAGGCTAAACTTTACTCCCAGCTCCTCCCCACACATAAGTCCCAGAAGAATGGAAGTTACAATAAGTCCATTACGAATCTCTAATACTTCTTCCTCCTTACACCCTTTCCCTGCTCCAGTGTGAGGATCCACCCAAGGGACACATTCAGGAACTTCTACAGCGCAGAACGTTCCCTCATGGGCTGCAGTGCTTCACAAGCTGCTCCAGTATGTTCCCTATTCTGCAGGGTGCAGCCCCTCAGGAACAAACTTCCTCTGGGTGTGTGTCTCCTGAGTTCTCCACAAGTTCTGCCAGCAAACCTGCTCTCTCTGAACTCTGTTATGGTGAGATTAGCTTGTAGTGTATTTTCAGACCATATAGAAATATACGTTCCAAGTATATGAAATTAATAAAGAAGGTGACGATTCATGCGAGCCACTCCATAGTTCAAGACTGCTAAAAGTACCAAATGACTTTTATAAAGAAGATCAAGTTATTCTGACCACATATAAAACACCGAAAAATAGAAGGATTTCTGAGGGAAACAAAAAATGAAAAAATGTCTTACTACGTGATGTGAATAAGTTTTAATAATTCCTGTTATATCAATACGCTATTTTACTAGGGAAGCAAAATGCAGAAAAAGCAAACTCCCCAGCACGATTTTCTAGTCCTAATCCTCCTGATTCATTGTACAGATTGAATAATACAGCATGAAACGTACTGATTAATTGAGATTATGTAATAGTACAAGGTGAACTTGTAAAGTATTAACCTAAATAATATGGTTACCAACTTCATCTAATTATAGCTATTGTTAGAACATTAAGATGAATATGATATAAAAAATTATACATGGGAAAAACAGAAAGATGCTTTGCATTTTTTAAGTTGAATAGGTTTTACCATCCTAGAATGGCTACTGGCTCCTGAACATCTGTGTGTTCTTTCATTGTTTTACCAAGTAACAAAGTAAAAATTATGTTTGCTATACTTTTCTTTAAAAAATACTTCATTACTGTAATAACTATCCTATGCAAAAATGTATCTCTGAGTAGAGATGCTTCTCTTTCTATTTTTATGCAAGCCTGTGGAAAGAAATACTGTTTTAAACCATTTGGGTCTTTAATTGCTGATATGTAATAGCACTTAATACATGATTTAGAGGAAAACATGATGGGGATTTAAAGCTTATATTTCCCCATGACAAGAAAAAGGAATATTTTGGAAAAAAAAACAATACTTAGAAAATTTGCAACTGGCAAATTATGAGATCATTCTAAATCTCATTGAACTAAATGGCCATGGATAGTCCCCAGAATGAAGCTAATCAAAATTAAAGCAAAGTTAATTATTAATGACTATAATGATATTTTGGTATTAATTTGGGGAGCCATTGTAGTCAATTAAACAATAACACTCTGGGAAAAAATTAAAAATTTAGATATTTTGCACATATGATTTTGCATATATGATTTTGAGACAAAGCTACGGTAAACTTATTTACGTTCTCACAGGCTAGACTGCACTGAAATACATTCTCCATTTTCTCTTCAACCACTCATATATTTGCTGCAGGAGCAAATGCCTTTTTCATAAAAATCAAATAGAACAGTTATCTATTATTATTGTGGGGTTTTGTGGGTTTGTTTTTGCTTTGTTTTGGTTCTGGGGGACTTTTATATTAAATCACATAAAAAGTTCGAGTCAGCAATACCTGACATGTACAAACATGATTAAATTACATTTAGTAGAATAGTTCTTTCTCTTGGAAAAATCTTGGGTTTGTTGGCATGATGTACTTACTGAGCATGAATCTGGCACGGCCATTTTTCTGCCCCTCTGGTTCCTGTGCACATACCTGTCCTCCTCTTACAACAACTGCAGTCTCCCATATGGCTGATCTCTCCAGGGCAGCCAGTCACATACTTTAAGGCCAGCCTTACAGCTAGAATTTCTGCTTATGCCTCCTTTTGTCTGTTCCTTTTACAAAAGCTAAAATAAAATTCTTGAGAGATTTTAATGCCAGTTGCATGTTCTCTGTTCCTTTTTCTCCCAGTTTGACTGGTGAACTGCATTGCCTATGATTAGTTGTAGACTTTATCAAGGTATAAAACCCCACATCTCATTGCCTGCAGTTTTATTAAATAGATTACATGTATAGCTAATATAGATCTGGTGCACAAAATAGCTAAAGATTTTCAGAAAATGTGAATTTTTATGTGCTATGGCACTAGAAAGAAGATTTTTAATTCCTTTTTATTTCTTCCTGTAAAAGAACACATTTTCCTTTCCTCATTTCTTTAGCTTGTCCAGGCATGAATGAAGTTGAACCTTGATCCAGCATAAAATAAAGGTAATCTGATGAATTTAAAGATAGAAAATATAAATCTGTAAAGTTTTATTCTCTCATGAAAGAAAGAAACAGGAGCCTGAACTTCTGCCTTACTAGAAGTTCCACCTCTTTAAAGGATCTGCTTTTTATAAGTTGTCTATTTTAGCCCTTTGGTTTTCTTACAAGTCAGAAAAGATTTAATGATCTTTGAAGGCATTAGGACTGGCTGTGGCATAAACAATCAGTCTTCTGGACAAGATACATAAAGTTCAGGCTTCATGATGAAAAGAAGTTGAAACTATGGCTATTTCTATCAGTCACAGATGGTTTTGAGTAAGACTAATTAAAAGAGAATCATTTAAAACTGTGACTGTGCGGGAATATATTTTGTCAGTAACAGCCAATCATGAAATAGGAGGATAACAGAGTAAATGTGTTCTCAGAATACTTCAGATCCTTGACAGTTGCTATTAAACTAATTGGGAGCAACCTAAGACACCTTCCAAGGGTAACTGTTTTCAACTTGATTCAGCAAAACAAGTTAAGCATATATTTAAAAGAAATCAAAGATGTAATTCTAATTTAATTCCAAAAAAACAGGAAACTCTTTCTCCTTCCTGTGTTTTCTTCATGCTGAATTTATATTTAAAATCATAACTGGGCAAAAAACTTTTATCAAACAGAGGAAAGCTCCTTTAAGATAAAACAGATTTTTTTTTAAATATGTGATATTTCTTTTTAGATACATTTACCAAGCATAATATAGAGTGTCTGAAATCATACAGGATTTCAGGTGTGAAATTTTTAAATTTCTTTTCAAATGTATTTTATAAGTTAAAAAAATTAAAATCCCATTTAAAAAACCCACAAAAATCTGTGGAAGAGCTACAGCTCAATGAGTTTCTGGCAGTTTGCAGAGCTCAGTAAGAGAAGAGAAATTATTTTCATGACTCTTTCAAAAAGGAATTTCTTTAATTTGATGAGAACATTTGATCCTATAAAGCTTTTCCTAATTAGTCCAATAAAGCACATAATCTACTTTTTTCATTATTTACTGAACTAGCATGTTTATTACCATTTTTATTACAAGAGTTTATTGATTTTTTCATAAAAGGAGCTCACTGCAAATTCCTTGCATGTTAATTTACTGTATCAAATTCACCTAGAAATTACAGTAGTCCATTTTGAACTTCCAATTTTATGCAGCCACTCATGCTTCCAATACTCATGAACATGTGGGCATAAGCAGTCATCGTTGAAGTGATTCCTACAAATAAATTACTTCAGGTCATGTGAATTGAGATCATGATCATATTTAAAGCAAGTAAATTCTGAACAATGCATAACAAGATTTAATGTGTTCTAGGCACAGAGTAAAACTATCTACTGCAGCTTTCCAGTGTTCTGTAGTTTCACACAGATGCAATGTAATTTTGAAGCAGCAGGCTATTTAATACATGTACATGAGTAGAAATACACTGCGCAGACAATAGTGTTGAATATATTGCATCACCATATAAGAAAAATTGTCTATATTTCTGAAACACATAAAAAGGGTTTTCGGGAGGTTTGTAGGAAAAATCATAAAAGGAAGCATCAAAAGGAGCGTGGCCAGAAGTTCAAGGGATGTGGTTCTTCCTCTCAGTTCTGCTTGCATAAGACCCCACCTGGAGCATTGCATGCAGTTCTGGTGCCCACAACACAAGAAGGACATGGAACTATGGGAACAAGTCCAGAGCAGGGCCAGAGAGCTGATAAGACAACTAGGACACTTCTAGTATAAAGACAGGCTAAGAGATTTGGGGCTACTGTGTCCGTAGAAGAGAAGGTTGCATGGAGAACTCACAGCGACATCTGGTATATGAAGAGGGCCTGCAGGGAAGCCAGTGGGACTCCTCATCATGAGCTGCAGTAATAGGAGAAAGAGTAATGGGCTCAAACTGAAAGAGGAGAAATTTAGATTGCATAATAAGAAGAAATTCTTTACTGTGAGGGTGGTGAGGCACTGGAAGAGGTTGCTCAGAGAAGTTGTGGATGGCCCAACCATGTCAGGCTTCAATGGCTGGTTGGATGGGGCATTGAGCACTGGGAAGCATCCCTGTCCCTGGCAGGGGCATTGGAACTAGATGATCATTAAGGTCTCTTCCAGCCAAACTATTTTATGGTTCTATGATTTGAAATCAAAACATGGGATTGTGCAAAACCAACTTGGTTTACTGAACAAACACTAATTGACATTGAAGTATCTCAAGACCATCCTTCAATAAATTTTTTGGAAGTGAGTAAATGCATGCAGTAGAATAACATTCACCTCCTTTTCTCTTATGAGGGAGTTTTCTCTCAGTCCTGACTACAGACAGATTAGTTTTGCAAGTAGTATGGAAAAGACAGAGCATCTTCTTAATTTGGAAATAGTAATAATAAGGGGAATGTTTGGAAAGGGCGAAGCATTCAAATTCGATATGGAAATAAAATTGAAAGCAATATTTGAACATTGAAAGTTATAATTTCAACTCCTTCTGACTTACAGTACTCTATTTTCTTGAAATTATGGTTTAAATCTTTGACAGAGAAACTAATCCAAAAAGTCAGCTCTCCGTTTGACTATTTATAACTGGAATATCATGTGAGATAAAAATACAAGTGTATATAAGCTGTCTAATTTTGTGTGAAAATCAAAATCCTCTTTGCAAACCCAAGTTTTAAAAGGTTGCAAAAGGTCTCTGATTTACAGTGAACATTAGATCGATAACTCAAAATGAAAAATTTCTCACATGAAATCCTGAGACTTACAAAGACCACAGAATGGAAGAATGTAAATATTTTCTATGAATTTTTAAGGGTTGAGGTGTGGTTACTATTTCTATTTAGGGTAAAAATGAGATTATTTTTAATTTTCCATTAATTAAAATAAGTTTTTCTTGACCAAATCTTCTGTATATAGTTATCTAATAAGTTGTTCTTTTGTTGGGCACCTGTGAGTACAGTCATCAGCATTTCATTGTAATGTGTCCTAAAAGCACTGCGGAGTCATGGAAGACCATATATGGGAATAAATTTTTGTTTTTAACTTGTAAGGATTTTGAAGAATTGTTTTAGCCTTCTCTTCCAAAGCTCATATACAGCAGCACCCAGAAGTTCACAATTGCAGGCAGCCCAAATTGAATATTCAGTTTTCAGATGATTACAACTCTATTCTCTGGTAAATAATTGATTAACAAGTCATTTTAAAACTTAAGACTTCCTTTCTTCCTTTATAATCAATTGACAGAAAGAAAAATGTGTACCTATTGATAAATGTCCTTGAATCACGGGCTGATGATTTCCCAAATAATAATTTCTCTGCTGACACTGCTGATGCATGAAGAAAGCCTGCCTCAATATAATGACACAGAAAGATCTCTTAGTTAAATATCTTTTCAGTGTGTTCCCACTATTATTCCTGAGAGTGAGACAGGCATTAGACATTTTAGTGACGTCCAGATCTTTTAGCCTAAGGGAACTAGAATAAACCTCTTCTTGCTTTTTTCATTTTCTGTCTTCTGGTAATTCAACACTAGGCAGATGGACTGTCTTACGATATGCTTTAGAGGCAAATGTAGTGTCTATTCATTATTTCAGATGGTCTATTTGCAGAGTGCTCTATATTTCTGTTTCACCTAACCATTGCTACTACACAAACATTTGGTTTCACTACAGAAATACTTTTTTCACTTTAACTGCTGCTGCACTTGACCTATGCAAGTGAAGTTGTCTCTCAGTTCCGGGTAATTTTTGTTAACATTTTCTTAAAAGGTGCCAAATATGTAATGACCATAGACACAATTTTGTGCTTGGATTTAGACCAAGTATCTCCTGTTTCTAAAGCTTTTCTCCATTGTGACCTTCAGTAAGCCAGTAAAGGCTCTTTTTAAAAAGTGCTGCCCAAAAGTAAACTTTTGTACTTGGGGTTGGTCCTGGGCAGGGACAGGAGTTGGACTCGAAGATCCTTGTGGGCCCCTTCCAACTCAGCACATCCTGTGATTCTGTGAAAGGCCATTGGTTAACCACAACCAAGGTCCTATTTGTATCAAAAATTAGGAAGATGATATCTTTGGAATAAGAAATTTGAGGATTAAATACTGCATAGAAAATGCTTTGATTATATAGGTGTCATGTAAGTACAAAATATTGTGTTATGTATTTATTTGCATGTGTATATGCCATTTTCCATTCTCATTGTAGGAACATGCACTTGCTGAAATAAATGGAGACTTGGACTCCAGCTGGGCTGTTCCTGGGTTTTAGCTGTTCAGACAGAGCTTCCCTCCACAATCATTCTCTGTGAGCTTGTGACAGTGAGGTGAGGGACTGTAGAGAAAGCAGAATTTTAATGGCATTCAGAATTAAAATTAAGTAACATCAAGCAGTCAGGAGCTGCCAGGTCAGCCACATTTCTAAAACAGAACTTGAAAAAGAGAAATTCAAAGCAGTGGAATTTAAACATAGATGTATGTGCTGCAATTTGGAAATAACTCAGGAACTGCCATGTAGCCCAGGAACTAAGATGTCCAATTAACTACTGCTGCAGAAATTATTCAGGATTCAGAGTAAACATTCATAAATTATTTTTTGTATGCTTATCTGAAACATCACTGAAATATCTAACTCTTTGCACTTTGCTAAGATAGTATTGAGTTTCCTTGGAAACTCTGGGGTTTTTTTCTGTTCATGTATAGACAATTTTTTACGAAAGTATGATTAGACTTAGTAAACAGTATATAACGTTATTGCTTGCCAGATTTATGTCCAGGTCAGAACTGTGCCATATATATTCAAACTGCTCTCTATGGAAGGCATGCATCTTTTGCTGTCTGATGTTTATTCCTTGCCCTTTTGTAACTTTCTATTTCAGCTCTATGTTGTTTTCAGGAATTTTTACTTATCATACTTATTTTTAATTTCTTGAGAACTATCTCTTGGTCTTTACATGCAGGAGGCCTAAAGATACACTCTGACCTAACACTTGAAGTATTTCAGAAAATTGTAGGGTAAAACAACTGTAGGTTGAAAAGTGCCCTTGGTAGATAACAGAAGCATCAGAGATAATTCTTCAAGTATATATATGGTGAAAGATGCTACAATTAAAATGGCACTGAAAATTCCAGACACCAGCCCTATCCTCTGGTTTGTGGTTTGTTCACAGCCCTCTAGGACAAACTTGCTGGTTATTTTATTCTCTTTTTAGTGGCAGCCCCTCTAGTCATCTCTTTCTAATCAAAGTCTAATTGAAATTTAATTCATCCAGGTAGGTGTCATTAAAATAGATTAATTAATCTCTTTGAATGCCAGGAAATTAAAATAAATTACAATATTGTTCTTTTTATCTAAAAAAAAATCTATTTCATCCAGAGTGAGACTGCAACTGCAGTAACAACCAGCTGTTTACATGCTGGTATATGTATTCACACACACAATATGTGTGAGCATGAGCACATACACTCAGAACTGGAAGCAATAGTTAATTTTCCTGCAAATGGAAATGTCTGTCTGATGTATCGATAGGTAAAGGCGACAACTGAGAAACATTATTTGTTTACTTGCTTGCTTCTATATGTTTTCTTTCTGACTTACATTCATCTTAAAAACTTGGGAATACTAGATGATGGAAAAGGTCCATTCAGCTCAGTATTCCATATCTAACATTGGCAAAAACAGATTCTTGGGAAAGAGCCTGTGCTGGAGTCATCTGATCAGAGCTGTTCCAAGTATCTTCCAGCAATAATTTCTGATAGACAGCAACAGCGGGAATTAAAGCTAGAATTTTTGAAACAGGATTTTGGAGTGTTTAATGAGCCAAGGGGAAGGTAAATAATATTTCATCTTCTCCCACTACAGTATTACAATTTTTTAGTTGCAGCAAAAAAATGGTACCATTAGCAATAATTTTGGAGTATTTTATATTGAAAACTGACTTAAGACTGGTGAATCTGAGAGATATGGACTGCAATAGCAAATTTTTCCTTTTTTTATAATTGCAAAATTAGTCTTCATGTACTGTCAAAGGCTAGAAAACTGCTCTGAAATTCTGTGGGAATATATCCTTTTGTTAAATCTAAGAAAGTAAATCCTACTCTACTGGAATCAAGCTAAATGAACTTTAATGATTTTGAGAGGGCTAACATATTTGAACATTGAAATATAGTAGAGAATTTTGCCCTGTATTTTATGAGAAAATTTTTAGCAGAAAGTTAGCAAACATTCATGCCTATAAATATAATTCAAGAATATATTTCTATTCAGAGAAGCATTTCTTGTCTTGAATCAGAAGTGGAGGAAAAATTTTTACTTCTTTTTTTTCAGAATTCATTATAATTATAGGAATTCCAGATTGAAAATAATAATAAAGTGTCAGTGGGACAAAAGCAAAGTCATGCAAGTTTTGCTTTCTTGATTATATGCACAAGTTTGATGAATTTAAATTTTGCAATATGTCAGTGTAAAAGAAAAGCATAATTTAAAATCCTGGAAAATGTAGGTAATTGTAAAATCTGCAAGATGAGGAAAAATACATTTACAGGCTGTGGTAAGAACAGTTTTGAATTTTTGCAGCACAATCAAATCTAATATTTTAGAAATATGAGTTAATATTTTACACATAATTCATCCTTATTGTTTCCTGGAACAGATTTTTCTTGATATATAAATATATAAATGCATGTTTTGGATTTTCTGAATTCTAGTCTTTATTAAAAAACACAAGAAGGAAAATAGCTTTGGCCATAAGAGACACCAATCTTGCCTGCTGAAGTATAGAAACGTCTTCTGATTATACTCAGTCTTATAAAACACTGTTATGTTCTCATTTACAATGAATGGTGCTGAAAGTGATCTTAGGAATGGAATTTTAAGTGGACAGTTCTAGAGTTTGATGATGATGTAGGCAGAGTTACTGCTTGATTTCTTTTAAAACCTTTTTTTTTTTTTTCTTATTTGAAGCTTGTGTCAATGGGTAAGTATAGGACGGCATGTGAAAGATGGTTTTAGTCCATGGTCTAGTACTGTTTTAGATACTCGTGTTAGAAATCAAACATCCTCTTGCTAGATTATGTGTTTCAATCTATTTAAGAAATAAAAGATTATTTTCTTATTATCCTATTTTAAATTCAGTCCTAACTTTCCTTCAAAAATCATAGTCAAAATAGACAGAAATATTAAACAGTGCATATGCAAATGGACCCTGTGACATCAAAGTGAAACACACACAGATATCACTTAGCTTTACTTTAATCTGTTCCTAATGAATTTAAGAAAAAAGAAGCTATCCTTCAAATAATATTTAATTGTTGAAACACAATTATTATTAGGAAGATAAGAATATGAAAAAGGTAAAATGGAGTACTTTTTTGTAAAAGAAGTGAGCATTTAGGATGTCATGATTTTTTCCTCAGAACTCATGTTAGGTTCCTGATCTGGAATGATTTTAACAGGAATTCGTAAGACAAGAAATCTTTCATCAGGTACTAACCAGGTTACAGTGATTGGAAGAGTTTAGTTTAAGTTCTAGATTAAATGGACAAGATCGTACATATTTCCTGGTCTGATTATGTCTGATTATATATTATAGGTCAATCTGATTAAAACATACAGTGAGTGAAGGAGATAAGCACAAATTTTTAAGAAGCAATACCACTTTCAAATTTTATCTGTAAATGCACTATATTTATATCCATGTATGCTAATGTTAAATGGGGAATAGTCAAATTTGTGCAATCCCTAGGTTTTCATTCATTGCAAAGAAAGGTGTTTTAGTTCAAATTACATTACATTTTCCCCAAGTTACACTCTGGGTTGTGAAAGATGTAGGCAAAAAATTATATTTTATGTACTACTTCCTTGTGGCTACAAACTGATTTTTTTGTTTGATTAGCTCTTTATAATCCTTTGTCTCATTGCACAGTACCATTTTTGGTCCTCATTATTCAATGTCTTTGCTCAGATGTAAATTCACAAAGGAGGAAGAAAGATGGTACCTAATAAAGAAATTACAAATAGCACTACTTTTATATACAAATATCCACTGAGAAACTTCTTAATCAGAATTTCTTGGTCTGTATTTGCCACAATGTAAATGTGACCAGAAAAACTAAGATATTTGCCAAAATTTCATTTTAGCCTTGGAAACAATGTAAGCCATAATATTTCTGTTAAAATGTATCGTGTTATTCTCTGCCCTGAAATGTTCTTTCTGCTTCCACGCAGCTGTGTGCTTTAATACATCATACTGTTTGGTCATGTTGCACAAAGTATTTCCCTGTGCAGGAGAAACTTTTCAGACTCTTCCATTCAAGCCTGTTTCATGTTCTTCAAATCCTTTGGCAGTTGTTGGTTCTACATCCAATAAATACAAGAAAGTCTGTTACAACTTTTTTTTTTT
>VXBI01001434.1:14198-43684 GCA_013397375.1 Toxostoma redivivum | reverse complement strand
TTTTTTTTTTTTTGGTAGCGGGTGGTAGAAGAGATCAAAGTGATATAATCTTAATTAATTTCAAGTTTCCTTTGCGAACTCAATTCTGTGAACTTCTCACTTGTCCTTAAACTGAGTCAATAATCCATTGCAGCTCATCTGCGTTCAAACCCAGCAGCAGTTCTTGCCTCAGGGGCCCTTATGGACCGAGGCCCATGGGGTATTGGCTGCTGCTTCCCATTGTTGTTAAATGAGAGGCAGCTCACCAAATATCTGTAATCACATGGGGTAGTTTGCAACAGGTTTCATTTCAGCTTGAAACTTCACCGAATAGGATGCAAATATCAAATAAATTAGAAAAAAAATTAAAAATTGAAACAAGGTACAGGGCAGAGATTTTCCTTTGAGGGAGAGAGAACAAGCTGCTGCTGATGATGCCAAAGGAAAATGCCTGCTCAAAAATATTATTTTTGTTTGTTCTGTCTCATTTACCTCTTTCATCAATTGCCTTTATGATTATCAGACTGTGTTTGCATGCTTGCCATGCATGGAGTGTGACCGACTGCTGTTACTCTGTTTTAGTAGCCTCACTGTGTTTTACCTTCTGTTCATCTCTGTGCATTCTCACTGCTTGGATTGTGCTACATTATTTCTCAGGCAGTCACAAAAGTCCTTTACCTGGATTGATTTAACAAGATAAATGTCTATTTCCAGGGAGCTTCTCCTCATCCCAGCCCTGAAGAGCATAAATGAATGTTCAATATCATATTTAAAAATTTTTTGTCACTATGGTTACTTTAAGAGCTTTTTCACTTGACACTGTAGGTGTTAAAGTAAAATTAAAAACAAAACAAAACAAAACAAAACAAAACACTTTTGCCTCAACTAGCTTTCTGCTCAGTTTTTGACCTTGTAAAAGAATTGAAGTTATAGATCCCTGTCCATAGTAACTAAGCCAGCTTCAGTGAAAGATACTACTTTGTAAGAATTTCTGTAATATGGACATAGCTGGCTTTAAGTAAATTGGTAATGGTAATTCTATTCAATCATCTTATCATTCTTTTTGCCAATAAAATATTATTCCCTGCTATTTTTGAATATATTTTTCCAAGGCCATTTTTAAAGATTTAGTTCAGGTGCCCTGTCCATATCACTTTTTTTTTTTTTTTATTTCTTTTCAATAACCGGATTTACTTTACTTCTTATGTTGCAATTTTTTATTGTATTGCAAAAAGAGAATACAGGGTGAAGGTGTTGGAGTGATGAGTTTTCTTCCACTATTTTATAAGACTGTTCTATAGCTGAATGTATTTCAAGGCTAGGAAATTATACACTGCCTTGTAGTTCCCCTTTTATTGTATTTATGCCCCCTTGAATGACTTTAAGTCATTTTTCTCATGGCTTTATATTCATACTTTTCAAAGTTTTCTCTCTCTGACATATACTAGGCAGGATATATAAAATTTCTGCCCTACTTTGGTTCCTTCCTCAAAGGTCAGATAGTACAGAATCTCAGTTTGGGTTTTTCTATTCTGAATTCTTCACATTTTGTAAAATTTTAGATGCCCATGGCTCAACATTATGGGGAAAAGCCAAAACTCTGCCATTTAGATACATCTTAACACGTCTGGTCTATGATGGCTGAACCTCTGTTTGCACCTAAAATCATATCAAAGTTATTATTTTTGTTTTTCTTCTTGCTGGCATAGTCTTTGAAATACAGCTGACTTCCTATTAACAGTTACCTCAAGACTTTTGCAGCACTTTTGCTTTTTGTGTTTTTCTGTATTCCAAAACAATTTTTTTCCTTACAGTCAGAAGCTTGAACTTTTCCTGATATCCTCATCCATTTTTATCTCCTTTTCTTTTCCCTTTTTTCCTTCTTTTTCTTTACCCCATCTATCCTCTTCTTGCTAAATAAGTTCCCAAAATAGGAAAGCCATCAGTTTTTCAGCTTGGTAACAGCAGTTAGTGTGAAGCAGAGACAAACTGCAAGTTTTCAACCTAGCCTGGTCTAAAACACTTGTTTTTCTCTATTTGTATCTAGTCTCCTAAGGCAAGAAAGCAAAAAAAAAAAAATTACATTAAGTTTTCCAGACCCATATCCATAAAATAAACCCCCCAAAGCTTTAGTACTTGTTGACAGACTTATGTGACTGTTGCTTTTCTCTGAGAGGCAGTGTAGTCCTCCTGAATTTATCACCACATCTGTATGAGTACACTGAAGCAGGAGCACAAGAGGATCATGGTGTAGGGCTGGATGTCCAAAGAGTGTAACTGCCTGTACTGTAACCCTTGTCACCCAAAAGCCCTCAGATTGGCTCAACAAGGACTCACAAATGCCAGCATGAAGTCTGTCTCAGGCAACCTTATAGAAGTGGTTGTAACTTTCTTCTGCACAAAGTCTGCTGGGAAAGGAACTTCCTTCTTTCACCACAAATACGCTTCATCATATTTTTCTTTACTTTCATTCTGAATATCAATTTTTTGTTTCTGGAGCTGAATACCAAACAGCTACCAACTGAGGTGCCAATTTGTAGATTCATAAAGCTAACCTCAAGTGTTGAAGTTATTTTTATATTAGGCAATCCTTTTTCAAAATGTTTACCTGTGTGATCAAGCACATCCTAAGGATCATCAGTAAAATTTGACATGAGATCAGACCTACTGCTGCCTGTTGTGATGGTTTGACAAATTCTTTGTCATTTCTTGTTGATAATGTTCATGCTTAAAATGGATACAACTGTTCTTGCCCTTATAATCTGTAGGAAGGTTTATGGCATTATATCAAATACCTCTCTGAACACCCACTACAGAAGAACCTCAACTTCCTTTTAATAGGATGTTCTTGTATATTAATTGAAAATAATCCTTGCTTTATTTGTAATCTTATTACTATTTACATATTTCTTTCATTGCTAGTTTTTCTATTTTATCAGACAAAGCCTAAAATTTGAAGGATACTCTTTGTCCTCTTTTATAACACATACAGTCATAAAAGCAAGTTGCAGAAATGGAATCTAGGTTTTTACAGGTGATTTCATGTGTATATGTAAGTGTGTGCAGATTTATATATTTAATTTTAAAACAAACATACCTTACAACAGTCAATAATGTGATTTAGCACCTGCTTTCAGAAACATCAGGAGTAACTACAATGTGATAGCAATATAAATTATGGTATACTCTTAACAGTCAGGTTCTGCTTGATTTTAAAAATCCAATTGCTAATTATTCAGTAAAATTATTGTCTAACTGACTTAAGATTTTTTCCATTTAGAGATAAATTCTGCTATTAATTGCATATGCTTCCAACATTTCTTTCGGTTTTCTTAGAAAGAATTATCCATACATAGATAATTCCTGCCTAGTGCAGTATTTTTAAATATTTTCCCCCTCTGCTGATAGTCTTAATTGGCACCACCAATTTTATGTCATTTCTTCTTCTATTCTGCACTTACTACATAGGTTTTATTTTCCTTCAGATGTTTGAGTAATTCCTGTAGGAGCCAGTGTAAGATCAAGTACAACAATCAGATGGGCTGTGATATTTTCTACTTCAAAACATATGTTTAGTTTTTGATAGGGAAAAAAAACCAAACAAACAAATAAAATGCAGACTGGTCAAGATTATGTCTCCAGACGATCTAATGTCAGGTTTAGACATTAACTTCTCCTCAAAAGAAAAAAGAGATTACTTTTCTTAATGGTCAAAGGTTTCATAC
The DNA here is from genome assembly GCA_013397375.1 of Toxostoma redivivum. Taxonomy (NCBI): domain Eukaryota; kingdom Metazoa; phylum Chordata; class Aves; order Passeriformes; family Mimidae; genus Toxostoma; species Toxostoma redivivum. Next base: position 39,980 of record VXBI01001434.1, on the reverse strand, counting down.
ATCCCTGGCAGATGCACATAACTGGTAGGACATCTCCTGGACTATCACCAGATTTTTGGTGGAAAGACTGATAATAGATGAGAGGGGTACTCTTTTTTATCTGAAAATTATCATAGGTAGCTTCATACAAGAATCATTGAAAGTTTCATATGAGTTTCAAGTAACTTTCATTTTATTTATCCAGACCTGGAATTCTGGGTCCAGTTCTGGGCTACCAAGCACAAGAGAGAGTCCAAAAAAACGGTCAGTAAGATAATTTAAGGCCATCTCTCTCCTTAGCTGAGAGTGCTGGTTCATCCTGGAGATCTCAGGGAACTCTTACCAATGTGCACAAACAGCTGAAGGGAGGGTGCAAAGAACATCCAGATCCAGACACTGTTCAGTGTCCAGGGATGGGAGGTAATGGGCACAAAGTAAAACACAGCCTCTTCTGTCTGAACATTTGGAAGCAGTTTTTAGCTGTGAGGGTGACTAAGCACTGGCAAAGGTAGCCCAGAAATATTGCAGTCACTTTTAGGAAATACTCAAAAACAGTCTGGACATGGTCCCATCAACATGGTGTAAGTGGCCATACTCCTGTGTTTATTTTTTGCCTTGTATAAAAGCAGTGAGTCTGACAATAAATATAGCAAAGTCACTTTGTCAAAATATGTATGTTTAAATAACAAATTTCAAATGCGCTCAAAATTTTTGTAAATATTACAGACTGTTAGCCTGGCGTTATTATCACCTAGTTCTAAATTAGGCATGTACTTTCAACCAGCTGCTTGGTCTCTATCATCCAAGAAGAATGGAGAGAAATAATCTTTGTCAGAGGATGACTTAAATATGTTTTTATAGAATATATTGAATTGCTTTATGAAAGGGTTTACCCTGACTGACCATACAGAGAGTGTAGGAGGCAAACTTAAACAAAGATTAATGGAGCAGCACATATTTGGAGAAATTGTGATTAAAGTTCATTGGCTGTACTAGGATTTTAAAAAATTATTATTTAGCTAGCTTCTTGGCCTTTTGGAAATAGGAATACTGTCTTTGGAAAAAATCTCCAATCCGCTGAGTGCCATGCATTCCAATACCTTTTCTCTGAATCTTCTTGACTTTCATTACAACTGAAAAGTCTATAAAATAACCTGGTTATATATTGCTCATAACCAAACTTCTCATTGTTGAATGAAATTGGTTTAACCAGATCCTATCTTCTCATGATAACATTTATATAATTTATATCACAGCTCATAAACTATTTTTTCATGGTCCTAGTAATATGTCACTTAATTTCCCATTCAGAACTCACTCTGTTGAATCTTACCATCCTTTTGTCTTCTGTGGTTCTTTGAGATAGTGGAGAAGTACATGACATTTTGCCAGAGAGTACTAGTGCAATAGTTTCAAAACTGAGTAGCTGATCAGTGTGGGACAAAGCAGAAGTGGTTATTATGAGGGCTGGATAGTGAAAAGAAGGGGTCAGTTCTCTATCTAGGGATCCCTAGGAGGAGTAGTGATGTAACCAAGATTTTTACTGCACTTCTTGAGAGTACCCATCAGGTGTTTCATCTCTCTGCCTTATCCTCAGCAGCTCTCAAGACTGGCTAAACCATAAGGTGTCTCTGACCGTGTTCTCTTCACTGTCCTACTATTTATATAGAAAATAATACTCCTTTCCAATCCTCCTTGGAGACGTTGGTATTTGCTGTTTATCATTGCAAGCAACTAGCTTAGCGTGTCGTTCCAGCAAATTTTTGAATTAGTCTCAGATATAGGTATTACTCAAATTATAACGTGTTGATATCATTCAGCATCTAATTCTGGTTGTAACTTAAATTACCTTACCTTGAAGTTTAATTCCTTATTCTTCATATCATGTAGTTGAAGAAAGAAACAGAAAAAAATATTTCAATTCCATGTATAATTCAATAGAACCACAGTCAAGCAAAGAGAATGGAAATTACAACTCCTCAGCACTACAACAATGCTATAGGTTATTAATTTTCCTATTTATTTAAGGGGACAGGTGAGAGATTAAAAATATATACACAATGTGTATGTAAGTCTTGTTTTAATTCCATATTTTATTTCCATTCAGCCAATCTTTTAAATTAGAAATGTTAGTATTTGTGAAGTTATATAAGTTTTATAGTGCAGAAGAAATTATTTTTCTTATATTTCTTGGTGGAACACCAAAAAAACTCTATTTCTTTTGTCGATGTTTGGTGATTATCTCTCCTTGAAACTCAAGACCACAAACTCTGCTTCAGAATGCAGAATGAGATACAAAAACTGCCTGATGAATTCAGGAAACTATGATGGGCTGAAGAAGGACAGGAACAGAGAAGAATGGATGGCAAGAGGATTTGGAAAGCAAGAAAAAGCCTAGAAGAGATACTGGCCATGCATTCTGTCCCAGTCAGGGCACTGATCTCTTGTCCATCTGCAGCTCCAAACTCTCAGCAGGTACCATTCATGATCCTACACCAGTGGCTTCCTCCCTTCAAGGACCCATCCTTGAAGAGAGGAAGCCACTGGTGTAGGATCATCACAGACCTTGTCATATCAGCTGTTTTATGGCTTTCCTACAAAACTCTTGAGTGCTTTTCTAAATAATCTGCCTGGCCCATGGCAGGGATGATAGACTAAGCAACATTTAAAGGTGTTTCCAACACACATCAATCTATGACTAGGTTTCTGTGAAATAGCCACTTTTCCATGAGCTCTTTACTGGCAGATTCTCAAGTGCCTTGAGTTTTCCAGAGCTCTGGAAGCTGTGGCAACAGAACATTCTCTCTCAGTTGCTATGCAATAGGCATGAGGCAAAGTACAGACAGATCAATAAAGTTTCCTCTGGTTTTATTTTAAACTTTGATTTCACAGTTGTCTCTTTTTTTCCAAATTAAATCTAGCATATTGTTACCTACTATGAAAAATTTGTTTACTTCCTTTCGGTTGTTGGATGGTCTTATTTTTCCTCTTCTCAGTTTTCTCCCTATTTGTATTTATGATTTTAGTAAAGCTTAGGTTTTTCTAAGTCTTTTCTGCTGTCCACTCTATTTTGAGGGAATGAGAAACCATAGATATACCCAAAAAATCATAGATATACCAAAAATATCTTACACGCACAAGGAAACAGCAAGAAATTGCCACAGTACAGTAGTGCAGTATGCCACCTTGTCAGATGAGCAATCAGGGACTGATGCATTTGATTATGTAATTGCTTGAGCAAAGAAATCATCTCTCACATAATGCAATCCATAAAACTGACCAGGCAAAATTATACACCTTGCTATAACTAGGAGTCATCTAAGAAAATAAAATGAAAATGAGAAATCCTAGATAAGTCAGCTACTTTGGGTGTCCAGAACAATCAATATTTTACAAAGGAAGTGATAGACACTTGAAACAGTCAGATGGCTCAGATCCAATAGATCTTTGCTCTGATCAGCTAAAGAGATCCTTGGTAAAAAGGATACCTGAGGAAGTTGGAAGTGATATGAAGTCTTAACATCACCTAACAATTTATGGAAGTAAAGAATGGATTTAGATAACCTGAGTTAGTTATAAAATAATTCATGATGTCTGTAGGAATGGTAGGTGCACATGAAGTGGTAATAAGTACATAGTAGTGCTGACACCTGCTTGATCTGTAATCCCTACTAAAAAGCTTTTGTTAAGTCTGCATCTAAAAGACAGTATAAGTCAGAGTTAGAAAGAGTCAGAAAATCTTTTCTGATTTGATTTGTTTTTACAAAACAAAACAATGTATATTAACTCAGTTAGAAAGTAATCAGAAAAGTTAAAACAATCAAACTTTTTAATCTCAGTCTTCCAAGAACCTTTTTTATTCTGGAACAGTGTTGAATTTGGGAATTTGGCTCTTCTCTGCAAACTGTAGTCTGGAGGAATAAAATGCTTTTCCTGTTTGATATGGATGGAATGACACACTTCACTTGTGAGACAGAAATAGCAATAAATTTGTGGATATAAAACAGCAATACAAAAAGGTTTAGTAGTAAATGTGACAGTGGTTTAGCCACATTCAAGGACACGGCCAGACCAGTGCCTTTGCAACCACGTGCTTTGAAGAAACTGGCTCCTCTCCTGAGGGAATCTGGAGTCAGGCAACCCTTATGAACTGCCACACCCCTTGGTCCTAGGTTGCCATTCCTCTCTGCCCTCACTCTGAAAAAACCCTGACAGTTCTGTGAGCTTGGTGATCACCAAACAAGCCAATCCACAGCTCTTCTATGGGCACAGGATGTTTGCTAGTTCGTAGGTCACTGGTAACCAGAATTTAATCTTGCTAGAGGACTTTTTGATTTAACTCCAGAAAGTCAAGTGAAAGAATAGCCAGCAGGTAATACGAACATTAATTAAAAAACTAATATAACTTACTTTCATTCTCCACGTCAACAATATAATTTAAAAACATCATAAATGACTATAGACCCTTTGAGCGTAGTAAGAGATCATGCATGGTTCTCTCATTTATTCCCCTGATCAGGAAGGAGAGCCATATGGCAATAATTTATTATAATATTACTACTACTACGACACTTATTATTTATTTAAAAGTCTTGAGGGGGAAATGCATTTTATTTTGGAAATATTAAACTTCACTATTATAATGAGATGTGAAGAAACCAGGCTTGTGGGTGTTTTTATGGATTTGGTTTGTTGGTTTGTTGTTTTTTCTCCACTGTTTTCATTCTTTGGGACTAGCAGTATAAGTTATTCTTGGGGGCGGGGGGAAAATAACAGAAGTAACAGAGAAAGCAATAGCCTACGGGTGCTTGGGACCAAAATATCCTGTCTTTGATGATAAAGCCCCAGTCCTTGACTATAATCTACTATTTATATAGAGGGATGATATTGCCCAGAAAATGAAGATCATTTTCCCTTATGTTTCCCTCTTCTATAATTTATGTGCTATTTCCCTTTGAAAAATCTTTTGATTTTGGGACATTTTTTGTTGCATTTTGAAATTTATTTTTTATTTTAATAGGCATCTCAACCTTATTTACTAGTTCAATTCACCCTTCATGTCATAGTTGTTTGGTTTGTAGTTGAATTTGGATTTGTTTTGTTGTTTGTTCTTCATTTTGTGAGGAAGTTTGGTTTGGTTTGGTTTGGTTTGGTTGGTTGGTTGTTCTGTTTTTTTCTGGCCAGTTCAGCACCCAACAAAGTGATATTTGATATTCAAGGCTACTGTTGATGGAATACTTTTCTCACCTATTTTTTATATGATAAGCCAAAGGATATGAATAAATATAAAAGTCATTGTGATTTTTAAAAAGGGTTTTTTTTTGAAGATATGCTCTGTCACTTTGTGTGTGTATACTTTGTTCCATTTCAATAATGTCATTGAGTTTAAAATAGGTTTTACATTAAATCTGCTTTTCATCTGAATATAACAGAGATAATGCTTAAATCAAAAGGAGAACTGGCAGATAGTTAGTAACAATGACCCTTGCTGAAGTTCGATGCTGTATAACAATACTTAAAATTTAACCTCTTGTCGTTTCATTATCTCTTTTACTCATTTACTCATAAACCCATTACTATAGCCAGCTAAGAAACAGAGCCAAATCATTGCCAATCTTCTGACTTTTGAGCACTTTCCCGCAGAACTAATATTTAACCCCTAGCTAGCATTATAACAAATTCACAGCTGAACTAGGCATGGTTGAATATTTTTAAGTTTAAAAGCTCTAATTGGTCAGGTTTATTTACTTTTCTTTCTATCTTTTACATTTCCTCATTCACATAAGTTAGAAATGATGTTTAGACAGAGAGAAAGATGCACATCTGTAAAGCTTTTTATCAACAGTATATGTATGAATCCCTTCAATGTGGTGCTTTGAAAGTGTAGCTAATGAAAGTGGTCAATTTTATTTTAAATATCCCCACTGTTCAATTTCATGTCCATTTACTGTATAATATTATTCTCTCCAATGGAGATGAAGAGAAGAATGCTAATCTTTATTCATAAGGCAAATAAATTTTTTCAAAGTGCACATCTGCTATAGGCTGAATGGCTATGAATGAGATGAATTGTGACTCTGTTTAAATAGCATTGGTACTGTTTTGGGAAAAGAGGTATAAGCTTTTTGTGGTTTTATTAATTCTTTTGATCTTTGATGAAGTTTTTGATATAGAAGGTGAAATACAAAACAAATGAAACCATACACAGATGATTTTTATAATAATGTATGCTCAAAAAAGAAATAAAACAATAAAAATGTCCATTACACATTTTGATGTTTTCATTTAATTTTTATATAGGCCATGTTTTGAAGCTTATGTGAACTCCTCTGCACAAAGCAGAAAGTAAGGAACTTAGACCTAATATTAACTCTCCCAGAAGGATCATTACTTTAATACCCTTTAAAATAATTTAATACTTTTGTGACACTTTAAAATACCTCTATTTTACTTGAAACTGGAAGCAGTATATGAAATTTGACTTACACCTTTTGATGGCCCTTCCATGGTGTTTGAGCAGTACTTTATGCCTCTACATGTTGGCAGTGGCATTAATTGACAACATGGTTGCCAAAGTGCTTAGCAAAAAGGCAAAGCAAAAAAGTACCTTGCAATTGTTTAAATTGCTAACTCGTTAAAAAGTCCATGCACAACGAAGATTTGTAGCATCTTGGTGATCCTCCCCCAAAAGGGGGGCAAACATACTTGATACAATCAAGGAACACAAGATCTTGGTTATTTAATCAAGCACGACAGTAGTCCTATAAAAAAAATTATTTGATTTTTCTCAGCAACAATGATGCTTACAAAGCATCCAGCAGAACAACCAATGTCTGTGAGATATCTGTGAACACCCTTTGTGTTTTGCTCTTAGTTTGCAACTAAACAGAAAGCAGATAAAAAGCTTGTATGAAGGATTTATATAAATAATCATATTTGCTATTATAACTCTGAGTAATAACTATTTCTGTTGCAATGAATGGTTATTTCTGTCTCCCCAGTTATATAATTATTTTCATTTGTGTTTTAAATCATCTCTTGCAATGCAGATTAGAAATTCACAACAGACTAACACAATCAAGCTTTTTGAAGAAAAACCTTCATCTTGCATTAACAGGCTTCATTTCAAGACATACTTCTTCTTAATTTCAGTTAATAAAGTCTAATGGCCTCTCCCAAAAAAGGATGTGTTCTGTCAATGTGCTTTTTAGAAATAATTATTGTATTTCTTCAGGACTACAGAAACAGTGCTCAGTCACAAAGGTTTCCACAGTCACAATAAGATTTAGGGCAAGGACAGGATTCTTATGAACACACAAGCAGACACCGGGCTAAAGCTATGCCTTGTTCTGTATTATCCTTCTATATTATCTTCCCTAGCTGATCCTTTTACCAGTTGCTACAGTTGCTTTTTCTTTCCAGGAAAGAATATCTTCATCTGTACATTATCAGAGGCACTTCTTTTTTTTTGGAGGACCACAGATATTGTGAAGAAGATGGTATGCATAATAAGACTGTAGAGAAAAAATTAGAAAAAGAAAAGACAACCATTTATAACTCAGGCTTTAAGCTGAAACCAAGAAAACTAGATTTTTTTTAATCCTTCCTGGGTCTGCTACACATCCTATGTGTTGAAAAAAACTGTCGTAATGCCTGTGCACAACAGGACTAATTTAGTCTGTCATTCCCTAACTTCTAAATGTTTGATTTCTCAACCTTAATGTTCTTTTAATGCCTTTTGCATGCAGTATACATATATACAGTCACAATTTATTATTAAAAATTGATAAAACACTAGCTTTAATGATATGCATGCTTAACTATGCATCCCTAATGTTCCCAATATAATTTTAAAATGGGATTCTGCATTCACTAGTGTCATTCTTTAATCACCTAATATAAACAAGGGTCCTCCCTTGTTTAACAATTGCAAATGTGGGTCATTAGGCTTTAGAAAATGTCTGACTATAATTACAGGATTTTTGTCCTAGGTATCAGGAGCCATAATCCTGACTGAATACTTCGTGTTATGTATCAGTTGCAGCTTTTTGGCCTGACAGAGTTGTGACTGCCTTGTTTCAATGAGCAGTCACATACCTAGCTGCTCATTGCAGGAATAGACCTGAGATAGCACCTATGCACTGCCCTTGTGAAAGGAGATTTTAATTTTCCATGAATACAATCCGTAAGGTGCAGATGGTACCAAATAAAACATAATGAATTAGACTGATACCTTGATACTTGCAGGGTTAAAATATGGACAGACAAGCAATGAATAAGAGTGAACACAGCATAAGATTTTATGTGCTGTTTGAGGAGTATAAAATCTCCAGAGGTGCTCTGTTGCACAGCCATATGTTGTTTTCTCACTTAAGGCTCATGAAAGTTTAAAAAATTAATAAGATTACTAATATTAAAATCTAAGCCCAGAAATCTCCGTAGAATCTTAAGAGAAAGAAATGACAGGCAAATATGGGAAAAGGATATGCTGAGAACAGGGAGGAGGCAGGCAGGGAGAGGGGGAGAAGGAGAACATCAGGCTTTGTGCTAGCTTTAAAAAGAATTTCCTTCTTTGCCAATAGAAGGGACTTTAATCTGCACTAGATTTTTCAACTTTATATGCTTCTATTACTTCAAGATATGTCATACTGAGGCTACTAAGTAGTGAAATGAGTTTTAAAAAAGGGGCTGTATTTTTTCCCTCCTCTGTAAAATTTTAAACAGTTAAAGGCACCACAAAGAATTTTTACAATAAGTAAATATTTTTAGGATCAGCCAGTATATCTCAGTTAAACCCTTTTTTTCTTTGGGACTGTATTATAGAACTAGGCTGTATATTAGCATTCCTGGCCTCTTGGTTTAGAAGCACAATTTAGAAATATCTGTAAAACAGGTACACTTATCCCCCTTAAAAATAGTGTAAAACACCTGAGGGCCTGTAGAAATCAATATGTCAACACAAATACTCCTATAAGTTCTCTTGCATTCTACTACAATGCTGAGATTTTCAAGGATTAAAATAATAATTGTCAAGATTCTAATATTTCATTGCCAGAAACACTGAGGTTCCAGGCTGCTTTTTCCTTGTTAAGATTTTTTGTTTTGTTTTTCAGTGAAGGCATCTGGCTTTTTTGGCCATTTCCCCAGAGCAGCACAGAAGCAAGTTACCTCTGTATCTGTCAGATGACAAAGCTACAGATGGGCTGGTTTGTCCCCCTTGGGCATCACTTTAAGACTAAAAATCTGAGTCCTCCTTTGTTTTATGACAATCTGATTGCTTTTCCCTACTCTCCTACTTTTTTATATGATTAACGAGAAGCATGGTGAGATTTTTGTCTTTTAATCAACCTCTAAAGCTGTTGGATACACAGAGTCTAAAACTATTTAATTTACAATGCCAGTTCCCCTTCCAAAGCTGTCTGAAAAATAGACTCCATGCTCAAATGTTAGATCTCTCTGTGTCTGCTATATATCCTCTTCCCCAGCAAGACTTCTGGTAGGAAACTGCTTAATCCAGTGATAGGAGGAAAGATTTTGTACTGTAAATAATTTTACACTAGGTATATGTACACACTACATATAGTATACTATAAATAGTGTTACTTATAATAAATGTATCTCAGATAACTGTGATTATAGGTAAGCAAGCAAAAATATATTAATGGAAAAACCTGGCAGGAATGGCCCCAATTCTGCAGCGTGTTCCACATTGCCAGGCTACTGTGCTAACAAAGTAGACTTTTACAGTGTCTTTCCCAAAGAAGGAGAATGTCACCTGCATGGAGTAAAAGTACAAAGCTGGAGACCATGACTGGGTTCTATGTGGCAGCCATGGTCTCCACAGTGAAACTGCAAATGCATCTCACCAGAATAAGTATCTTGCCTGAAATGTCAGATTCTTTGTATAAACTCTTCCATCCCTGTAAGTAAATACATTTGTTAAAATATAATTTGTATGTGTAACTTATAAATGTTTGAGGCTATCTTGTTTATACAGACAAATTGATCTGTTTTGGCTTCTGAAGTTTTACAGGTTAAGCTTTATCAAGTCTCTGTGAAAGAACTTCTAGAATAAAGACAAAAGCTTTCCTATTTCAGTTGTTATCTTTCAATTAATACATTAGATTATACATATGCAATATGTAGAGTAAAACATTTCTTAGGAAAAATCAAGCAGAAGAGCTGAAAAAAGGGATTGCATATTTGGAAAGATTTCAAGAAAAAATAAGTTGAGCAGTTTTAATCAACATATCAACATCACATGAGTGGCAGTGGTTTTTTCTTTTACTTTTGCATATATTGTACTTTCATAATTGTAGTGATAAAAACTGTGTACATATGCATAGGGAGATTTACATAAATGTTTTCACTTAAATCAATATGAAAATTTAGTTTTGGTCAGGAAAACAAAAAAAAAATCATGTTTCCACATAATTTAGATTTCAGTGACTATTTTTAAGTCAACATAAATAAGTAACATTTCTTGAGATATCGGAATAGTCTATCTGACAAATCTATTTATCATTTTCAGCAGAAAGACTGGAAAATTAATATTGTGTATTTAGAATATAGTATTTACACAAAATAAAGTATTAAAATCCACAGAATATCTTCTCAGCTGCTCTAGATTACCATTTAGTTAATAAGATTGGATTTCTGACACTTAGATCTATATTTTTATTTAACAATCTATATGTTTTGTTTTCTTTGATAATTTCCATTAAATGAGGAATGTAGAGCTAAATATTAAAAGCATTGCATTGTTGATTGCATTCAGTGTTGCTGATGCTAAATTCATGGAGAAAAGCTGTTGGCATATTGAAAAATGGAATTTTCATCCCTCAAGGAACCCAAGACTTTTGTTGACAGGAAACTCCATGGATATTAGAAAGGAGAAAGGCAAAGTGGAAACAAGCAGCCTCCACATGGACTGGGAGACTTCCCTGCTGAAAAGGCCTAATGGTCATGGTGGATTACAAGATTACATCACTGGAGGTCTCCTGTATGAGGTAAAAACATGACTAAATCAATCCATTGTTGGTGATACTGCTTTGATCTAGAGATTGGATTAAATAAACTTCAGACGACTGAGATTTTATAGGCCAGAAGAAAGGGGGGGAAGCAGTCTCTATTTTAAACATCATAAACTGATGTTCTTTTAGCAGTGGACAGCTGAGTAGTTTACCATTCACCCTGAACACCAGGGCCAATTTAGAGGTCTGTTAGACTGCAATATTAGGAAACCTGGGAAATTTCCATGAGTTATTTTGAATGTCTTCAGATCCCATAAAAATCTGAAATTTCTTTAATTAACATGGTAACAATATATTCTTAAAAGATCACACTACCTATGACACTGTTGAGCAGATGCAAGTTAATAAATACTTTGATAAATCTTTTTTCACACTTTTGCAGTACGCAGACTTTGCATTACTGCAGTTTATTAGCCTGCCATAAAAACCTAAGAAATAAAATTTCCCAACTTTGTTACAAAGGCCACATATGCTACAACAGTTTCTGAGTTAAGAGCTTTCATAGTATCTTTGATTTATACAACAGGAAAGAGAACTAAAAATAAAATGCTTAAATGACATGCTTGTGTTTTACTTAACACCTAATACATTCATTTCACATTTTAGTAACATTAATTATAGTGCTGCAGTCCAAAAATTGTCCAGGGAAGAGTACTTTGTGTTATATCAGTTTATTCTGGGATAAGAAAGACTCTTATTTGAAGTCATAGATTCATGGAATCATTTAGGTAGGGAAAAGCTCTGCAAGATCTTTGAGGCCAACCTCCTAAACCATATCCTTAAGGGCTGCAACAACACATCTTCTAAATACAGCCAGGGATGGTGACCCCACTGCTTCCCTGGGCACACTGTTCCAATACTTAATAACCTTTTATGTGAAGAAATCTTTCCAAATATCCAATCTAAGCAACTCCAGCTTCCTCCATTGCTCCTCATAAGACTCGTCCTCCTAACCTTTCATCAGATTTGTTGAGGTGCACTCCAGCACCTCAATGCTCTTCTCATAGTGTGAGGCCCAAAACTTAACACAGGATTTCACCTCCCATCTGGGGCCAAAATCCTGTATGTGTTTAAGTGGTGTAACAGGTATCTGACCATCTCCCCCTTGGATTACCAGGACTCCATTCCATTTCCCATCCCTGTCTTCCAGATCCTGTTTTGCTCATTCAAGGTGTCTGTTAAAAGCAAATATATAGCTGTCTCACTGTTTGCTTGTCTTTTAAAAGTACTGCAAAGCTGAGAAAGAGATAATAAAAAGTGCAATAAACTGAATTTTGAATTTCCATCTGTTTTTTGGCAAGGTGAACTAATTTTAGTCTATTATCTTTCAATCATTATATCTTTCAATTAAATCACAGATACACCAGCAGTGTTGAAATGTCTTTTGGGATATTAACTTTATGCAGTATAAGAACATTACTGCTAATTCTGTCTTAATATCAAGTAACCAAAAATATATGGCTTCTGACATTGTGTGTGCATCTAACTGTTCTGTTCTAAAAAATATTTTTAAATTACCTTCATAATAGGATTTACTGAGTGGTCAAATCCAAAGAACATTGATGGGATTTATATTTGCTGCAGACTTAAATTAACATTTTACTTAGTACTTTCTTGGAGATGTATCTGCTTCCTTATTCTGCCTCTTTAAATAACTGGAATAAGGTAGGGATCTTGTCTTCATAACCAGAGCTTATTAGAAACTTTACTATAAAAAGTTTCCTATCTGCTAGAAATAAGTCAGATAGGGCTAAGTTTATACAAATTATTATTTCTCTTTCCAGCTTTTGAATGGAACAGTTACTGCTACCAACACCTCTGTTTTGTCAACAGCAAAGGTTCAGACAGTCTACAGTGGTTTAGCCCCAGATGACTACTATGTACCTTGCAGCCAATTTCTCCCCAGCCATCTTCCCTTCTCCCCACCCTACAGGAGGAGAATTGGAAAGAAAAGATAAGCCTTAGAGCTTGAGAGAAGCATGGGCTAAACAGCTGAAACAAATGGAAACATACCACTACTGCTGCTAATACTACTGCTGCTACTACTACATATTATTATTATGGTTATAGTTTGGTTATGGTTTTGGTTATGGTTATGGTCATGAAAAGAAGAGAAGTCACAAGAAAATCAAGTAGTGCAGAACAGATTTGTTCTCACTACCTGCTGGTCAATGCCCAGCACATTCCCAAACAGTGATCAATGTCTTCCAGCCAAATCCCCCAGTTTATATACTAGGCATGGTGTTCTGTGGTGTGGAATATCCCTCTGGCCAGTTTGGTGTGGAATATCCCTCTCCCTCATCGTGCTTCCCCACAGCTTCTTGTGCATTTGCTCATTGGCAGAGTATGGGACTGAAAAGACCTTGAAGTAAGCACTGCTTAACAACTAAAATATCAGTGTGTTATCAGCATTATTCTGATATTAAATCCAAAACACAGCATTGTACTACTTACTTGGGAAAATTAACTATGTGCCATCCAAAACCAAGACAGCCTCTCATGATGTCAAGCTGTCTAAATCTGAAAAGGGTCTTTCCAGTGTTGCAGAACTAATGGAGAATATGAAGGGATTTTTTTCTTAAGCAGTCTTATTTACAAGTCTACATTCTGGGTTAAATTGATGCTATTATCAAAAATTTATTTCTGGAGGTGTTCAGCAACCTCCTTTAATCTTTCTTTGACTATTAGCTGACATTTTGGATCTAATCTGGCTTCTTAGTTAAGTATAAAAATGTCTTGATCATATTATAGATGCGCTTGAAATGTAGTGTATTCTGGTAACGCTAACACTGGCATGTGAAAACATTGTTTCCTAACATGGTCATTTCTCAGCCTTGAGACTGTAATTATGTTACAAAGCTATGCACACAAAGTAACAGCTGTTAAAATTTTCGTTGCTGACATCCTGTTATTCAGGTGAAAAGTCTATAGAAAAAGCCCTTTTCCCTTCTTCTGGTGTATGTATACTCTGGTGGGTAATACATTCTGGTGAGTATTCAGGGGCTATTGGACTCTTACTTCCAAGTTGGGGAATGATCTCTAACCATAAAAAGCAATTAACTTCAAATTATGTCTAAATGTACATTGGATAGCACTACAGTAGCTCAAAACAAAGCCCATAATGTGACACATCATGACTTAAAATGTGAAACAGTGTTTAGCTCTCCTGTACATCATACAGTCATATTTGTCTATGAAGCTGTGTCTAAACCTAAATGTTATTCGAACAACTGATGTTTAGATTCCTATCCTTTCCTGTTAATGAAATAGTTTTACTGACTGGTGATTGGACATTGCATATGTGCAACATTTCTCTCTTTCCTCTGATTTGCACAATTCTACAGCAGATTTTTTTTTTAATGAAAAGCTGCTAATGCAAGAGAAACATGACTGAGCCAGATGGATTCTGGCCATCCCTCTTTGCTGGCTGCTATACAAATCTTATTGGCAGCTGTACTTTCTCCTGCTGCCTTGTCCTTGAATGCTGATGGTTGGAAGTAGCCAACAGGCAACTTGAATCTCTTCATCTTCCCTTTTTCCTAGTGTGAGATTGAACTAGGTAGTTCACAGGACCTTCAGAGGTAGGCTGTCATGAAGATAAGTTTGTGGTACTTTTTCTTCTTTCTGGCTTCTTCCTTTCAAACTGAGAGTCTTTCCAGTGAATTATTAAAACTGACACAAATTTATTTTTTTAAGGGAAATAAAAATACTTCTGCTTATATATCTGTCCAATGTCACTCTTTTCTTCAAGGCATTTGTTTTTGGCCACTTTGATAGAGGATGTACTGTGATAAATGGACCTCTACTCTGATCCACAACAGTTTTTCTACTGTTCTTACTGAAGCACCAGCAGCAAAGTCAGGCCTTAAAAACAGTCCAAAAAAAAAAAGAAAAAGAAGATTTCATTTCAGACAACTTTTACTGTTACTGCACAGACACAACAAAACATTGCATAAACTTCCTGGGTAGAAGGCTTAATTTAGATCTGTTTGGGGGAAATGGCATGAATTTTGGTGCATGGCAGAGGTTTTGCTAAAATTTGGCTTCCTCTTAACAACAATCTTACAATATTTGTGTAATCTTAGGTTATGCAGTACTTCTTGTAATTGATTTGAAATACAACATTTGCTACATTGTAAGTTTCTAGGTACTCTCAGAGGGCTGTAAAGATTATCTTTTCCATAGTCAAAGTAATTAAAAAATTAGTAATGTCCATGAAATTAATAAAAATTGAGATCTAGCAAAAAGCGCATGTAAAATCAGTAAATTTTTTATCACTGTGAATGATATGTTCCTTCATTAGACTGACTAGACTATGATCTCTTGACATTTATTTTAAGGTTGTGACTTCCTATTCATTTAATACTTACTTAGAAAAGAAGCACCAACTTGAACAGTACTTTCTCCTCCTGGATCTACAGTAAAACTAAATACAAAGTTGATTTTCCCTCTTTCATACAGTTCCATCTCTAGTCTTTATGACTCTGAAAATATCTTCATAAAAAACAACCTCAAAAAGCAAGTAGGGCTTCATATTGAGGTTTTTTTGCAAGTGTTTGTGAACAAGAGGTGGATATGCACAACAGTGAAGTGGCTGTCATGACAGGAGCATGCTTCTCTTTTAGAGAATGAATGTAAGTAAGGAAAATCAGTTGTTTCACTGTTTACTATTTTAATACAGTGAAAGTACTTAGCTCTCATTTTAAGTGTGGGAGTTTGTATAATGGCTGAACATTAAAAAAATTAAGTTTTAAGAATGTTGCTAATGTAACTAATGGATATTCATTACTCATAGTGCACTTATTCAGAAAATTAATTCTGTACAAGCTGAGATCATAATGAACCTAATAAACTGTCCTGATATAGTAGTTGAACCTCTGAGCTACGTCAATAGGCAGTGAAAACATTATTATTATACACCTCCTATTCCATATAGGAAAAAATTAACCCACAGAGTCCCGACAAAAAAGTCACAGGGCATATTTAACAGAAAAAGCTGATTAGGTGCTGGGTCTTGTCTTGTTGGATTACTTACAGTTTAAGCTGATCTACAGTTTAAGTGGGAAAACCCCATAAAACCCAGAAATTTGCAAATTAAAACCAATTATTTTCCTGTCAGTATTTTTCCAAGGAAAACAAAGAGCAACAAAACTGGTGAAAGGGCTTGGAGGAAGATCCTGTGAAGAATCACTGAGGGCTTTTGAGTTTCTCTGCTTTGGAGAAAAGGAGGCTCGGGAGTGACCTCATCCATCTTTACATCATCTTTAGATGATGTTGCATCTTTAGAGCATCTTTACAGATGCTCTTTTCGCCTCCTTGTATATTTACAAGACACATGGGAATGAGTGAGTCAAAGTTGTGCCAGAGAATGTGCAGGCTTTACAGGAGGAAGCATTCCTTAAGAGACTGGTGGAATTTTGGAACAGGCTTCCTAGAGAGGTTGTCCATGTCCCAAGCCTGTCAGTGTTTAAGAGGCATTTGGTCAGCGACCTTAAGAACGTTTTAACTCCTCTTTAACTCAGCTCTGAAGTGGTTAGGCAATTGAAACAGATATTTGTTGCAGGTCCTTTCCACTGAACTATTCTTTTCCATTCTCTCCTCTTCTGAATCAAACATTTTGAATGCAGCTCTCACATTCATGTGTTTTTCTTTGCTAGCAAGAATTTCCCTAACTCTAATTAGTTATTCTTGCAAAAAATTTTAACTGATAAATGAACAAAGAACATTTTCTCCCTAAATAGTCAATTAAAAAAAAATCTGTAAGGAAAATAATCTTTTATCTGTTGGGATGATCATCCAAAATGCTTTGCAATGCTATCTATTCTCTCAAACAATGATTTACATGTGTACATATACATATATATATACAATATATATGCCTGTGTATAAAAAGAATTTCAAAACACTAAGTCACCTAGGGCTCAAAAATAATTTTTTTCCAAGAAGTTTTGTTTGAGTTTATTTAAATCTTGAACTGGTTTTAAGACATAAAGTTCCTAAGATTTTAGTACACTTCAGTTGTTCAAAAGTACATTCCATATGGCACTTTTTACAGAGAGAGTGTTACATTATAATTTGATTTTATTTGTCACTTGTTTTTTTTATCCTGTCTTTAGGAATGTCTTTGGAGAAGTCTTAGCTCTGGAAATCAGTAGGAATATTGGTCATCCTGAAATTCCAAATCCAGATGATATAACCTGTTCTATGGACCAGGCTGGAAAGCCTTCAGGTTTCATTTAAATATTAATGTAAAATATTTCAATATAAAACAAGAGCATATTTTGGGTTTATCAAAGCACACCTGTATTATTTCAGATATTTCAGCATATATGCAGATCCCTTTTAGTGGATTCAGTATGCAGCACAAGCTCCTGCCTTGCTGACAGAGAGGCTTAAACAAAAACAATCTTTGTGTACTTTCATATTTCATTGATGGCACCATTTCTGTCATTTCAAGTGAACAAACCAGGTAAGACTTACTGGTGTACATTTGCCTGGTTTGTGGTAAATTTGAATCCTTTTTTTAGTCTCAGTTACACCATAGTTTTAATAATATGGATTTGGTAAATGCACTGAACTGTTGATTGTTTTATTCAAAGTGGACCTCCAGTGCCATTCATCCAAAGGTACAAACAAAGGCACCACCAAGACCAGAGCAAGAGTGCTGTAACTAATATGAGAATCAATAATACACAGATGAAATTCAGCAGTTATGGGAAATTATCGAGATGGAAAGGCAATTTTCCTATCCTTTGCTTTCACAATAGAACATATAGAGTTTGTGATCCATTAGAGAATCATATAACTGTCCAACTTCATAGAGCAGTTTATCATTTCAGACATTTCTTTGGTCCCTACGTGTACTTCTCTAATGTGCAAACAATTGGGGTTATGTATAATTCTTTGGAACTATGCAAAAATACACTTTGTGTAATTTGCTAAATGAACTAAGTACTGTATCAGGGACTTTCTGTGTTTTCCAAAAATATATTAGTATGCAAGCAATATCTAATTTTGATTAGTCAAGAATATTTTTCTGATAGTTATTCTACTTTAACATATCTCTGGACCTTTTTGTTACAAACAATTGTAGGAAAACATTATTCAGTTTATTCCACTGACTCTCAACCCTCATTCAGCTGGCACTTGAAGGACATTAAAGTCAAAAAGTAGAAGATATTCTTCCAGCTGTGGCATTTGACAAAGCCAGAGGCAAGTTTGTGCATAGCTCACCAGGCAGTGATGCTGACAAGTCCAGAGATGCCTTTGAGTCTACCACATAGTTTTACTCCTGACTGGTTACTCTTTATGTCTTATTATTTTATCTTTTTTTTCCCCCTTTTTTTTTTTTTTTTTTTTAATTTTTTTTTTTTTTTATTTTACTTTGGAAACATTTCACCCTCTTCTTCATTTTAGGAATAGATTCTGTGGTGTTTTTACTGACTTCCAGAGAGAATACTTTCATGCTCACATCTTGCCTGTATAAAACTTTTCTTACTTTTTCTGAGCTATAGTTTGATGTATGTTCATCTGCCATCCTAGCAGTCTTTGAGAACCATGAGTAGCTGTTGAAGAGCTATATTTCTCTAAACATACTAGAGACTCATAAAAAAATAAAAAACAAATAGTGACCAAAGAAGTAGCATAAACCAGTGTCCATAAAAAAAAAAAAGGAAGTGAATATGTTGCACTAATTTCCCTTCAAATTATATGTATTTAATTACACACATAAATATAGATATGAAGATAACATATTCATGTACCAAAAATATTTCTATTCATCTTAGCGACTCATAAGCCATTAACATATCAGTCTGATTGCTCTGTGTCCTTTACAGTGTACCTAGTCAAAGTGAGATTCCTGGTGTATACTTCACTGCTTGACTGTAAACAAATTAATCAAGTATATTTTTGTTACCCTTTTAAGACATTCTCTTAGCTACAGAAAGGAAATGAAAACATGCAAGAATGAGATCTTTTGTAATTAACAACCATACCTTTGTTTGGTTTCAATATCTTATTCAACTCAAACACAAAAAAACATATGCAATATTTAACAGTTTCTGAATTAGTTGACTTTGCAAGGCAAGGAAACCTTGCCAAATACTGCAACAATACTTACTCAGTGCAAGAATTGTATGACCTTCAGTATCATGTTATTTCAAAAAAACCCATAAGATAAAGACATATGGAATTATCTTTACAACCTGTCAATTAAGGCTAAGTAATCTATACATTTAATAGCTTTAAAAGCAAAGTAATTTAGAAAGTCCTTTTTATTGAGATCGTGAAAGATTAGTTGTACATATCAATTTACCTATTCCTTTTGATAGTGCTCTCTTTACTTTTATTTCAAAGAACAGAAAATATGAAATCCTTTTTCATTGAAGATGGCACCAAAACTCTACATGCTTCTAATTAGCTAGAATTTCATTGAAGTTTTCTTTTTTCCCCTTTTTCTAAAATTATTTAACATTAAAAAAAAATACATGTGCCATTACTCTCTATTTAGCCTCTTAAACATTCTCAATGGGTTTCTCATATTTATAATCCCAATGTATAAATAAAGATGAAATTTGTATTAAAAAAACACATTTCTTTTATGTTAGTGCTTCTGTTAATTTGTACCTTTGTTTCCTTCTTATTTTGCTCATGCTTGCATATAAATTGCATGCAAAATCCAAATGGTATTGCAGAGTGAATGCACTCATATTTTTGCAATATATAATTAACCACTGCATAAAACATTGATTACAGGAAAACATTAGACAAGAAATTTTGCTCTATTTATTCATCAGGCAGAACAAAATCTTCCAAAAGAGAGTGCCAAGATAAATATATTTTTTAAAATAAACTCCAAACCAAAACCAAAATGGAAAACTTAAATTAAGCTAAAAATATTTAAAATTTAATATATTACCAAGAAAAGAAAGAAAGTCTCATTAAAAAAAAACCTGTAGGACCCAGCTTTATTTGTTTATTTATTTACATATTTAATTAATTTGTTATTTGTCACATAATATTATCAAGTCTTTCTGGTCAATCTTCAAATACTCTCTTTTTAACAAAGCCCAAAATTACCAGGCATATATCTTGGAATATAACATAGGATTCCCTATGTCTTTTTTGTGTCCTTCTCTACTTAAAATAGTTGTGTGGACAGTCTTTTCACAGCATCTGCTTTCCTGAATTCTTAGTTCAGCCCTAGCAGGCTCCAGACTGTCCTCCATAGTTCATGTATTTGTGAGCTTTTGGCTTTGAAATGAAGGTTCATATGAACCACTTGTGGTGATGACTCAAAACTGAGAGTGATGGCTGATGCACAAGAGGGCTGTGCTGCTGTCCAGAGGGACCTCACCAGGATGGAGAAAAGGAGTGACAGGAACCTCATGAGCTCAAGGGGAAGCGCCAATTTGAGCACATGGTGAGGAACAGCCCCAGGCACCACTAAATTCTGGGGCCACAGCTGGAAAGCAGCAAGAAAAAGGACCTGGGGCTCCTGGTGGACAGTAATTGAACATGAGCCACCAATGTATACTTTCACTTGTTAAAGAACTGCCATGGTATCCTGAGCTGCACCAAGAGGAGTGTTGTCAGCAGGCTGGAGATTATTCTTATCCTCTGCTCAGGACTGGTGAGGCCACATCTGGCATACTCTGTCCAGTTCTGGGCTCCTCACTAGAAGAGACACATAGATACACCTTACAGAGTTCAACAAACTACCACAAAGAAGGGACTGCAACAACTCTCTTACAAGGAAAGATTGGGAGGTCTGGGACTTTTAGGCTGGGGAAGAGAGAGCACTCAGTATCTGGAGCACTCAGAGCACTCTATATCTGAAAGGAGAGTGTAAAGAAGACAGAACCAAACTGTTTCCAGTAGTTCCCAGTGACAGGAATTTTGGCTATGGGCAACACATGGAAACACAGGACCTCCAGTGGAACATCAAGAAAGACATTTTTACTGTGAGGGCTTCAGGGTCCTCCACCTTGGAGGTACCCATAAGCAGGATGTGGTCTTAAGCAAGTGGCTCGAGGTGACCTTGAGCACCAGGGTTGGTTTTGACTCAAGATGTCTTGTTTATTACTATGTGTTTCATTTGTTTTGGTTTTTGTTCCTATTCTAATCTACTCTAACCTCTGTATGCCATGGTGACCTCTAATTTACATTTTCAGGCAGGCCAATAAATGGCTCTTCCAAATCACATACATGAATAGCCCTGTGATGGGGTGAGCCCAGCATTTCCCTCTGTATCCAGTTTGCATATGCAACCTTAGAAAAATCTTTCAAGTAGCTTTATGAAACTCCAAATTTCCTTCAAAAAATTATCTTTTTCTTAGCCCTTTTGCCTAGTCAAATAAAACTTTTGTCGCAGCAATTAGCAAGTTTTAACTGTCATATTTAACAACTTTATCTTTGCAGGAGAGAAATACATTTCAATTCAAGAAAGTAAAAAATCTATAAAATTTTTACTTTTTTCAGAGCATAAAACATCTCCCTTTTAATCTTTTTCTTGGTATACATTAGAAGACAACAGCTAGCTTAACAGAATTCTTATTTCAAAACTCTTCTGAAACATGCATGTTGAAGCACTCATTAATATTCAAGCAACGTTTTCAATACTGACAGGAGATATACACAATATTTAGTTTCTTTGCAGTAGTTGTGTAAAATACTAAAGTACCTGTCAGGGATGTATACTAAATAATTAATTTCTCTGTAAAATTCCAACGAGAGAGAATTTCAGTCTGCCTTTAGAACCTCTTCTATGAAGACAGGTTTATACCATGCTGATATTGAGACAAACTACTGTTTGTGTCATTTCACACACAAAAAAAAAAAAGAAAAAAGGGGAAAAAAAAGAATGTTTGCTAGTTGTGTTGTTGTCATCTATCCCCCCATCTGAGTATGAGGGTTGTCATTCTCTTTCCTCTCCTCCTGGTTTTCATCCAGCTTTCTATGGTGACAAGTTCATACAAAAAGCATCATTTTAAGGTATTTAAGTAACATGTCTTTAAAAGAATGTAGAAAAAGAAGCATCCATCCTCTGCGACCATTTTTCTGCATACATATGCATATGTACATATTGCTTATGGAAGAAGCTATATTCAATAGTCATACCCATCCCTGTTGTATTTTCAGAAGAAAAAAAGTGAAAAAGTATGTTTACTCTCTGGTTTTCACTCTTCGTTTGTTCCAAGTTTTGAGTTGTTCTTTATTTGTCATGAGGATCAAAGAAATGGAATGTCAGAAAAGTAAATCAGTCAACATTTCTTGAAGGGCTCTGAGTGCACCAGGGGAATAAGAGAACGAGTATCAGGAGCAGAGAAGAAAGGTCTGAAAATGGACAGGTTTTCTAATGACAGAAGAAAGTAAGTTAGAAGGACTATATTCTGTGGATGAAAGATAGAAAGAGAGGAAGAACAGAGGTACTACTTTTCCCTGATCCTTGTTCTCTCTGGTTGGTTTGCTCTAAATATGGTGTGAATAATCAAAGATGTGTTAAATATTTTGCATCCAAACTGCAAACTTGAAGTGAAATTTGAGATGAGAAATCAAATAAAAGAGTATGCCAAACATGTTTTCCGGAGTCCATTAAGACACAAAATCACTCCTTTCTACTGAATGTTTAACTCACATATAAATACCTTATGAACAACCTATATATACACACACTCCTTCATTTAATGGTACTAAATGGAAGAAATGGTCAAATGGAGAAGACCAAAGCACTTATCAGGAAATCTCAGAGTACCTTTTGTGCTTTGCTGCCCCGAGATGAAAGGTGTTATTTTCTCAGTCTGCGTTTGTAGAATAAAACGCAGAGCTTGAGTGGTCCAGTCCCAAGGTTGTTTATTTGCTGTTATCTATAACATTTCTTGTCTGCCCGACAGAGGTTCGCCCTGCACCGCAGCCATGGGCATCTCCCTCCCCTCTCTGGGCGGTGCTATCTTTTATACCTAAAATTACATCTCTAATGTTTACAATTACTTCCCAATAACTATCATCTATGTTAGACAGTGAGTTTCTACTTTAACCAATCCTAAAGTGCCAACTCTACAGCAGAAATGGAGAGCAAGAAGAAGAGGAAAGAGGTTCAGACACACCCAATTTCCTCCATCTTGTCCCCCGAAACCTCTTTATCTAAACACCTAAAATCTACATTTACTCTCTCCATACTAACATTACTTAAACCTTCATGACTTTCTGATTCTCAAACAAAGGTGGTAACTTGTTCCACAGTTCATAATCAAATCCACAGGTATTCCGGACATCATGCCAGGATTTCTGAGCCTCCTGGCTGGAGTTTAAACTGCTCAGGGTAATAGAAGGGTTACACTGGTTGCCCACAAGGAGAGAATATGTTGTTTCCTATGACCTCATCAGAAAAAGGCAGTCTTGGGCTTTAAAACGAAAACAAGAAAATCCTGCTTTCACTGCAGAGATCAGGATGGTGAGAAAGAAAAAGTTGGAACAGTGATTGTGATCAAACATTGTGCCAGTGCAAATATAAAATTTTTGAGAGAGAAGCCATGTCACAGTCATTTCGATTTTACACAAAAATGAAGTAAAACAGTTTTGCTACTGAATGTTTCTGGCTGAATCAGTTATAACAGACCTTTATTTTCTCAGGATGGTCATAGATACATTCATGAGCTCACTAGTACTTCTGAGTGTTTCGTGGACATCTTACATTGATATATAAAAATAACCGGGGAAATAGTTTGCCTCTCCACTTCTATTTTGCTATACATCTTCTGATATAGCACAACACTTAATTCAGATCTTGAGTGCCCAGATAAGTCAAGTACCTTCAGCAGGAAAATTTCAATCAGAAACAATCCACCCGTTTGTTGACTTCCAGTCCCTGCTTCGACCATTGACTCATTTTGTATATGCATTTTTATATACCTATATACACATATATATGTACACTTATATGGTACAGTCTGCAGTCCAGATTTATCTGAACAGCAAACGAAGAGGCCTTGCAACTTGCACTCTATTATAAAGAATGAGAAATAGGGAGGATTTTATCTTCTAATCTTGCTGAGCCAATCTCTGTCACAAGCTTGCGTATTGCCATTTCTTTGCCAAGCAAGAAAATTAAGAAACAAGAAATAAAATAAAAGTTTAGATCTAAATTTGCTAACCAAATAAGGGAGTGTAAAACCAGCCATAAACTAGTCCCATATGATATCTCTTCATGCTATCAGTGAACAGAATATTGCTAATTAAAATGTGAAGAGAATATTTCTAAATCCATTGTGTGTTCCTGAATTTTAGCAGTGACAAATGCCATGGTAAAATCAGAGTAAGTTAGAGATAGTTTAGTTGTTTGAGCAAACTTACACCAGCAAAGAACCATATAATATAAATCATGAATAGCCCAGTCTTGCATTTATTTAATAGTAATTTTTGATCTCTTTCATTCCTGGACATCATTTGATATTTTCTGTAATTTTGTTCCATGCCACCAAAATTTTAAGGGTACTTTTATCAATCTTGGAGAAGTTCACTGGCCATTAAAACACATGTTGGCTGGCTTGTTAAGACAACAGACATTTTGGCAGGTCTAGCTCCTTCCATCAGTGAATGGGAAGGCTCATCTGCAAAGATCATAGATTGAAAGTCTCTGCTCAGCAATCTGCTGCTTTCATGTCTGAGGAACATTACCAGGAGAGATCTTGCGTCCCAATGGCTTTGGCTCTAGGAACATGCATGAAAAGTATAATCAACTTTACTGAGAAAGACAAGTTTTTAGACCTAGAATAGATTCAATGACAGAAGTTCAAAACACCCTCAAAGGCATGTGGAGACAGTTATTTCCATCATAGCATGTATTCCATTTGCCTTTCTAAAAAACATTTTCAGGATTTGTTTGGGTAGTACTGATTGTGCATCTGAAAACCTTAAGTACGTTCTTGGATCTTAGGCAGAATGTCCACTCAGTTGTCAAAATCTCCAGCATTTCTTGACAATGTGTGCATGAATTTTGAATTTAAAAAATCTGTAGTAATTTTTAATTTTATAATTTTAGGTCACAATGCAAGCATAAAGAGTAATGAGATTTTCTACTGCTACTACTGATAGCAGCAATAACAATGCAAGGTCTACTGAGGAAGTTATTTTGCTATTTGTGATATTAGACTATTCAATTTCTCTTGTTCAATTTTTTTCCCTTTTATTTGCCTAAACTAAATACAACACTGCTTCTTGAGCAGTATTCTTGAGCAGTATAATTTAGCCCACCTTTCTTGCCTCAAAGCATTTTTTACCTAAGACTCTCTGCATTGTTTTCTAGTTTCATCTCAACTTTCAAAGCAAGTTAAAAAGGTGTTTCTGAAACAAAAACTGAGAGCTCTTAATTGTCTGCTACATTGAGCAGGGGAGAAGACCATAAAAAATGTGATTATATGCACATCCTCAGGTACATTACTGATGTTCTGGAGATAGAAACAAGTTCGATGTTGGCCTAATTGTCACAAGTGCATATTCTATATAGTATTGAAATAATGGGACCTGATTAAAAAAATAAAATAAATTAAGCTAAGGTGGCATTAAAGAATGCTGGAAGATAAAATTTGCATGTTGATTAAATGACAGTACTTCACACTTCTTGCCCTTGGTTTTCATTCTTTGCTATCTATCATTTGGAAGCTCTTTCCATTCAGTGCAAGATGAATATTCTCTGTATGGTAAAACAGATGATGCATGACAGAAATCAAATTCTAATAACTAGCATTGAAATAGCACTTTTTTTTTTTTT
>VXBI01001434.1:0-14164 GCA_013397375.1 Toxostoma redivivum | reverse complement strand
TTTTTTTTTTTTTTTTGTGGGAAGTGGAAGCAAGACATGGGGCCTCCCAGCCTCTAGGAGTGCATCTCCACTGCCTGCTGAGGGCAGCCCCATGGCCAGATTTGCAGTCTGTGTAAAATTTAAGTATCCAAGCAATATTTCATGTGAGGCTAGTTTGGACCCTCTGAAACCTCAGAGGGTCTGGATATTTGAGCATGGCATTGGGCATAACTTTCCAGGTTAATTTTTGTACCCATATTTTATTTGTAAGTTCTAGATTACCTAACTTATTCACTGTTTTTTGTGTTTGTTTTTTTTCCTAAACGTTATAGTTCCACCAACAGTTTCTATTTTTATGTAATGACTACATGTCATTAATACAGGTAGTTATATATTAATAAAAATAAATAATTGTATAAAATCTAAATTGTATATATTACTTGCTTTTATTTGCAATTATTGTTAGCTAGTTAACTTCCATGTTGGTTAGTGTTTATCCAGTGCATCTTTATGAGAAATGCAAATCTGGATTATTGTGGTATGACTAAATTTTCATTAGCAGGAGCCCCTTGGCATGCCTTT
The DNA here is from genome assembly GCA_013397375.1 of Toxostoma redivivum. Classification (NCBI taxonomy): domain Eukaryota; kingdom Metazoa; phylum Chordata; class Aves; order Passeriformes; family Mimidae; genus Toxostoma; species Toxostoma redivivum. The sequence goes on along the minus strand of VXBI01001434.1, from coordinate 13,603 downwards.
TTGGTTTTTTAGCTGTTTTCCTGTTAAAGTAGTATTCTTCTCCATTACCTAATTTGGAGCTCAACTAGTGATCCTTCTCCTTTGGGTCTATCTAGACAGATTTTTATTTTGGTGTGATATACTGGTCCTTTATTATTGAGACTTCCCACTTGATCTTCTTACTGCCAGCCTCTTTCTCAGTCTGCCAAGTGGAACACTCCTGCCTTATAAGTTTTAAAAACTGGCTGGAGCTGCTGCAGTAGTGTCTTCATGAGGGTTCCCAGAAATGTGCCTAAACTGGCAGCTTGTCCCATAAGGGTACAGTTTCTGTATTGCACAATTTTTAAAGTCCAGTGTAACACTAGATGGATTTCAGATAAGTGAACTGCTTTGCTTCCTGCTTGCCAATTTTAGTCTTGTTACCTCGTGGTAATAAATTCTGAGATAACACTAGGGCTGTCTGTGATAGTGTCAAGTCTGTGGGCGAATGAGTGTTGTATAGAAACCAGGTATAGCTGAAAAATACATTGCCTTCTGCATACATTTGTTGGTTCTTCCTCTCTCTCTGTCTTACCTGTCTTCTTTTTTCTTTCTTTGTCCTTCATCAGCAGCTGCTGATGGTTATAAGCCCCCCAGTCTGAGTTCTAATTGCTATAAAATAAGCAATTGGGAGGCAGCTGAAGTATTAGGATAAGAAGGGAAACTGATTTATTTTGTGTAAAACTGACTCAGCATTTGGCAGGGAAGAGTTAATACTGTTAAACTACTGAGTCATGAGCACACTTGTGCTCTCTCTAGGGCTTTAGGCTCCAATGTTTACTGATGGATCAGGAGTTAGACTGAGGCCACCTTGCACTTCTTGGGTGCCATGTCATCATAACATCCTCATCTCTCTCCAGTTCTTCCCATTGGCAACTCACCAGGCAGCTCAGGGGACACACAGTAAATCTAAACTGTAATTAGGGCACAAGTGGAGAACTCGGTTTGGACCACAATGAACATTTGGCCATGTCCATAAAACATTTGCACAGCTTGGAACTGCTGGGCTAATTCTGATGAAGAGACTGGAGCTGGGGTTACAAGGCCACAGCCAGAGACAGTGCACTTGCAGTTATGCAGATAAGCCTGCACTTCATCTTCCCAAATGATGCCCAGAGGCTGCCAGAACAGTCATTCCTTCACTTTTATGAGCAGTGAATTTACATTAAAAGCCATTTAAATAAAGGCTGTGGAGTACACTTAAAAGATGTTGTTCCAATTTGAGACTTTATTATGGTGCTGTGGCATGGTGAAGTGACCCCATACATGATTGAGCTGAGGTGCCAACCTGCCCTAGAGTTCTGTTAATAAGGATTGGTGAGCCTGGAGGCAGCAATGTTGGTAGGAATGCTGATGAGCCTCGTTAGCAGTGTGCAGCTCATTTCATTTGGAGAAAGGTACGTGCCTGTGGGGGAGAGCTGATAGTGAAGCCAGTCAAAGAGCTCTGCATCAAATAATTTATTTAGCTCACTTGGTCTACCATTGTAAACAAGTCTTGTTTTCTGTGAATAAACTCATTAGTCCTCTATTTTTAAATAATTACATTACATATGCACACTGGAGTCAATATTTTGTCCACAATTTTCTTTGTAACTTCATGCCCAGAAATCTGTTCTTTAACTGATATTATTTCCTCCACTAAAAGGATATAATATTATATATACTTACACTTTTGAAGATTCCTGCCATGAATGAGGTACAATCTCTACACTTCTTGTTACAGGAGTCATGTAAATCTTGCAGAAATAGTCCTGCTGCTACTTCCCTGTGTGAGCTGGCATGTTCTCCTGCATGTACTATTGTACTTGCAGCAGTGAAACTTAACTGCAAAGTGAATTTAGGGAACAACGTATTCACATATGTAAATCTCTGTCTTTACCAAAGAATCTACAAGGGCAGAAGACAGCTGTTACAATTAGGCAATACAGACAGCCTGGTTTGCTTGCCCAGGGCTCCTCAGATGCAGGTTGGAGCTGGCAGTGAACTGGATCAGTTGCTCGATGGTGTTTTACCCAAGAGCTTCACTTTTGTCTTGTTGCTTTACTGGAGCACTTCAGTCCTGAGAAGGGGAGCACTGCTTCAGTATATTTTCCTAAGGATTTTTAAGTCTGGGTGCTGCAAATCTAGGCTACACAAAGAGGGCAAACATCTGAACAAATTCATGCAAATGGAGGAGTTTGAAAAAGTTCACATGAAAAAGTCCGTTTCTACAGATTGATTTCTTTAGGAGTTCTAGACAAAGTCTGAAGTGACCTGAATATTTTCCTGTGTAAATAGTTGGTTTCTTAATATAGTAAGTGAACTGAAAGAAACGGAACAAAAAATATTTGGGAGTAGAATTAAAAATTTCATTTCTGAGTTATTTTCTTCACTTTCTTGAGTGCAGTTGGAATGTATTTCATTTTAAAACATTCTAAATAGAAATCTTTGAAGGCTTTTCATTTAAACCAATAAACCTATTCTGGTTACACAGACACAAAGTAGGTACATCTGTCCAAAGTGAGTCAAATTACTAAATGTATTCCATTAATGATAGAGACAATTATAAAAGGGATAAGAAGCTAATGCTTCAGTGCAAATACAGTCTAAAACTACATCTTCATCAGAATTTCTTGATTAGCTCTATTTATGGTATGCTAGACCAGGTTTTGTAGAAACAACATCAAACTACTTAAACCGGAGTAGAGCCTAATAGTTCTCCTACTGAACTCATTCATAAAACTGGAACTGACTGGTCATCTATTAGTCTCTATTTCTCAAACTTATAAAAGGATCTCATTTTACCAAGTTCCTTTTGACTGTGACTCCTCTCCCAGACTGGTAACCTCCATCCATTTCCTGATCCTGCTGTAGTGGTAGCATTTTGGGAGACTAGTTCTTTAAAGCAGGAGCAGTGCAATTTCAGGCAGAGACCTTCCTCTCCAACAGAAGAGCTATTATTATTTGGCCTAAAACTTTTTAAATTTGCATGTGTATCTTCATTTAAACATTTTCCCCCCCGCCTTTGTGGTCCTCTAAAAAATTTCACCTTCTATATTAATTTTTAGAGCTTGATATATTTTTTTCATCTTTGTTGTTCATCTATTGGTAATAGCTAATTGATAGTAGCTAATAATACTAATAATTCTAATAAAACTACTGTTCTTATGCATCCCCCCAAATGTTTAGGTAGATGTGGTTTTGCAAGTTCAGCTTCAAGTGTAAACATTACTATGATCTGTGCCAAAATATTTTATCAAATTTTCCTTTCCTATGATCATATTTCAGATAAAATTTGGAGGGAAACTTATTTACGTAATTCTATTTCCCCCTGCACTTCATTAATAGCTAAGTTGTTTGCAAAAGCAATTTCCTAGTCAGTGGTCAACCACAATAAAATGTCCTATGTCTTAAATATTTCCAGCGAAGTAAATAAGACTGTAGTCACAGGAAGAGATTGCCACTACAGAAAATCAGTTACATTATTATGGCATTTTCTATATGATCTTATTTCTGTATTATTTGCATGTGTTTCTTTACAATTATTTCCAGTATCAGAAGTCTATTGTATTCACATTTCATAATGCCACAGTATTAGCTTCAATGTATTTGGGATCAGAGTTAGTTGGCAGGTAGCTGTCCTGAGTGTTCTTCAGCCTCTCAGCTATATAAACCATGTCTAGATCTCCAAAATACTGTGCTGTTCAAGGCATGATGCATAGCAGGGTGCACCTCTTGAACACTGGACTTTGCATCCCCACTACTTTTTGCAGGCAAGAAAAAAATTCTTCCCATCAGGACAAGCTCTTCTTTTGTTCTCCAAAATTGTAATCTGTGTTCTTGGCTTGGGAAAATTGCAAAATATATCTTCTTCTAAGAAGAGTTTCATGTTTCCCAAGTTTTCTTCTGTAGGCAGAAAAACAAGTCATGGGAGCCATCTTTTCTGCTGTTTTGGACAAGCAGAGTAATAGGACAGAATGAAAATGGATAGTTTAGTTCTACTGTGTTGAAGACAATGGACTCTACAGTAAATTGACCATGAAGAAAACACCAAAATAACAGGAGGGAGTAAAACATTACTTGTAAATATTCGCTATCATTTTACCAAAAACATACACAAAAAATTCAGATTGACAAAGCTGCCTTCAAATTAAAATATGGATGTTAAAGTCTTTATTAAAATAGATGTCAACTAAATTATTTTAAAAACACAATGTATTAATTAATAGGAAACTAATAGAAAGATAGAGGAAAGAAATAGGGAGCAAAGATGAACACCAGTAAGCAAAATGTTAATTGCTCAATTTACAGAACAAATAAAAAAAAAAAAGAAAAAAGGGAGAACTTTTTCACTTTCATTCCATATAGCAAAGTTAATGCTACTGTACTATTCTTTCGAACCTCCAGTGTGTTTTGTTTTTGTTTTTTTTTTGTCTCCAAGTTTGCTCTGAAATCTTAGTGATAGACTCACTTTTTTAACAACAGAGTATAAGGGAAAAAACCTCCTACATGCATTCATCTTACAGAAGAATCATTACTTAAATGTTAGAGAATTAGACAAAGCTCTTCTGTTTCCTCGTCATGTCCTGCCACTGGCATGCCATCAGGGGTGTGATTTTTGGCGTTGTCCAGTGCACAGTAAGTAGATAGACTTGAAGATCCTTGCAAGTCACTTCCAACTCAAGATATTTTATGATTCCTTGCCAGAAAATACATTCACATCAACAATGAACCATATTCCAGCATATCTTGTCTTCTAAACATCAAGCCAGTAAGGAAGCTCATGTATGCAGCTATATAAACCAAAAGGTTCTGCCTATGATAAAGGATATATCATTCCAGGATCAAGCAAAATTTTATTGAATAAATAAAATTAAATATCTTTACATGATAATGATATTATAATTTAAAAATTTTCCTTTTTGATCTCATTTTGTGCACTCTTGCAGATGCTAAATATTATTTACTCTTTAAGTCATGGTATTACCAAAAAGCTCACTGAGAGAAGTAGTGGTTTAGATACTGTCCTGAGTGAGAAGGTCAGATTCAGACTGCCAGGTTGGAGTACACAAAATAAATTCTAATAACAACATTTAAAAATGCTTCAGGTGCAGATATTATGCTGAGATGAAATAAATAAAACAATAGTAATAATAATATGAAAAATAATTATAGTAACAATATTTGGAATGAGTTTTTTGTTGTTGGTTTTTTGGTTTTTTTTTTTCAAATGAACCAAAGCTAGATAGGTTTCTGTCTGTTATTTTAGATAATTCAGTCTTTGGTTCTTAAAACAGCTAAGACATAGCATATATAATTAAGGATGCTATAGTTTAGAGCTATGCTTAATTTTACCAAGAGTTTTTAGTTTTATTGCTTTTGATACTTTAACAAAAATCTAAAAATTCCACAGTAGTTCAGTTTCAGCTTCTTAGGAAAAATAGTTGATATTTTTTAGATTGTTCAGATACTGGTATTGTGTAAATTCATTATAATTATTGCTTTTTCTTCCTTTAATGGTCACTGTCAACTATTAGAAGACCAAGTCGGTAGACTTAATCTAAGTTGTTAAAATGTGAGAAACTAGCATTCACAGAGGTAAATATACATAGGTTTCCTAACATTATAATGGGAAACCTGCATTTATTCTATTGTTTTGCAACAAAATTTGTAATAAGTTTTACCTTCATTGTAGTGCAGGGTTTTTAAAGTACCTCTTTTCCTACAAAGGCTGCTAGTATGGTTATATTTGCTGTTTTAGCAGGACAATTTTTATAAATTCATTCAGTGGTGTAAAATGAAACTCAGTGAGGGGGCTGAGTGGCTGGGCTCTTCTTCTTTAGTTAATACAGTCTCTTTAACTGTAGAGAAATCTTGCCCAGAATTGCCACAACCAGACTTGAAAACAGAGTGTAGATATCCATTTAATTTCGAAGCACAAAACACATTACTTATGCCTTCTGCATAAACTTCAGAACAGCTTAATGGTCTATTTTATTTGTTTACTGCATCCTGTGTTTTGAATTAATATATCTGCAGAATCTTCTGTACATTGACAGCATATCTGTTGAACAGTGTTGTCAGGCAAGGATCTCCTAATCAAATTTATGGCATCTGTCAACGTATGTCATTATGGCTAGCTGAATCCAGGTAACCTAAAGAAGTTTAGTATTTTCTGAACTTGACTGAAACTGAACTTTAGAAATTGAGGACACTCAGCAGCTTTCAGAACCAGGCCCTCTATTTGTGAGAAGATAATGAGAATATGCTGGAATATTTCAGGCAGAAATAAACTGACATCAAGACATTGGTAGACAGAAGTCATGACATAGGGCAGTGCTAACATCTGCCTCCTCTAACATACTGTAAACAGCATCAGGAAGCTCCTCAAAGCTCCTGGCATAGTAATATTTGTCAAATCCCCCAGAATGTGGAGTTAGCCATACAGTGTATCAAATGTCAAGGTGACTGGCACCAACTACTGTCACACTGGTCCTGTAAGCCATCCTTCCCAGGGTGGATGTCAGCAGAGAAGCTGCATGGAGCTCTCATGTCGGAGCTGGAATCTCAGCCTAAACTGTCAGCAGGAGCTGAGAGTATGGCTAAAAGCCCAAATGATCAGATTGCTTTCAGCTGGTGTGAATGGAACTTGTTTGTTGAAATTTGAATTTCTATTATAGTTGTTTATTCAACACTAATTGAGGTCTTGAGCTGAGTTTTGTAAAATGGAGTTATGCCCACGAGCCTCATCTTTTACAGACAAGCTTAGCTTCAACCAGCATTATCCTTGATATGTCAAATTCCATAAAAAGTGACAAGCCTGAAAGCCTAATATAGAGTTCCACATGTTTATGTGGACAGATGGCTAAAAGCACCATGGCTTGGAAGACTGTTAAGCACAAAAAGTCTGATAAAAGCAGTATGTTTTCGTTCATTATACTTTTTGCCTACGATTATCTAAGCACACTAGTTTGTTTCAGTCACTACAGACAGCTTGTGGCAATAGACATTTTTTCTAGTTACCAATGTAAAGAACAGAAACAAATTATTTAAAAAGTAACATTGACAATAATGCTACCACCAATGTAGCTAGCTTTGAGCCCATGCTTAAATAATCCTTGATGAAAAAAGCATATTTGTTTCCCTTAATATTATGCAACTCCATAAAAAGAAGCATTAATATATCATGAATTTGTTAACTTGCTAAAGATTTGGTATATGGTCAAAGTGTTAATAAATGCTTCTCAGGCATACATTATGATTTATGCTCATCAATATGTTGACAGAGATGCTGGAGTTTTTCGTGAAGATCTATTTGTAGGATATGTGTACAGAAAAATACTTCCAAGTGAACACTGGGGAATATATATATATAAAAAAATCCTTAAAAATGAAATAATTTTTAAGACTTTTGGCAGAAAAAGACATCAACAAAACCTAAAGAAAATAATCAGAACTATTTGTGTCCTTTATCTTCATTTCTTCTTGTTTTCAGGCTTGACTTCACTGTTATCACAGAAGAGGAGCCATTTAGAATTTTCCAGGCACATTGCAAAAGAATTATGATTCCAGTAATACATTTTCTAGTTCTTCCCTGTTTCCCCCATTCTAATAATTGAATTATATTACTAATGCATATAGTTTGAAAAAGCATAGAAGATGAAAACAATAATTTTCTCAGTGATGACAAAAATAGCCTAAGAATTAGTGTGCATCTTATGGTTCAACCTTTCAGATTTTTTTCCACACTTAAATCCTTAGAAGATCATTATCTTCATGTAAGGTGCCATAGCTCCTAATTTTTGAGCTCCTGGTCTCTTATTGTAAGTCCCAGCATCTAGATACCTTTAAGTCCTCCTCCACAGGATCTAGAGATGGTTAGACACCTTAAAAAGGTCACTAAATTCTGCATTTTTGGCAATGGGAAATACTGTGATTTCTCATTCTGCTTCAGAACATGCTTATCCAAGTTTGAGCTATGGGCAGATGCCTTCAATAGAGTACCTGAATGCAGATACTGAGGTTCTCTTCTGAACCCAGCAGTTCATGATAATTAAGCAGGAATCACTTTTTTCTTTCCAAATACAGACAGGGAAGAAATCATCCAACTGTACAATTGGTTCTGATTTTTTATTTTCATATTATTTTATAATACTTATCTAGAATGCTGAAGACTTTCTCACATATTATATTAAGTTTCTGACTGTAATATCGAACATACTTTGATCATTTATATGTGTAGAAAGGAAGAAAAGAAAGGAAAGGAAAGGAAAGGAAGGAAGGAAGGAAGGAAGGAAGAAAGAAAGAAAGGAAGAAAGAAAGAAAGAAAGAAANAAAGAAAGAAAGAAAGAAAGAAAGAAAGAAAGAAAGAAAGAAAGAAAGAAAGAAAGAAAGAAAGAAAGAAAGAAAGAAAGAAAGAAAGAAAGAAAGAAAGAAAGAAAGAAAGAAAGAAAGAAAGAAAGAAAGAAAGAAAGAAAGAAAGAAAGAAAGAAAGAAAGAAAGAAAGAAAGAAAGAAAGAAAGAAAGAAAGAAAGAAAGAAAGAAAGAAAGAAAGAAAGAAAGAAAGAAAGAAAGAAAGAAAGAAAGAAAGAAAGAAAGAAAGAAAGAAAGAAAGAAAGAAAGAAAGAAAGAAAGAAAGAAAGAAAGAAAGAAAGAAAGAAAGAAAGAAAGAAAGAAAGAAAGAAAGAAAGAAAGAAAGAAAGAAAGAAAGAAAGAAAGAAAGAAAGAAAGAAAGAAAGAAAGAAAGAAAGAAAGAAAGAAAGAAAGTCCAGATAGTTTTGGTTCTACACTTTTTTTTTATTTCTTTCTCATGTATTTAATTGCTCTCAATTAGGATTTTGTTCTTGTTGTTTTATTTCAATTACAAATATAAAATTCATGAACAGTTAAAATCAAAACCAGAACACATACCTTTCATACTTCAAGGTAAATTTTCTGAGTCAAATAATGATAATTTTTGTGTGCATTTTATTTTGATCTCACAAAGCCTTCATGCCTCTTAAACAGCTTGAATAACTAGAAAGCCTCATAAGAAATTTTTCTGAGAGATATGCATTGTAATGGCTTAATGTTTTGTGAAAAGGGAACCTGGTCTAATATCTATTGAATGATATTCCAGTCATGGAAAAATATAATGGTTTGGGTTGGAAGGGACCTTTAGAGGACAGCTGGTTCCAACCCTCCTGCCATGGGCATAGATACCTTCCATAAAATCAGATTGCTCAAAGCACAATCCAGCCTGGCCTTGAGCACTTCCATCATGGAGTACCCACAACAGACGTATTTATTAATGGTCTTAGTGAAATGACTGTCTTCATCTTTCTTTTAAGCCCCCTTTAGGTACTCAAAACCACAAAAAAGTATTTCTGGAGTCTTCTCCATGCTTAACAATCCCAAATGTCTCAACCTGTCTTCACAGAAGAAGTTTTCCAGTCCTCTGACCATTTTTCATGACCCTCCTTGTGGACCTGTTTTCCTAGGTCACTGTCCTTCTTGGGCTGTGAGTGCTAGAGTTGAACACAGTGCTCCAGGTGTGGAGCACTGAGCACAAGAGCAGAATAAGGAAGTAAATCCCAGGGTCCTCCTTATTACCCTGCTTTCTGGAAGGAGGATGTGTAAATATTAGACTGAGATAATCAAGTATAGATAAGTTGACACCAGGAGAGAGAGCAAGAGGTGATATAAAAAGAGTTTTGTTATATTGTGCTATTAGTCTGGGCTAAGTATAGAAGAAGTTCTTGTTAAATGTTGCCATCTTTCTTCGCACTAGAGGAATACTTGTCATAAAATTGTTCCCTGATACATCAAAGGTAAATGTTCTAAGGGAAGTATGCTGGAATACCTGAAAGAAAAGGATTTAAATAAATAGCATGAAATTCTCAACATAGATTTCCAGGATGTTGAGGACTAAAACACTTCTGCTATACATTGAAATGTTATGATGTGGAAACCCCAGGCAGCTTTCAGGAGCTGTTGAGTTAACCATGAATTAACACATGGTGGCCAGTGAGAGCACATAGTACCTACTCAGCTCTCTAGTATGGAAGATCAAATAAATAGATACTTATATGTTTTCATCTGAAAAAAAATCCCAACAAGACAGAGATGCATGGCTCCTTCTGTGAGACACAGATCCTCAGTATTAAAGATGTAAAATAGTAAATATCCCCTTCTTCAGATGTTATGTTCCTTCCACACTCCATTCAGTGATAAGAATTAGGCAATACACAGGCCAATAACATCTTACTGCATATAAAACTATTGATCTGAATATGAGCTATTTTTTGCTATAACAATCCTCTGTCCAAAGTTTGTGACATGGGACATAGTAATTAGAACATCTTGTTAAAATACAATATCATAACTTCAGAGTTTTGAGAAAGAAAACAGCTCCAAATCTGGACCAATATTTTGAAGACTGGCCCTTATTATGGGACGAGCTCTACCTCAGTTTGGAACCTGAGCTAACCACACTGGTGTATTTTCAATAGATTTAGGGTTTGAAATTCCCATAAAGGAAAACAAAACATTAAGTTGACACTGGTAATGTCTAATAAAGTAAGATGGGGAAATTCCCTTAAGTGCTTTTTAAAGTTCTTTGCTTTCAAGATTTTAGTAAGTGTGAGATCAGAGCTTCCCTGCATATCAAATTTTTGTTGCCATGCAATTCTGAATTAGAAAAATTTCCTCTAAGTTTTTGTTAAATATTCAGTTATTTTCTTATTCTCCAATAGATTTGGTATTTATGAAATGACAGACTAAAAGCAATAAAGATAAATTTCATCAAAGACTAGAAGAAGGTCTAAACATGAATATTGCATGGATGAAGAGTTTTATCAAGTTAAAAGTAACTTCATCTTTTCCACTTTCAGATAATAGCAAGAATTCTACTTGAGAAGTGAAAGAAATTAGAATTCAAAACACATCTATTTCTGCAGTTTAAGCACAGTCATTTTGTCTAATCATGTCTTATGTTTGTTTTCTTTGACATTATGAATTTTGCACTGAGAAGAAAAAATTAAAAAGATGCAAAATATTTCAGAACAGTAATGCTGAAAGCTGTCATTCAGTTTTCCTTTACAAAGCTTTTCTATTAAAAACTCCAGATTTATTGGAAATCTGTGGTATTGAAATATTCATCATTAAATTTTAATGATAATCTCCAGCACTTTTGGTATACCTTTATTTTGACAGGGATGAACAGTATATGTGTTCATTTGAATGAACTTAGAAAGTAGCATATCAATTTTAATGGACATCTTCTTATCCCTGATTTTTACTTTACAAAGATCACTCTTTGGGATGATTCACATTTGTTTCCTTTTGTAGTATATTTTGAATGAAGCTTGATTTTCATCAGTTGAAATATGTGATTAGAATAATGTACACATTATTATCAGTGCTCAAATTAAGGGATGGTGTGGCTACTTGTAAAAGAAGGCAACAATCATGGATGCTGTCATTCCTTATTTTTTGTGTATTCATTAATTTATTACTGTGTTTATGTAACACATGCTGGTGGTATAAAGAACTTGTGATTTATTTTATATTGTGGGACTAAAGGTAGGAGTAAATAACCCCAGTTAAGAGTGGCCATATAGACATTAAGAAATTTCTTCTGAAAAGATTGTTTTCTGAGCCAGTGCCAGGCTTACATAGCACCTAAGCAGTTAATGCTCTCTCTTCTATACACAGACCATTTTGCAGTCTTTGCAGAGATTTCAGACAGGGAGAGTCACCTGAAATTTTTGTCTGCAATCAGGCAACTGGTTTAATTGGGCAATGGCAGAGCCTTGAAGGATGTCCTAATGAGCCTAATTGGTAGCAGAAATCTGACTCTTGGGAGAACAGAGATAGAAACCAGACAAAGAGACAGGGAAAGGCTATGGAGTAAGAGAAATAAGACGGAAGGGCTCTCTCAGAGCTCAGTACTGGTATATACACTTCTTTGGGTCTTTCTTCTCTTAGTCTCTCTTGCTACTTTGTTTACCAGCTGTGTGCCCATGGCACTATTGTCTATGTCTTTTCTGTTATTGAGTAGTCCTGTGGATCTTTTTGTGCTTATCATGGCTTTTGTTCCAGTGTGATCTGAATATGCAGGGAGTCCTTGCTTGAAAGTCTGTCCAGTCTAATCACAAATCTTCTTTTGCAACATTTGGTGCAATGGGGAGTGAGAGGAAGAAAAAAAAAAGTCTGATCAAACTGTGTTTCTGAGAAGAAGAATCTTCAGTGTAACTTTGACCACCTCGCTAACAGTATCCCTGTCGTCAGCTGTCACAGTTCTGTCACTGAAATTCCTGGCAACAACTGAATTTTAATGAATGTCTGCTGTGCTCTAGAATTTAAATGAGATATTTGATAAAAGAGAGAAAACCTTCTGCATATCTACCTTATGCTCTTAATGCATTTATCCTGGTAAAAATAAATAAATAAATTCAGGATCATATTTCCCTGCAAAGCTTTGCTGAACTATTTTCATGCAGATTTCCCCTACTCTGATAGAACCCAGTTGCTGTATATGCAGCTCCTGTTGCTTTCCAGCTTCCTTAGGTCCCCAGGCTCGTAGTGGAATTCATCTCTGATAGTCTGAATCAGTGTCAAAATGTGAGGCCAGCAGCAAATAGTTTAGTTTAGGGGACATACTCATCTGAACAGAGTTATGGCAGTGCATATTATCAGGATCTCTGCAGGTGAGCTACTTATTAGTCCCTAATAAGTGATGTTTTACTGGGTACTGAAGACCTTAATGACACATTTCCTATCTTCCACCTGCCTGAAACTATTTTTTTTGTAGTGTAGACTCTATTTTGTTCAGCCATGCCAATGTGCATATCAAAAGAGTGCTGATTGCAAAATCCTCAGTTTGCTGAACATGTCTGATCTCAAAAGTAAGTTTTCAAGCTCAAATGGAATCACAAATTGATTGTGGGGGAGAAGTAAAAGTTAAGTATTTTTAGTATGTATTATGCTTTTCTTCTATGCAGTATGTGACACTATCTAGGTGTAAACACTGCAGATGTGCTAGTTGAATTCCTCGTTGTATGTAACTGCTTTTTGGGAAGTGAGTTCTAATTACACTTTTTCATTGGTAAACATTGGGGGTATACCTATATGAGCTTTTGGGTGTGAAACAAAGACCCATCTTGCAAAGAATGTTTCTGATCAATGGTAGCAAAATGAAAATAGAATGACCAGGATTTTTTTTTTTTACATAGTGAAGACAATCTCTATATATACCAAATAAATTTGTGGAGCAGAAGACTATTTTCCCATACCCACTGCTTTAAGACAGCTCCTAGGCTAAAAAATTCCGTACTGAAAGCAATATACAAAAGGTCTCTGTAAGTGCAGCACAGGAAACAGAAGTTGTATTTAAAACACGAAGAAAGGAGCAGCTGGTACTTCTTTCTACAGTCTGAAGTATCAGCTGTGAGATCACCTGCTCTAAATCACTAAAATTCAGTGTAATCTGCGTGAACTATGCCCCAATTAGAAACTTGAATTCTACTATGCCCTCCTAGGAACTCGTAAATTATCCATTGCTACCTGTGTAAGCACAGTTATTAGTACAGGCTACCCTTTGAAAGGTATCTGTGCCTTTGTTTTT
>VXBI01001429.1:12445-62807 GCA_013397375.1 Toxostoma redivivum | reverse complement strand
ATTATATTATATTATGTTATATTTGAGAAGTAAATGAGGAACACTCTGGCCTTGGGCTCCCAATGACATCAAGGGTTCTGTGACCACTGAAAAAAGATGTGGCCTTTTCTGCATTTCCTCTTTGCAACCTCTCAAAGGTTCCACCATTGGTGTCCATCTCTCAAACCTGCAGGAAAGCAACAATATTTTTCATTTAATGAGCTCGAGCACACGAGCAATTAAGAAGGTGTAATCAAATGGAGCTAATCAGGATGACACAGCCTCGTGCCTCTGGAATGCTGCTCCAGTCAACTGATCCTCATATCTCCAGTCTGATCTGTTTAGGTAAGAAAATCGATGGGGACAGTGGCACAGGCAGTGGTTTTCCAGCTCCAGGGGCTGAGCACTTTGGTTTCCAAGACTTGGTGTTTTTATTCTGCTCAGGAGATGGTGATTAACAGGTGAGGAGAGGCTCTGCTTGTGCAAGAAACCTGATGGTGCCAGGGTATTTTAAATATCATTGAACTGCTCAGTATCCAAACTTCTTCCACATCATCAGCTCCACACAATCACTGATCCCACTCTTGTTTGCTAATGAACAAACTGCCTGGGAAAGGCAAACTGTGAATGGCTTCAGATGAACAACTGGTTTCTTCTTTATCCAGCGATAAATGCATCATGAACCAGAATCTTGCCCCCAACCAAAACTTAATTTTAAACTTAAGGAACATGAACAATCACACATAGAAAATAATAAAGAACTCCCAGAGCTGTGCTCAGTTGTTTTCTCACCAGCCCTGTGGGTAGAACCTTTGTATAATTAAATACTGGAGGTCTGCAAAGAAAATACCTTATCTGCTTGTTCTTCCCGTGTAATCAATGGCTTGGGATTTATTGTGCAGCTGGCTAATACAAAATTAATCAAGCTCTCCATTTCAGCCAGCCTGGAGCTGGAGCAGAGGCTGAGAAGCTCTGTGTCAGGTGTGCTGCTGCCTCTTTATCAGTGTCTGTGGGTGAGATAAAATCAAAAAATGGGGCTTCAAAAACTGAAAGGAATTAGGAGGGGAAGAGTTTGGGCATTACTGAATGCTAAGAAGACTTTAAATCCTACAGAAATACCCATGCAATTGCTGTCTCATCTGCAGGATTATCTCCTGTGCTATTTCTGAGGGGGAAACCTTACAGGAAGGATTTGAAAGCTGCCCTGAACACTTTTATTTCCAGCTATTAGAAATGAAACTGAGTCTAGCTTTAGGCATCACTTTGTCCTCTTGCTGATGGGTTCTGTGTAGCCTGTTGGTCCAAATTACTCATGTATTTTTATAAATCATAATTTGTACAACTAAGAAAAGAACACATTCTTTTTGCTGCCCCATCCTTGGAAAACTTCCCTGGATGTGCACCTGTATTAGGCTGACCTGGCAAGGACACCTCCTAATCCTGTACTTTCCAGGCAGGTGCTGCTTGGAGAAGGGTTTTATGTGTCCTTAGATCTTTGGAAGGATCACTGATACTCTGAGGCTGAGATTCCTTTGGCATTTCCCATATTCCATGGAGCCAAAACACCGAGCAGAGTTGTATCCTTACAAGGAGAGAGGATCAGTCTTAATTTCTGCCAGCAAATATCCTCCTTTATTATTATTAATTTTTTTTTTATTTGATTGTCTTTGCAACAAGGAGCTGAGTTGCATTTTATGCTAATTTGCATGTGTAAATTAAAATAAAATTAATGTACATAGGTAAACAAACACAAAATGCAAGTTCAGCTTCTTGCCAGCTCCAGGAGCAGAATTTATTATTTTCTTCTGCCGTTTCAGAGAGTCATTGAGATTGGAAAAGCCCTCTAAGACAAGGGAGTCCAAGCTGTGCCCAATCCCCACCTTGTCACAAGCCCAGAGTGCTGGGTGCCACTTCCACACCTTCCTTGGACACCTCCAGGGATGGGGGCTCTACTGCTGCCTTTTAGGGAATGATGTTTATTTCCTGCCTTCAACTCTGCACGAGAGTGGAGCCAGATGGAGAGATATTGATGGGAATCAGGACATCCTGTAAGGTGTTTATTTTTGAAAGTATTTTCTTAGGTGGTAAAACTGGAGAAGTAAATATTTTCAGGCTCTGGAGTCAATATTGCAAGGAATATGAAATGTCTTTTCCAATGTAGCAGAAATCCAGGAACTCTCTCCTTGCAATTTATCAGTTGGTTGATGATAAAGGTTTCAGACAGCAGATGAACCATACTTACACTTCATTTTCATGACATTATTAAAGAAAAAATAAGCCACAAAAAAAAAATCATCCCGACTAAAGTTTCTGGAAGGAGTATTTTAGTGTTTAGAGGCTGGAGAGTCCACTCAGCAGCATGTGTGATAGGACAAGGAGGAATGGCTTCCCACTGCCAGAGGGCAGGGTCAGATGGGATATTGGGAAGGAATTGTTCCCTGGGAAGGTGGGCAGGCCCTGGCATAGGGTGCCCAGAGAAGCTGTGGCTGCCCCTGGATCCCTGGAAGTGTCCAAGGCCAGGTTGGACACTGGATGGGCTTGGATCAGCCTGGGATAGTGGAAGGTGTCCCTGCCCTGGCACTGGATGGGCTTTACAGTCCCTTCCAACCCAAACAGGTCTGGGATTCCATAATCAGCCTCTCTGATTTTAACATCACTTTTTGGAATCCTCTCCAGATGGATGCTTGGGACCACTGTGAGCTGACAGGTGCTGAGTCCAACAGCCCTTTGTCCCATCCCATAATTCCTCCCTCACAGAGTTGCTTTACCAAGGAGATACCTGTAGACTTTCCATTCATTAAAATAAATCCTGAATTGGTTCAAAGGCAATCAAAGGTTCTCACTATTTTGCAATTTCCAGACAGTTTTGGATTAATAGGGCCCAAACTTTCCAAAGAAAGAATAAGAAGATTGTGGCAGGAGTAAGAGAGGGTGCCAGACATCTGTTCTTCCATCTCAAGATATGGTTTGCTTATTAAATAAGTACCTCAGGAAAAAAAGGGTGTAGGTTCCCCCTTCATGCTTTTCTTCAAATAAAATTTGAAGACAGTACTGACTTTGCATTCCTCCTTTCTCCTTTCTCACCCTGCTTTTTGAGAGGATTGGGTTGGGCCTTTTTTGCAAATTGGGAGATATTTTGTGAATTTACCTGAAAACGTGAATGATAAACTGGGACAGGAAGCCAAAGCACATCTCCTCTAACACCTTGTGGACTGGGAACAATTTTAATTATAAAACTAAGATAACCTTGGTTT
This sequence comes from Toxostoma redivivum, assembly GCA_013397375.1. Classification (NCBI taxonomy): domain Eukaryota; kingdom Metazoa; phylum Chordata; class Aves; order Passeriformes; family Mimidae; genus Toxostoma; species Toxostoma redivivum. Next base: position 59,574 of record VXBI01001429.1, on the reverse strand, counting down.
TTACTCAACAAATTAGGTCTCCAAAGTGTGCAGCTCACCAGGAGAGCCACAAATAACTCTCTGTAGCTCTCCAGCACTGAAGTCCTCATTGTTTTCCTAATTAAATCAGGCTGTTTGAACACAGGCTGGGTCTAGGAGGGTCAGAAACCAGCTCAGGCTTCAATTTTTGAACCCATTGGACCATAGTTAATTAACAGACAATTCCAAGGGTGACACTTCCAGTGAACTCTCCTTATTCCGGGTTATTCATGGATGGGGAACATGCAAAAGGCTGGGATTCAGGAGCTGCACAATGTCTTAGGTGCCTTCACCTTTTTTGAGAGGGAGAAAGGACCTTCTGCCTGTCACTTTGGAGCCTGTTTTCCTCTCACACCTTTGCACCCTGGGAGGGCAGCACTTTCCATGTCCTTGGCTGAGTAACTTTTCCATCCCTGACTTTGTCTCAGCATCCTCTGTGCAAAATGAGGCAACTTTATGAAGCCACAGGAACTCCATTGTAAGTAGGAAGTTCATTCTGAGCCATTTCCTGGGTTCTGCCATTGCATATCTGCCTGGAGATGGGCTTAAAACCAGTATTTTTGCCCTTTGGGGGCTTTTTTGTTTGCTAATTTTGCATATTTAAAATCTATAAGCCTTCCCAAAGCACAGCACCCTGTCCTACCTCATGAGAGAATTCAGTGGGAATTAAATCAAGGTTAGTTAAGACATGGTATCAAGGTCCAGCCTTTAAACATCCAGGTGAGTCCTCAGTGGTGCAGATGGTTGTTCCTGCAGGGAAGGAATGGAGAATTCCCTGGTATCCAGTGGATAATTCAGGGCAGTCCCATGGCTGTAAGATGTGTTCCTCCAGAACAGGGTTGCATTTTTGGGGAAAGACAGAGAAAATTCCATTGTTGTAACTGAGATGCACTTGTGCCAATCTGTTTGTCTGGGGTTTTTTAGCAGTGTCTTAGGGTGAGTTTGAGGAGCTGAGGGAATTGAGAGTCTTTTAAGACAAGGGGATATCTTGGGATGGCAAAGCCACGTCCTCTCCTTCTGCCACTGCTGCTTGAGGTCCTGATTCAATTACAGGAAGGTGTTGATCAACAGTGCCTTCATTAGAGATGTCAGGAGAGTGCTATTTATAGGTGCAATATGTAAATCTCCCCAAGTACGTGCTTAATTCCCTGGAACAAAAACAATCCTAGGAGTGGCAGCTTAATTAGCACCCATTTTCCTGGGTTACCTGCTGGAGACTGGCACCAAGGGAAAGCTTCTGAAATTATTGGAATATTTATAAGCCTGGGAGAGGTGGTTTCAGAGGAGCAAAATGAATTGTTCTACCAGACACTGACAACTTGATTAATTTTTTTTTAATAACATGTGGATGTTGCTAATTTTTCAGGTTGAGGGGACCCAGAGTTGGAGGTTTCATGTTTATGTAATTCTTTTCTATCCCAATTTACAAAGTGCTGCTTTTTAAAGGAAGCCACTGAAATCACAGCCTCAAAAATACATTCGATGATATTCACATGATATTGAAATACTCTAAAATCTGACACCTGTTTTTATAGAGAATCATATTCCATATAAAAATTCCGTGGAGTTTTTTTTCCCTAAAATTAGTTTAAAAATTACTTTTAATATTTCTTTCTCTCACCTTGGCCCATCTCCATCAGTTCTGTGGAACACAAACTGAGGTTTTTCTGTGCCTTTTGTGGACTTATAAAAGTCTGGACTGAAATAGGAGAAACTCTTTAAGGCAAGATGAGAAGCTTGATTATTAAATACGATTTTCAACCTCAATGTTTAACCTAAGATGTAAAACTGACAAATTTACCCTTTAGGAACAGGACAAGGGCAAATATTATTGACTCACCTCATGTTTGAGGTAATAAATGCCAATTTATTTGTTTTTAAAAAAATTCCAACAATATGAAATGTTAGGAGTATCTCCAATTGCTTCTCTCAAGTTGCTTTTACTACTGGTACTACAGAAGTCAACATTTACTTTAAAAGTTGCTTATAGTACCAAGAATGAGTTGAAGTTCCAATATTAGAAATTTTTCATCCTCCTCTACGAGAGGAGGATGAAATGCATTACAGGCATAATAGGAAAAATGCAGTCCAAACAAATATTGAAAATAAGATGAAATTTGAATGTTGGGGACATAGGAATGGTTAAAAGCATGTTTAATCAACTTTTGAAAGCACTTCTGAAGATATTGCAGCTTCTCTCGACTCATCCAGTGCTTTTTAATAGTCTTAAAAATGACTTCTGGTAATGGTAATTTTAGCTGCTGCTTGGTATAGTATCATGTTTTTATATGCTTTACAGTTTTTTTCAGGCACAAGTATGATTTTAAAGACTCCTGTCAACTCCAAAACTGCTTGTAAAATGGGGAGTTATTTCAATCTAAAAGCACAATGTCTGAACGAGGGATAGCTCTGCATTCTTCTCGAGCTGTAAAAATAAAATAGCAATGCACAGCACTGGGAGGGCAATTTGCACGTCTCAAACACTTTAGAGATACTGTATCTGTAAATAAAGAAAAAAAAAAAGGTGGAAGAATGACAGAATAAAACCACAAAATAAATTGGCTGATCAGGCTGCGTGTCCTGAAATGGAACGGGAGATTTTTGTAATGGTCTTTATTTGATTTTTGTCCTTTTGGCACTGGATTGTCCTCCAGCCTCACTTTTTTGTCCAGTTCAAACCTAACCCAACCCCAAATTCACCTCGCCCTCGAGCCTTGGAATGCCTGAGCTCCAAATTTTAGAGCAGGGCTTAACTCTGATCAAAGCACAGACTCTGGAGATTTGAGCAGGATCTCAAATGGGTCTGAATCAAGTTCAGGTTTGCTGGAGTGCCTTCCCAGACTCTCCAATTAGGGATTTCTCTCAGGAAGAGCTGAAAATAGTCTGTGAAAGCCCTTCTTATGCCATTTTCAATGCAGAGCCATGGCAGCACAAGCCAGCTAATGTAAAAGGTTATGCCAAGCTCCTCCTAAATTGCCCAGCTGTAGAGCTGAATGCCCACACAGGAAACAAGGCGGGGCATTTTCCCCTGAATGGGTTGCTTAGTTACTTAATTTAAATGTATGGCTCTATGTGGCTCTTTATGAGGACCCTCAGTCTGTAAATTGAATTTTAGAGACTCTTTCATGGCTGTGTTTTTCCCCCTGAGTGTTCCCTGCTGAATGGAAGTGGAGGTAAGGATAAAGCACTGCTTCCCTCAGGAGCAGCTGGGGCATTTTGGAGAATCAAGTGCAGCTGGAAACAGAAATACCTGTTCAGGCAGAGAGAAATGTGAGGTGCTTTAACTCAGCCTGCAAGAATTTCCCTCCTTGCCTCTCCAATTTGGAGTAGCTGGTTTTGCTTTCCCAGGCATCGCCAGCTCCCAGAGCATTGCTGGGGGTTTCAATCCCTAGAAGACCTCAGGCTGGAGGATTTAGCATGCTGGGGTTGAGAATGATAGATATTTCTTGACTTGGGCTCTCTCAGTAGCTTGTCCCATCACCAGCCACCTCAGGGTCACAACTGCCCTCGTGGCACTCGTTGTGCTGGCAGGGTTTTAGTGAATCAGTGCAGGTGTTCCGGCCTTGTTCCATCCTGGATCTTGTGCGTTTCATTAACACAAATTCTAATTTCCAGCTGGCAGTCAGGCAGAAACCAAGTGTCCATTTCCTCATTAATAACTTAATTCCTTATTTAAAATGGCCACAGTATTATTGGTGACTCAGGCTTGAGGATGGGACTTGGCGATTCTCGCTTTGTATCTCCAAGACTTCTCCAAGTGCTTGATGGTCTTAACCATGTAGAAGAAATGGGGAGAAAAGCCTTTAAATGCTTTAAAATTGCAGAATGTTTGGGTTGGAAGGGACATCAAAGACCAAAAATTCCCCTGCCATGGGCGGGGACAGCTTCCACTATCCCAAGTTGCTCCAAGCCCCAACCAACCTGGCCTTGGACACTTCCAGGGATCCAGGGGCAGCCACAGCTTCTCTGGGCACCCTGTGCCAGGGCCTGCCCACTCTCCCAGGGAACAATTCCTTCCCAATATCCCATCTAAATTTCTACTGTGTCAGTCTGAATCCATCCTGCCTTGTCCCATCACTCCAGTTCATGATGCAGGGTCCTTCTCCAGCTTCCCTGCATCCCTTCAGACCCTGGAAGGAGGTGTGAGGTCTCCACACAACCTTCTCTTCCCGAGGCTGAACAGCCTCAGCTTTCTCAGCCTGTCTTCATCTCTGACTCTCCAAACCCTCTTTCACAAGCTCTTTTCTTCCCCTCTCCTCATTGGAAAGGGTCATGACTGAAGAAAAGAGTGTCCATGAAATTAAAACTGCTGAATGTTAAGAGTTGACTTTGTTTAATTCTCTCTAGAGCTAAATTAAAATGCTTGTAAACACAGAGGGGAAGAAACAAAACATAACAAATCCAGACTTTTTACTCCTGTCTAGGTCCTAGAAAAGTCCATTCTGCTTTTTTCAAACTCTGCTCTCACTCTGTGGAAAACAATTTGGACTTGCTTACTGGGTCAGGCTTTTTGTAGTACCAAACAAGTTGTCATTGCCTCGTTCCCACAGAGGTTTTCTCCGTGTCGGATGTTGTGCTATCCAAGGTTTTTTCTTTCACATGCATATCAAAGAAAGTGGCTTTAGTGGCTCCTTGAAGAATTTTCTATTTTATCTTTTGTCTTATTGAAAGCACACAGTCACTGAAGTGGATGAGAGCCCTGAACTCGCCATAAATTCCTGTTTGCTGCAGTGTTTGGGGATGATAAAGCGGTTTATTGGAGACATGGAGGGAATACAAGGTTGGTAGGGAGTTAGGGAATGGTTGAATGCTGCTTCTTCCTGCACTGTGATGGGGTGGTACCATGTGAACAAGCCATGACTTCAAATTAAGCTTCCTCCAAGATATTGTGTACGCTGCACACTTCATGGATTCAGGAAGAGTTTGGAAAAATTAACAAAAAGACAAATTTAAGAGTTAATACTTTGTTCTTTGCTGTCTTGGGGAGCAGCCCTAGGAAGTAAGGCATTGATGCTGAGGAGCCTTCCACAATTACTGACAAGGTTTAGAGTCTGATCCTCATTTCAGTTAAAACTAAAAAATAAACTTTTTTTCTGCCAACAAATAAAATAATTTCCTTCAACAGTTAGTGGGTAGAACTTTATTAAATGGAAAATATTTTAAATTGGGCTGAGTTTCTGCTAGGAACTGAGTCAGGGGTTTGAAATTGCCCATTGCACTCCCTGTGACTGTTTAAATGAAAACATACAGAACAATTTATCTGACTAAATAAAATCAAACTTGAATATAAGATAAATAGTGAAATAACTCAGAGTGATAATTAAGTGTTTCTGCAGCAGCTGGAAGAAGAGTTGGGGATTAGCATATGGAAGTGGATTTTTTTCCCAGTTTTATTTCAGGAATGCTCAGGAGGAGATAGCCGTTACTTCTCAGAATCGTGTCCCAGGAAGGTGCAGGATAACTGTTAGTTGTCCAGTTGATTGTGCTCTTCTCCCTGAAGAGCTCCTCACTTATTTTTTGTGTCAAGGTATAACTCCTGTCTTTGGAGAGGTAGGACTAAGTTAGTGAACTTTTTTCCCAAAGCTGTGCTCTGTTAATGGGAATACAAACCCCCTCTCAAGTCTTGTGGGAGACTTTTTGTGCTTGAAGTCCCTTATATTTTTCAGGCTTCGTGGGACAAGCTATTTTTCTTAATAAACTTTGAAGCCACTGCTCCCATATCATTCAAATGTTTTAATTGAGCTGAAATTCAGAGATACAGGAAGTATGTAGTTGTTATTTGGGGTTTCCAAGTGACTTGTTTGATAGGGGGAGTATAAATGCAATTCTGGATGGCTGTGACTTCTCTACCTTGATGTCATTCTCAGTGGTGTAGGAGTTCAGGTGTCTCCAGCTACTCCTTAACCTGTTGTTCATAGCAGAGGGTGTCCCTGCCTGTGGAAGGGGTTGTAACTGGAGGATCCCAAACATTCCTTCCAGCTCAAGCCATCCTGTGAGTCTGAGAGTCCCTCCAGTGATTGCGAACAGGAGACCAGCGTGGAAAATCCTGTGAAAGCCCTTTTTGGAGGAACTGGTGCCTTTGGAGGTGGCAGCAGGGGCTGTGAGGATGCAGATGGCTTTTGGGATGGTGGGAATGAAGAGAAGAGCTCAGGAGGAGAAAGGGAGCTGCTGGAAACTTCAAACCCTCACAGCTGTGGGGCAGTGGTGGCTGGAGGGGACTTTTGGCTGTCAGGCAAACCCCAGCTGGTGGTCACAGGGCAGTCTGGGTTGGAAGGGACCTCCAAGACCATCCACTTTTCCCCCCTGCTATGGGCAGAGCCACCTCCCACTGGAGACTCTTTCTTCTCAGGTGTCTGCAGAGCTCTGGGCATTGCCTGTTGGGTCTGCACACTGGGAGTTTGTTATTAGCTGGTTCATTAACCTTTGTTTTAAATTTTTATGCATGATTCTCTGTGCTTTTAGCTGTAAAACAGCAAGAAATCCTCCAAGGAATAGAAATTCTGGATGGGAAGGGGATTTGAAGAGGTTTCAAAGGTGAAAGGAAGATGATCCAGCAGGTCTCTGCTGGGAAAATACCTGATTACCCAAGTTGTGTTTGTCTGTGCTCAGGCTGTTTGACCTTGCTGAGCATCTCACCTAGGACTGTGATTGAGGGCTTCCTCTGAGCCATCTCATTAAAAATAATTAGAAATTAAAATAATGAAAATTAGCCAGCAGAAACCGAATAGAGCTGAGCCTTGACACTGTTACCTGGAGAGTTTGCTAAAGAGGTTCTCACTTTGCTCCCAAGGAGAGAGGCCCATTGTTTATCCTCTTCTCTTGATTAAAGAAGGGTAAAGCAGAAGCACTGTTAGGGAAAACAGTGACGTTAACAACAGGAGCAGAAATGTTTTGCTTCAAGGTCTTAGGAAAGCCTTCAGAGCTTGTTGTTTTATTTAGTAACTTCTATTTGCCTTTTCTGTAAGGAGTTTGGGGCAGGGGCACTTCTGCCTCAGGATTCCATTTACCAGCATTGCTGCTTAAACATAAAATGCATCATGAAAACTGTAGGGAGGGAAGCTCATTTATGGAATGCTTTTCCTTTTTAAAGTGTGTTTGATTTATCATGATTTGACTTCAAAGACTACTCCATTATGCCCAGGAATTTCAAGGACAACTTGTTTTATGTTGAGAATGTTGAAACAGAAGCATGTTCTGGTAATACATTCTAGTAATAAAATGCAGTGTAAAACTGGAAGAGGTAAAATAATGGCTAAAAGAGTTCTACCAAGGCCCACACACTGACATGGGGCACCTTTCTGCACTTTGGGTTTAAAGTCTTGTGGAAATATTTCCTTCCTGAGTCACCTTTGGGGCTACAGTTATTTTGTGCTTTTTTAGGTTGAATAAAGCCATCTTAGTGCTGAGTGCTGAAATAATTTTGGTTGAGGAGCATTTAAACAAAATACTGGAGAAAAAAATTGAGAGAACTGGAGCGAGTCCTAAGGAGGTCATGGAGATGCTTCCAGGGCTGGAGCCCCTCTGCTCTGCAGCCAGGCTGGGAGAGCTGGGGGTGTTCACCTGGAGAGGAGAAGGCGCCAGGGAGCCCCTTCCAGAGCCTAAAGGGGCTCCAGGAGAGCTGGAGAGTGATTTGCGACAAGGAATAGAGGGACAGGACACAGGGAATGGTTTCCCACTGCCAGAGGGCAGGGATGGATGGGATATTGGGAAGGAATTGTTCCCTGGGAGGGTGGGCAGGCCCTGGCACAGGGTGCCCAGAGAAGCTGTGGCTGCCCCTGGATCCCTGGAAGTGTCCAAGGCCAGGTTGGACATGGAGGCTTGGAGCAGCCTGGGATAGTGGAAGGTGTCCCTAGCCATGAGAGAGGGTGGCACTGGATGAGCTTTAAGATCCCTTCCAGCCCAAACAAATCTAGGATTCTCCTAAAAACAAAGCCTCTTTCATGTAACATTGCTGAGGACAATTTGCTAAGGGACACTTCTCATTGGTGTTGCTCTTTAGCTTAAGGAACTTATTTTTTCCTCCATGTTAATTTACCCCAGGGTATTTCCAGAGAGTTTCCTTGATTAAATAAATTCCAACTTTTGTTGCCTTTATAAGACTGACTCTCCATCCTCCTGATAATAGGAATAACTTTCCTCTGCACCTGGCTCAGTCCAAAGATGGTTTTTTTATAGCCCCAGGAATTCCCACCGTCTCTGGCTGGTGCCTGGTTGTACAACACAGTGCTTGAGTTTAGGGTTTTCTGAACCCATATTGCTGCTTATTGATAATATTTTGTGAGGGGAAAAAAGGTACCCCCATATAATTACAACATGCCACTTGTCTTCAAGGTTTTTAATTAAAATTATTGTCTCTGAATTGGAACTTTGTCTCAGACTGCAGTTTTAGATTTATCTGTTCAGTGTGCGATGGTGGATGTGGAACTGAGGTTGTGGCTTTGTTAGGTTTGTTCCTGCAGAAGGGAAGGGTGAGGTGACAACAGCTGAAAAAGGAGATTTGGGTAGTGAAATGGTGAAATGACATGAAATAACCTATAAACTCTTATCAATGCAATAAAACTTTTTTCCTTCACAAATCTCTTATTGGTGCCATGGGGTAATCCAGAAGTTTCCCTACTCCCATCCTACTTGGTTTGGTTTGGTTTTTTTTCCCTCCTGTAGTTCTGTCTCTTGCTCTAATAGCTTCTTTTCACTGAAATTTATCTCATGATAAATTTTCTTGCTTCACCTGCTTCACACTTGCAATAAATCCTCTGCAAATTGCTGAATTTCACTGGCCAGCCCTGCCTTTTCTCTGACACTCCAGAGATCCACATTGGAATGCTGGACATTCCTTTTTAATGCTGAAGATTCCTTTTAAAAGCACTGTGCCATGTTTTGTTTATAATTCTGGAAATTCAGGTGTATTTGATGGAAAATCAACTTTGGGAAAAGTTGTTAACATGAACATATGATTTGGCTTGTGATTTTGATAATTATTTTATTAACACTAAACTAGAAGTTGGCCTGATTTGGCTGAGACTTTCACTGGTACACCCAGCAGGGAGAAAATATGGAATCATGGAATCAGAGAAGATGGGGGAAAAGCTCATGGAGTTTTTAAAAGAACCATGATTATTCATTTAGTGAGATATATGATTTTTATACTTAAAAATTGTCCCTGCTTTAGATTTTTATTTGGATATTTAGTTTGATTTTACTTTTATTTTTCTAGTCGTTGTTGTATGGGGTATAGCAGGGCTATTCCTGAAAATAAAGTTGCAGTAAAAGTTTCTATTGTTGAGCTTGTTTGCCCTAATTAAGAGTTTGTTGAAGGCTCCTTCAATTCTCCAAATCCTGAACCTCTAGAAAATTATAACATACATCTCTAGGAAAAAAGTTAGAGTTGTTTTTGTTATGGCCCTAGAATGTGTACTGTATCCAGTGAAAAAAATGAGGGCAGGGGAAAAAGAAATAAAAGGCCATATTTCATATAGATAATGCAAACATTTCTTATCTTCCCTCCCAATGTGTTCATAGGAAACTACAGTGTTGTGAAAGATGTGGTTTTCCAGATGATTTATTTGCTCTGTTAATGCCTACAAAACAAAAAGCTTTAAAATAAAATAATAGTTAATTTAATTCTCTAAAACCAACCAAACAGAAAATTTTCAATTCTTATGTATCAAAATAGACCATATAAGAATGAAAGGAATAGGGAGGGAGAGTTCCTGCATTAATAATTTTATTTAGACTGCCTAAGGCACTTTGAAATGGTGAAGTGGGCACGGGGGTATTTGGTCACAGGTTGGGCTTGGTGATCTTGGAGGTTTTTTCCAACCTGAATGATTCTGGGACAGCAAACCTGGTGTGGTGGTGGGTGCAGAGACCCAGCAATGGCACCAGAGCCACGGGCAGGGACTGAGCCCAGCAATTCCCCCTGCACAGGAGGCACAACTTCTTCCCTGGGCAGTGCCCAGCCCTGAACAGATTGCCCACACAGGCTCTGGGCTCTCCTCCCTGTGGCTGTTGCAGAGCTGTGTGCACACAATGCTGTGCCCTGTGCTCTGGGAATTCCATCATTGTCCATATGGATGAACAGGCTCAGGGAATGCTGTGCTCTCAGTCCTTCCCTGTGGTGCTGAGCTGTTTGGCCTCGCTGTTGGACTCCTCACAAAGTCAACACAAAGCTGCTGCTGGAGGAAACCCCAGTGTTGTAGAGGTGTCCTTTAGGGGCTTCACCTAAACGGAGACCTGAGCAAATGCTTCACTGCTCTCACCTCCCTTTGTATGCCTTCGCTGTGCTGGGGCAATTGGAGGCAGTAACAAGCTGGAGTGGGTCCTTTGAAGTCAACAAATGTGTAATTTTTACAATAAGATGGGAAGTAGAACTTACCTCAGCTTGCTCTTCTGTTTAATTTACAGATGATTTTTGTTGGGATTTGTCTTTAAAAAATGCACCCCAAAAAACCAAAACAAACCAGTTATATCTGGGCATTTCTTTCCTCTTTTGAGTCCAAAGCTTGATTAGAAGGTACCATTTCACACAAAGGGGGTTTAGTTGGGCTGTGCATCCCAGGAGCCTCTTAAAGTCTATAAAATCATGGGCAATCTCAGATAATCCTGCACAGTGAATTGAGAAGGAGAATGGTTGTCTCTTTTCTCACTGAGTCAATGAGGCTCTTGAAAATTAAAAGCTCTTTCTAATGAACTTTTATTTCCATGTGCTTTAAAGGGGGTAGTGGTTTTCTGCTGTTTAATGTAGAAAACCTAACTGGTCCTAAAACAGTCATCACATGTGGTGATCATGCTTTTATGTATTTTAAGGCTACACTTATGTGTTTGCTAGCTCTGCATGTACTGCTTGATACCTTTTAACCTCTCTTTTGAGTAAACCAACAAACTCTTACTTATTTTCTTTCGTTATTCTGCTCTGCTTCCATTGATGACTCTAAACTTTTGACTCCAGACTGGCAATATGAGGGTAAGATGGCAAAATATGACTTCCTGAACAATGCTCATCTGCTTTTCATTTGTGTTCTCCTTCGTGTTATTAAAATTCCATTCACTAAGTAGATCCTTTTTGTTGCAATTAAATTCAAATTATGTTTGTTTCTGTTGAGAAGCTTTAATTATGATTTATAACTTTTAATCATTCCTCTGTTATTTCTTTTGGTTAAATTATCATCGTATTTCCTGTGTCCTGACAGACACTGAGATTCCGGATGGGATCTCTAGAGCAAGACACAAACAGTTTCAATAGTGTAGCCATCCAACTAGATTGTGGTGGAATGTGATAGCAATCCTTCCCTGGGAGGGTGGGCAGGCCCTGGCACAGGGTGCCCAGAGCAGCTGTGGCTGTCCCTGGATCCCTGGAAGTGCCCAAGGCCAGGCTGGACAGGGCTTGGAGCAGCCTGGGATAGTGGAAGGTGTCCAGGGAATGAGATGGGCTTTACAGTCCCTTCCAACCCAAATCATTCCATGATTCTGTGATTTGAGGTGTGTGTGGTCATGACATGCAAAGAGGAAAAACCATATAACGTTTTTGCTGTTCAAGTGTTTTAAATATGGATCATACCTGTGATCTTTTGTCATCACATCCTCCCTTGCTTTACAACGTTTCTCTGCGTAAAGGATAAGCAAACAGCTCTGATTTTGAACCTTTGTGGGTGTAACTTTATTATCAGCTGTAGCTCAAACCTCCATCACATTTAAGGGAATACTTGCCTTCAGCATGCCAAATATGCTGACTTAGAAAAAAAAAACCAAACCCATCAATAAAACCCTGCAGATCCTACTTTTGGAATGAGAAATAACTCTTTGTTTCATCTTTATAGATTGCAAGTTGGCCAGAACAGGTCCTCCAGCTACAATAGTTCCCATTGATGAAGAGAGTCGCAACGGTGAGTGCCCCACAATTATTTATAACACAAATCATTTATAACTAGTCTTTAAGGCCCTTATTGCAAATAGACCTTCTTAATTTTTTCTTAAGTCAGTGGGACATTACCAGAGGACAAAGTTCTGGTCAGTATTTGGTTTTCTTAGGGTAAAGCTGAAATTTTACTCTGCATCATGAAAGGAGTGTAAACAATGTGGTCTTCTGGGTTTCCCACATGGCTTTTGGAAGGTTGCTTGCTGGTTCTCTCTAAGTTCAAGAACATGAGTTTACACATGAACATGAGCACCTCTGAAATGAAAGAACTTGGTTGTGGTCATGGAAATTTCAAAAGAAAATGAATGTCCCTTTTTTCAGTATTTTAATTCTCCTGACAAGTCAGAATTCTCTGATTGCTGATCTGTGATCTGAACATTGCATTTGTGCAGAGTATTGTGATGGAATTAAGTGCTTTACCCTGTTACAATCATCTGTTGCTCCTGAGAGTAAGTTACTACTCTTTCCTGCTTTTTATTCTGTGTTTAGGGTAGGTTTTTTTTAACCTTGCAAGCTGGGCCTGTTTTTGTGCTGTGTGTGGCTGTGGTTTATCAGATATGGGTGTTTGAGATGGTGAATAAAGCTAGGTCATGCTGGTGGAACCTCTCTGGTGTTATTCTGGCAGGAATTCCTTGTTGGAGTCGCTCAAAGTCAGATGGATAAATGCATTTATGGGTAAAACTCCACAATAAACCAGTTTTTAATAGACCTGTGTGCTGAAAAGCTCTGGTACTGGGGTGGCTGATAAAACCATATTCTTTTCCCTTCTCCTGGTGTGATTTTCCCTGCAGTCAGGAGCATCCAAAGGAGGCTGCAAAGATGGATGTGCTCTTTGAATCAGATGTGTTGGTTCTTGGCAAGTTGCTGTTGTATCCTGATGTGTTCCAATTGTGGCCTGCTCAGTTTTGGTGGAATGACCCCCTCAGCTGGAATGGCTTAGCTGACAGACCTTGTCTCTTGTAGCTTTTCATCCTCCCTACTCATTAGAAATAAATCTATACTAACAGCAAGGGGTTATAAATAAATCCAAACAAACTTTGCCACCAAAAAATCTTTGTGAAAACCTTTAGAAAGAGAGATTGAAGCTGGGGACTCCCCATTCCTGCAAGTGTCCAAGGCCAGACTCGACAGGGCTTGGAGCAACCTGGTCTGATGGGAGTGTCCCTGCCCACAGCAAAGGAGCTGGAATGAGATGAGCTTTGAGGCCTCTTCCAACCCAACTCAGTCTGTGATATAAAAGTTAATAAGAAATCCATGGTGTTCTGCACTTCTGTGACCAAACTCTACATTGGGATTTCCAAGAGAGGCAGAAATAAAAATCCATCTAATTTTTTTCTAGCCAATACAAATATATCTCTAACTCACTTAAAGTGCGAAATCTCATCCTTGTTTTAGTTCTTGCATGGCACTGTTACTTCCAAGGGCCTGTTGTTGAGGCTGGAATGGCTCTTCTAAGGTTTTGGGATGAAGATCTCAAAATAATGACTGGGACATTTCATTCCATCAGTGCATGTGGTCATTGTGTTCTGGCAACACAATAAACAGAAAATCCTGTTCTTTAGGAATAGATATTTATCCTTTGTGCCATGACACATTGAGCTCAATCATTCCTAATTCACAGGAAGTCAGAGACCAGCAAATCTCACAGAATAAAACTATTTTTGCAAATAGCCGTTGCTTGTTTTCATAGTCAGGCACAAAGGGACCATGCTTGACCTTTAAAGATCTTCTTGAGATCAGCAGAGATGTTAAGATTTGACAGCTTCTGTCATGGGATCAATATGTCTTTATATCAAGTAATTTAGATACAATAGTAAATTACATTATAATTGTGCTCATGTGAGCAATCTTGGAAGGAGTGAACTTGACCTTTCTTAAAGAATAAATGAATTATTTTATGATTTTCCCTGTGTTGAACTGAATTGGTTGATAATATTTCAGATCATATTAGCAGCAAAACTGGGGGGTTTTTTGATGATTTTTAATAGGCAGAGACTTATTTTTGCCTGTAGATTTATTTGTATTTAATTACTGGATTTGAGAACTAGTTTTACTAGTTTTAACTTGTTTTAAAGACTGAATAGCCTTATTCCTAGGTCAGACTTTCTCATTGTCAGTGTACCCCAAGTTCTTGGAAGCCTCCATGTAGAGCCACCCGTGCTTTTTCCCTTCAGATGAGCAGCCTGAAAATCTCAAGGGCTTTGAATCTTTGGGCAGGGTTTTTTGATGGAAAGTATACTCTTTGGAAAGGACTTCTACAAGGCAAGATTTAAAGATTTTGGGATTAAATTAGAATTTGGAATAGAAAGCAAAGGTTGGGGTAGAGAAAACAAGCAGACCAAAGTGAATTCCTCAAATAGGAACTAGTGTCTTGGTGCTCCATCCAGAACAAAAAAATTCCACAGTTAGGAATGCTTTGTGTTCTTTTCCATCCTAGAAAAATCAGTCAGTGTTGGTGTGGTTTGATTTTATTTTGGTGGGGTTTTTTTTTCCTGCTTCCCTTATGATGGTGTGAGTGCTCTAATGAATAATGGGAGCAAATCCCAAAACCTCTGCTCTCTTCCCTCCATGTTTCTTGGGGATGTCTGACCCAAGGAAGTGCAGCTTTCATGGCTGTAGGTGAGTCCAGTGTTATTTTTCCACCTTTTCATCTTCCTGCTTCCTCAGCAGCAACCTTTCAGCCTGACTTCCTGGGGAGGCAGAGGATGTGATTGTGCTACAAATCCCCTTCCATAACCCTCTGTGGGGAGGGACTCATGGGAAATGGGGCACAAAAATGAAGGAAACAAAGCTATGAGGTTTTTTTCCCCTAATTCTGTTGGATCAATTTATTTTCAGTTTTATTAGATGTAATGCTGGAGGAGTGGACCTGATTGCTGGGGCACATTGATGATTTCTGTGCTGGTCCAAACTGGTTTAACTTGGTTTTCAGGGACAATCGACAGGGATTGAAGAAAATGTCCCCAGAGGCACATCTGCAGCCTCCCTCCAGAGGTGGGCTTGGGTCTGCTGGTAAGGACTGGGAGTGATGCCTCTGAATATTCATTACTTAATTAAATGTTCAGTGACCACCAGGGCGGGCTGGAATTAAACTAATGAGCCCTAAAGAATGAAGAATTCTGCTCTCCCAGGCATTTTGGCTAAGAGGAAAAGGTGTTTAGTAAAATCAACTTGGAAGATTGCTGAGGCTGAGCACAGGTGTATCAAGACATGCATTCCTTAGGAACTGTGGCACGATGTTCATTTCCTACTTTTCCCTCCTGTTTCAAGAAGAAGGATGAATTAATGGCTTGAAGGTGCTTCAGCCTTGGGGGGCTTTTCCAACCTAAATGATTCCATGATATACTTGTATTGCCTTCATGAGCATCTCACTCTTTAATTTTAAACAAAAATACTTTCACCTATTGTTCAGAAATCAGCTTTATGAAGGAAAGTTATCTTAGTTTTACCATTTCAAAGGATTCTGAGAACAGCATTTCCCAAGTTTACAATGCATGTATAGGTGTGGAAAGACACCAAACTGTGATTTTGTCTTGATTTTTCTTATTTTTCCCATAAAGGCACTTTGAGGACTCTTTGCATTTTGCTTTTACTTGGTGCACTATTTTTTGTAGTGTTTCTATAATGGGAAAAATTCAAATAATTTGTTTATATGATCTTATCATTCTTGTGAAATGTTTCGAAGGAGAAAGTGTTTCAGTTGATTTTTAATCTACTTCATGCCATTGTCTTTATGCCTCTCTGCCCACACACAGATTTTTTTCCCACATCTTTGGACAATCTTACAACTCCCTAAAGTGTTTGTGGATGTTTTTTTTACCAGCTTTTGACCATCCTTTACAAATTTATCTTCACCAGCCCGGGATCCGACTTGTCTGGCAATGGAGATGTGGTGTGATGTGCAGATCTGAGTTAAGGTATTGCAGCAAATAAAAAAACCTTGGAATTAAATCTGGCCACTTATAGGCTGAGGGTGGTCTAGGCCCAGTCTGGCCATTCCAGCTCAGGGTGAAGTCGAGGTGGGTGATGTGATTTTAGTGATGAGTCTCAGCAGTGTTTTGCTGAATCTCTGGGTGCTAATGCTGTTCTCTGGTCATTAATCCCAGGTCTAAGATATTAGATTAGCCAGCAGTACAAATCTGAGCTGGATCAGGCCCAAGGCTGTAATAACATCTGCTCAAATTAGGCCTCGCTCTGTGGAGTTTATTCCGGCTTTGTGTTTTTATATATGAAGAGAGGTGATCCATTAGATCCAATAGCTGCCAGATTGAGTAACTTCTGTCAGAAGTTGTTACCCTTGTGGAATGTTCTGGACAAATTCTAACAGTAGGAGTGGATTTGTATTGATTCATGTGCTCCATATGGCTGCTGCTGGGGGCTGAACACTGACTGTGCCATGTCACAGGGCTGAGCAGGTCTGCTCCATCTGCTCATCCCTGGGCTCATTTGGGAGCCTGGAGGTTTCCTATGGGTGCTGCTCTAAAAGGACAAGGATCTGAGAGTGCTGGTGGGTGAGAGGTGGCCATGCCTTGGCCCCCAGAACCCCCCATGCCCTGGGCAGAGCCCCCAGTGTGGGCAGCAGGGGAGGGGGGGATTCTGCCCCTCTGCCCCTGTGCTCAGGTGAGACCCCACCTGCAGAGCTGCCCCAGCCCTGGGGCCCAGCACAGGAGGGACCTGGAGCTGCTGGAGAGATCCAGAGGAGGTCATGGAGATGCTCCAGGGCAGGAGCCCCTCTGCTCTGGAGCCAGGCTGGGAGAGCTGGGGGTGTTCACCTGGAGAAGAGAAGGCTCCAGGGAGACCTCACAGCCACTGCCAGAGCTTAAAGGGGCTTCAGGAGAGCTGGAGAGGGACTGGGGACAAGGGATGGAGGGAAATGACAAGGGCAAATGGCTTCAGACTGACAGAGATTAAATTTAGATGGGATATTGAGAAGGAATTGTTCCCTGGGAGGGTGGGCAGGCCCTGGCACAGGGTGCCCAGAGAAGCTGTGGCTGCCCCTGGATCCCTGGAAGTGTCCAAGGCCAGGTTGGACATTGAGGCTTGGAGCAGCCTGGGATAGTGGAGGGTGTCCCTGCCGTGGCAGGGGATGGAATTG
This sequence comes from Toxostoma redivivum, assembly GCA_013397375.1. Lineage (NCBI taxonomy): Eukaryota > Metazoa > Chordata > Aves > Passeriformes > Mimidae > Toxostoma > Toxostoma redivivum. Next base: position 42,547 of record VXBI01001429.1, on the reverse strand, counting down.
AATCAGCTTTCAGGTGTCTTCCAACCTAGACTCTGTGGTGCTCTGAGAAGTACTAGAGCCAGTACTACTCACAGCACCACAGAGCCTGGGTTCAAAGCATTCTGGATTGTTCAAAGCATTGCTGTGCTTTTTAGGATTGTGCAAATTAGACTTGGAGAAAGGGGTTAAATAGGGCCATAGAAATCCATTGGCAACAATGAACATTCCTGAAAAGTTTCTGCAACAGGGCTTCCTGCTGCTGCCTCCCTGGCTGAGGTGGGAAGCCTGTGACAGGATGCAAGTGCCAGGGAATCAAGAGACACCCAATTGTAGCTGACTTGGTTTATTTTTCTAAATGTTCTGGTCCAAGAACTGTCCAAAATTTCCTCCATATTTTACTCAACTAATAAATTACTTCAGTGAGATGAAATATAGAGTATTTTTAATTTTTATGGCTTCTATTTATGTTTTTTCCCCTTTTTTCATGTCAGCAGTTGGCTCATAGGTGTTGCTTTTCAACTTTGCCTGCAGGTGCTTCAATCAAAATGTACACAAGGAAGTATCACTTCTTTCCTGAAAATTTGATTTAGTTTATAAATTCATGAGATGGGAAAAGAGGACGAAATTTATGGAAATTATTTTTATTTCATTCCAGCCTGTTTGTTCATTTCTGTTCTGAAATGATGTGTTCTCCAGATATGGGCATTAAGGATTTCATTGGGAAATAATGAATCAATTTGGTGTCTAATGCTGTTTTTATGCCATGGATTGCAATTCTCATGTTTTTCATGTAGGACAAATGTGTAAAGACTGAGAAAGCTGTAAAATGGATCAGTTTATTATTCTATTTATCAGCACATCAGCAGTGGTTGAGACTTAAGCAGAGATGTTGCTAAAGATCTCTGCTAAAGATTCTCCTCTTTCAGTTACTTTTTAAAAATTATATCTTTAAAAAATAAAATCAAAAGTTCAAAAAGCAGGAGATAATTCAGGGTGGAAGTAGTAGAAAAAAATTGGAATTGGACTCCATTTTGAGGTGGGGTAATTGTTGTGAATCACTAATGTTGTGGATGGTAATTGTTGTGGATTCTGCTCTGTAATGCCGAGGCCTTTTCAAAATATGTTTGGGATTTCCTTTTTTACTGGAAATTCTCCTCAGAGTGACTAGAATTTTTTCTGAATAGTTCATCTATGACAGTTTGAGTAGTCAGAATAAATTATTCAAGTTACGGTACAAGATCCATTCATATTCCCAGGGTGTCTATTTAACCTTTGCCAATAAAGAACTGCATATTTCTCCTAATTATTTCTTCCATATAGTTTTACAACATCAAATGTTGTTTCAGTAGCAATGCTCCTTGTTTGTCTTCTCCTTCACAGTCCCAGTAAAGCAGTGCAAGAATTGGAGGATTTGATACATTTTGAGGCTTTTTAAAATCAGTTTTGCTCCAGGGAGTGGGAGGTGATGGTTGGGATTGGTGTCCAGAACTGCAGTGTGCTTTCCAAGTGTTTTGATATTGCTTTAATATTGGAGTGTAAAACAGAGCCCAAAGCAGGGCTGGTAAGTGTGGAGGAGGCTGTTCTTTTGCTACTCAACACCAGGAAACACATTCAACAGTGTGATGGGCCCCCAGACTTGTCTCCTTCTCTTTCTTCTGTGTCAAAATAATTCCCCACCTTACCTCGTTGGGAAATGAAGTGTCTGATTAAAATGGACAAAACTGCACTAAAAATGAGAGCTGAATGTAATCCTGTGCCCTGTGCTCTGGGATGGCCCTGCTGGAGCAGGGACGTGACACCAGAAGCTCACTGTGCTCCCTTCAGCCTGAGCCAAACTGGGATCCTGTGTCTCTTCAGGAGGTGCCTGAGAATCTTGGGAAGTCTGTCCTCCAGGACAAAATTCCCATTATTTTTCTGAGATGCTTTCTGTAAGCCAGGCATACTTTTGAAAAATTACTTCCTTCCAAGGAAACCTCACCTAAATTTCCATTTAAAGTGATGATATAACCCCAGTTCCTTTTCACACCTGGGTGAGCAGGTATGGCTTTGCATTTCCCATTCTTCAACCTGTGTCTGGATGTGGCACTGGGAGCATGGATCTGGACCAGGTGAGTAATGAGCTGTCCTCAATGTTTTCATAAGCCTTCAAACCCTTCCCTCAAAAATGGGGGAGGAGAAGGGGAAAACATGGTAAAAAATGGCTTTATAATGCTCACGTCTCAGCTTCCTTTAATTGCACTAATTTTATTTTGATCTTAAAATGGTGAATAACTGCTTAGTAATTCATGGATAATATGTTTCTCCCTCATATTCCCTATTTTAAGCAGATTGCTCCAAAACATCAGAATTTTTCTCTTTATTCCAACTTTGAATTACTAATAAGAATCACACTTAAGTTATCGCTTGTTTTGAGCAGCAGAGTGCTTGGAACAGTAAAATAATTAAATAAATGATGGATTTCAAAGCCCTGCCTGGCTCAAACATAAATTACATTTGTTGGTTTATTTTGTTACACGGTCTCATGTGAAAGCTCCTTGTATCCTTTTAGATTTTCAAAGTCATGCTAATCAAGCCCAGTGTTCTGCTCTGTGTCTCTGAGAGATTTTTCCTCCTTTATTCAACCATCATTTTTCATCATTACTTTGCTATTTCATATTTTTATCCTATTGACACAATTGTTTAGGAACATAGGGCCTGATTAAAATAAATCATTAAGTCTGGACCTTCTGGCTGTCTCCAAGTTATACCATTACCCCAGTCCTAGGGATCATTTTCTCATTCTGATAAACCCATTTTTTTCCTGGAGATGTTTGGAGGAGTTGCAATCTGGAGGGGCAAGAATCTCAGGGGGTTTAATCAGGCCAAGTGCTGATGATACATTGGGATCAGGGCAACCCCTGGGATAGATCCAGGTTGGGGATGAGCAGCTGGAGCAGCTCTGGGGAAGGACCTGGGGGTGCTGTGGGTGAGAGCTGGGACCCAGAACCCCCCCTGTGCCCTGGGCTGAGCCCCCAGTGTGGGCAGCAGGGGAGGGGGGGATTCTGCCCCTCTGCCCCTGTGCTCAGGTGAGACCCCACCTGCAGAGCTGCCCCAGCACAGGAGGGACCTGGAGCTGCTGGAGAGAGTCCAGAGGAGGTCATGGACATGCTCCTCTGCTCTGGAGCCAGGCTGGGAGAGCTGGGGGTGTTCACCTGGAGAAGAGAAGGCTCCAGGGAGACCTCAGAGCCCCTTCCAGAGCCTAAAGGAGCTCCAGGAGAGCTGGAGAGGGACTGGGGACAAGGAATGGAGGGACAGGATGCAGGGAATGGCTTCCCACTGCCAGAGGGCAGGGATGGATGGGATATTGGGAAGGAATTGTTCCCTGGGAGGGTGGGCAGGACCTGGCACAGGGTGCCCAGAGAAGCTGTGGCTGCCCCTGGATCCCTGGAAGTGTCCAAGGCCGGGTTGGACACTGGAGCTTGGAGCAGCCTGGGATAGTGGAAGGTGTCCCTGCCCATGGCAGGGGTGGTACTACATCGAGGTTCTTTCCAACCTAAACCATTCCATGTTCTATGAATATTTTATCAAGTTTTTGCCTGAATCTATATTAGTTCTTTTCAAAAGAATAATTATACATTGCTGCTACCAGGCGTAAAATTTTATTTCTCAGGATGGTTTACAAGCCCAGTGAAAAACCTGGCACATGTTGCTTCTGAAATGCACTGTTGAGCGTTCGCATTGGGCCTATTATTTTGTCGCTTTCACAACAGGGTGAAAAGAGCAGTTCTGTGACAAATTATCTTCCATGCAAGGAATTAATAGTTTTTAGAAAGGACATGAGGAAAGCAGCAGCAGGGAGAGCCACCTCACTTTTCAACTGTCTATGTGTTTTGATCCTGTTTCCCCTCACATGCAGCTCCACACCCTCTGTTTGATGCATCCAAGTCTTTCCAATAGTTCTTCCCATCATACAACGGGCTGGGGGAGAAGATGTAGTGCTGGCCTGAGATGTGGCCCATGGGCTGTTTCTTCCCCTCTCTGGGGTTTCTGGTGGATAATCCTCAAATCTGATGAGAAGAAGAAAGCTCGGGGGCCCTTTCTGGCTCTGCACAACTCCCTGACGTGAAGGGGCAGCCAAGGGGAACAGGACATGGGGAAACAGCCNCCTCTGCTCTGGAGCCAGGCTGGGAGAGCTGGGGGTGTTCACCTGGAGAAGAGAAGGCTCCAGGGAGACCTCAGAGCCCCTTCCAGAGCCTAAAGGAGCTCCAGGAGAGCTGGAGAGGGACTGGGGACAAGGAATGGAGGGACAGGATGCAGGGAATGGCTTCCCACTGCCAGAGGGCAGGGATGGATGGGATATTGGGAAGGAATTGTTCCCTGGGAGGGTGGGCAGGACCTGGCACAGGGTGCCCAGAGAAGCTGTGGCTGCCCCTGGATCCCTGGAAGTGTCCAAGGCCGGGTTGGACACTGGAGCTTGGAGCAGCCTGGGATAGTGGAAGGTGTCCCTGCCCATGGCAGGGATGGTACTACATCGAGTTTCTTTCCAACCTAAACCATTCCATGTTCTATGAATATTTTATCAAGTTTTTGCCTGAATCTATATTAGTTCTTTTCAAAAGAATAATTATACATTGCTGCTACCAGGCGTAAAATTTTATTTCTCAGGATGGTTTACAAGCCCAGTGAAAAACCTGGCACATGTTGCTTCTGAAATGCACTGTTGAGCGTTCGCATTGGGCCTATTATTTTGTCGCTTTCACAACAGGGTGAAAAGAGCAGTTCTGTGACAAATTATCTTCCATGCAAGGAATTAATAGTTTTTAGAAAGGACATGAGGAAAGCAGCAGCAGGGAGAGCCACCTCACTTTTCAACTGTCTATGTGTTTTGATCCTGTTTCCCCTCACATGCAGCTCCACACCCTCTGTTTGATGCATCCAAGTCTTTCCAATAGTTCTTCCCATCATACAACGGGCTGGGGGAGAAGATGTAGTGCTGGCCTGAGATGTGGCCCATGGGCTGTTTCTTCCCCTCTCTGGGGTTTCTGGTGGATAATCCTCAAATCTGATGAGAAGAAGAAAGCTCGGGGGCCCTTTCTGGCTCTGCACAACTCCCTGACGTGAAGGGGCAGCCAAGGGGAACAGGACATGGGGAAACAGCCTCAAGCTGTGCCAGTGCTGATGTTAGATATTGGAAAAATTCCTCCCTGAAAGGGTTGTCCAGCCCTGACACAGCTGCCAAGGGCAGTGCCAAATCCGCCCATCCCCGGAGGAATGTCACAGCCATGTGTATGTGACACTTGGGGACATGGGTTAGTGGTGGCCTTGGCAGTGCTGAGTTTACAGCTGTACTCAGAGGTCTCAGAGGTCTCTTCCAGCATTAATGATCTGTGATTTTCACCTGGTTGCTCCCTCTGTTAACACCTTTGTATCTCATTCCTCTTACCTTACAAACAAAAATCTTACTGAGTCCCTTTGGGGATTCTTTTGGGAATGATGGTCCCTCAGTGCAATTAACTGTTGAATGTCCTAATTTCTTTCTAGGTTTTGTGGCCTGTGAGTTGCTCTTCCTGTCTGTCAAAGGTCACTTTTTATCTATTTCCCTTTCCAGAATTACCTCTGCTTGCCCCACAGATCAGAGACCCCTGGGGAATTCCCTTCTGGCTTTTTCTGAGTCTCCTGGGGGCCTCTCCTGCTGTGGAAGTGTCCAAGGCCAGGTTGGATGGGGCTTGGAGCAACATGTGATAGTGGAAGGTGTCCATGGCAGGGGGTGGAACAAGAGGGGTGTCCTTTCCAACCCAAACCATGATGTGATTGCTGTATCAGAACAAGAGGCTTATATCTCTACTTCCAAATCCTTTAGCAAGTACTTTGAGGCAAAATTTGAATTACCTGTCATTTAGGATTAGAACTGAATGAGGTTTTTTGTAAACTATATCTCATCAGTTAGTAAGAAGTTTCCCAGTGAAGGAAGGAAAGAGGGTTACCAAATTGTTGATGGTGTAATTTTCTGTGCATTCATATTTTCCCCTTTGGGTTTTTGTGGGAGAGAAAAGGTTTGGTTGTTTGTTTGGCTTTCTAAATTGGGTAAGTGAAAGCCCACTTGTTGTTACTTATTTACTAGAGGAATTTTCTGGTGTTTATTTTTTACTCTTGACCTTTTTAGAATATACATTAAGCCTGTTGTCCCACACAGCCTGTTTCTCTGTGGGACCTCACACTGCCAGTGGGCTGTCAGCATCCATCTCTCCAACAGGAATGTCCTTGGAAACATTCCTTCCCTTCCCTTGTATTTGCCTTCCCTTGGCCATGAAGGATTGCAGTTAATTTCTCTCACTTCTCTTGTAAAAGCAAAGCTTTGGTCAAAAAAATCTTGTGATTTCCCCAACATTCAACTGTGTTCCATTGGATTTTTCCAGCCTCGGGATACCAGGGTCTGCATTTCCCTCTAAGCTGTGTATGCAGCAGGACAGGGGAGTTCTTTGCTGGGTTCATCCTCCTGTACTTGCTCCAGGCTTTTGGGAGGGATTTCCTGCTTCACCTCCACCTGCCATGAGATGCTGAGGGACTGCCCTGGGTTATTAAAACCCTTTCAAATCCCATCAGTATCAACTCATAATGTTTTAACATGTTAAATTTGTTAAGTGACCATATGAGGTTTGTTTCACACTTTTGTTCAGCATTAATGCTCCTACTGAAGCCCCTCCAGGCTCTTGATTTAACTCAGCAATGAGAAACTATTTCTCCTGGAGATGTGTTGTCGCCATGGGTGTTCATTCCTTCCACCTTTCCCACAGGGGGCTTTGGTTTTTAAGGATGTCTGGCTGAGAGGAGCTGAAAGGGAAGGATAAGCTGCTTTTCTTTGGTAGTAGGTAGCTTGAGGATGGGCCTGAAGGATGATGTTGTCTATTACAAAAAAAAATAAATAAAAGAGGACAGAAAAAAAAAAGAAGAAAGGACAAAAAATTAAAGAAAAAAGCTCGGTAACAGTGGAATGAAATACATATTTCCATAAGAATTCCTAAAATCATAGAATTCATAGAATCATTAAGATGGGAGAATACCTCCTTGTTTAACCAGTGTTCTCACAGAGCTCTCAGGTTATTGAGATGTTATACTTCCCCCTTGGAATGTCATACGATACCAGTTCAAACAGCTTCTTGTGATTCCAGTTATTTTATTAACATCTCAGGCAAACCACAGATTTTGATCTGTGAAACTCTGTAAAAGGCGCTTGTAAAGCACCTTTCTTTGCCCAGGCTCTGCCCCTGGAGCACAGGCTATTTGTTCAGGTCCCTGGGGACCAGGGCTGCTTGGATATTAAGTGTTAAAGATCTGGCAGTGCTATTTCTTGCCTGTTGTTAATCTCTCTCATGCATTATTTATCAAACAGCAGGTGAAGACTTCAACCTTTTATGATAATTGATAGTGGTTAGAATACAAGATTACAAACAGCTCCTGAGCACCAGTAAATGCCAGCCTGGGAGGGGGATTGGCAGGACGTGTTTTTCATTATTAATTCAAAATACATGAATTTTGTTGGACCTCACTGGGTCAATGTGGAGGGGGAGAGGAGAAATAGGTGATAAAATTGTATATAAATAGCTTTATGTGAGGTTCTGCTGATGCCTTAAGTTTTAGCTTTCATATTTTCCAGATTCAGTGTAACTCTGAACTTCATACAAATTGTTAGCAAGTTCTCTTCACAGTTTAGTTAGACAAAACAATCCTTTTCCAGCCTAAGAACCAAGGACACCGTTGGCAGCTTCTGGTTGAAGAAATGTAAACAACAGGGAATTGAGGAAAGCATTCTGGGAGGATAGGACTTCACAACCTGGAGCTGTAATTGGACAATTGACCCCAATATGTAAATGGACCAAAACTTATAAAAGTGTGAAAACTCGTGACATCTTGGGTCCATCTTGGGTTGAGCCATGGCCAGGCTCCTGTACTGCCCAAGGTGTGTCCTTTGAAGGCCTTTTAATAAATCCCTACTTTATTCCTTTAGCACTGTCTAGCCTCTGTTCCAGGCAGCCTCTCACAGGCCTGTTTGTGTTGTGCAGTGCACATGCAAACTTCAGTGTGGGGTGAACAGAATTAAAGATACCTTCTGTGGGCTACAGCCTGTTCTGGATGATTGTTGTGCTTCCCTGGACCCCAGGATCCTCAGGGAACTGTTCCCTCCATCACCTGGGGGTACAATTTTACTTGGGGTACAATTAGAATCATCCCTACAATTAGAATTATCCCATGTAAGCCAGGTGCTGCGGGCACTTCCTTTGCTTGTGCCAGGTTCTGTCCAAGTCCTTGGCATGGTTGATTCCTGCTTGGAGTTCAGGTGTCAAAAAAAGGTGCTGGAAAATTGTACTCCTGGTTTAGTAAGGTTAAGCCCAGCCTAAGTTAGTAAATTTTTTACCTTTTATAACCAGACAAGGAATTGGGTGGTTGGGAAGTGTGAAATTTAGGATTTTTGCCTTTTAGTATCAACTAGATTAAAAAAAACAGAGGAGACAGAGGCAAAAAAAAACCAAGCAAAAACAAACAAAAAAACAACCAACCAAAAAGCCCATGAGCTGTTAATTCAGTTTGATAGAGCTGAAGCAGCTCCATATTGATGGCTCATTATTTTTAAATTGACTAAGGGTTTCCTTTCATTAATTCTTTATTCTGCAGACAGATGGGAAACGGTGGCTGCTTTTTTTCAAGGGCAATTTCACCCAACTGACAGCACATTGGAGCTTTGGGTTGGGATTTTTTTACTGTTGAAATATGACACAGCATAGATTTAAGAAAAACATCAAATGGGAAGATTCTTTAATTAAAATGTGCTGCCTTGGTTTTGTTTAATTGTTTTTGTAATTAGTGGCATGATCTCTGTTAATTTTCAGCTATCTGAAAACATGCCTGGTGGGTGTCAGATGTCTCTGCTGGATTAGTAAACATTAAAATACATTAAAACCACACATTTTCTCTCTCTTCAGTACTGATTTGCACTGTCCTTCTCATTCAGCACCAGGCAGAGCACTGAACATCTTGATATTATTTTTTTAAGCTCTAATTAGCCTTCAAACATAACAAGCATCCATGGAGAAGCTCTGTGTATTCTGAGTTTTAGATGTTGGGCTAATTTTGGGTTGTGATGCTGTCTGAGAGGTTAAACCCAGAAATGGAGAAGAAGGAAAAAGCTGTGAGTCGAACTAAGCCTCTCACCCTTCCCTGCCTCATCCCATCAAAGCCATCAGGGACTTAGCTAAGCAGAACATGCTCCCAGCTCCAGCCAAAATACAATCCTTGCTGTTAGGTAGGTGCAGGGATGAGCCTGAGAAGTGCAAAAGGAAAAGTGCTGAATAAATGGTCAGGTTGCTGTAACTTCAGTGTTTATTTTCCCAGTCATCACCATCATTATTAATGAATAGTCCCATCCCATTGTTGCTACAGCACTTGAAAAGTTAAGTATCCCACTTCCAAAATAATATATTTGACTTTTAAAAGAAGTATCCCACCTCTTAAGGAAAATAGCCCCCTTCTGAAAGAAAACTCCCCTTCCTTCTTCCCGTGGTAGAAGGAAGGATTGCTGGGCTGCTGTTCTCCACAGTGAAAGCAATTTTTGCCCTGGGACCTTAAGGCAACACAAATCTGGGCATCTCATTCCTCAGTCTCTGCTTGATGAAACAGAAGAAGGCAGTTTAAGAGCCTTTCTGATGAAATCAAAGGTTCTAGGATATGGTCATTGAGCTGGACTCCTCTCCATGGACTTGGATTAGTTTCACTTTCTGAGTTTTGGCCCACAGGACCACGCAGTGTTCCCCCATTGCTTAGCTAAAGCCAGGCACACCCTTGTTATCCCATGGTTACACACCTACAGCCTCTGCCAGTGTTCCTGGACAATGTCCCACCTCCAGCAGGGATGGCAAAGAGGTACTGGAGAAAAATTGGGCCTGGCATGAGCCTCTGTATTTGCCCTGAGTATACTCAAAGCCTGCAACTCTTTTCATCTCTAAAGGAAAGAGAGGCTCCGCAGCATCTTGGTGGTGTCCAGACCCTTCCCAGTCAGGACACTGCATTTGTAAACCATTCCCAGACTTGGATCTGTGTGTTTGCACATGGCTGATGCAGGGATTTCTTCCTGGTTGCATTTTGAGACCTCAGCTCGCTAGCTATTAATTTATTTAATGTTCATCCAGTTTATTTTCATAGTTTCATAATCAGCTTATGTGATATGAGGCCATGGATATTTTAACTTGGGAGGTTGCATTCCCTCAGCTCTCCAGGCTTTTAATTTCATTACAAATAACCAATTTCATGTATTTTTCCCCTATTGTCCCATGTTAATAGGTGTATTATCCTCCTTTAGCATGCATTTGGTCTCCTCTATCTGTTTGCATTGTTTTTCCTGGGATCAGCCTCCAACTGATGTGTGTATTTACTGGGATTAAAGAATGGCGCAGTGTTTGCTTTCCCTGTTTCAGGACTGTTGCCAAGGGGTCTGAGCACTCTTGGCTCTTTCAGGAGACACCCATGTGCTGAGACCAGAGGCACAGAACTGTCAACAGTGGTTTGGCATGTCCTCTGCTTCAGTGTCAGTAACCAGGGTTTCAGCAGCATTTTGTGGTTTAAATCACCTTTTCCTGCTGGAAAATTGATGTTTTTATAATCAGTGCTTCTGACCTTTCTGTCCTTTGGACAGAGATGTTCCGCTACACCAGCTCTGATTTTTTGCTGTCTATGAAACATAACAATGGAAAATCTTGGAGCTGCTTCTGAGGGCTTGACTTGGTCAGTCACAGGTTTCTGCTCAGGTCTTTTGTTTCTCTAGTATTACCAACTTTCCCTCTGTCTCACATTTGGGAGACCCCACCTGCAGAGCTGCCCCAGCCCTGGGGCCCAGCACAGGAGGGACCTGGTGCTGCTGGAGAGAGTCCAGAGGAGGCACCAGGGTGATCAGAGGGATGGAGCAGCTCTGCTGGGAGGAAAGGCTGGGACAGCTGAGATTGTTCAGCCTGGAGAGGAGAAGCTTTGGGATGACCAAATTGTGGCCTTTCAGTACCCGAAGGTGCTGGCAGGAAAGATGCAGAGGGACTTGGGACAAGGAATGGAGTACCACAACAAGGGGAATGGCTTCCCACTGCCAGAGAGTAGGGTTATGTGGGATATTGGGAAGGAATTGTTCCCTGGGAGGGGGGGCAGGCCCTGGCATAGGGTGCCCAGAGAAGCTGTGGCTGCCCCTGGATCCCTGGCAGTGTCCAAGGCCAGGCTGGACAGGGCTTGGAACACCCTGGGGTAGTGGAAGGTGTCCCTGCCCATGGCAGGGGGGGCACTGGGTGGGCTTTAAGGTTCTTTCCAACCCAAAAGTATGATTCAATGATCTCTGTTAGTGTTCAATGGGTTCTCTTTTCTGGAATGTTGGCTTTGCTTTGCCTGATCAAATTATTTTGTTTTGGGGTTTTTTTTTGATTGATTTCTTCCTTGAGAGTTACATGCCTGTGTAACTTTAATATTAATAGAAAACATGTCTCATTCTTTTGATCAGAGAAACTTAATTATCCCCCTATAACACTTTTTTTTTTCTGTGAAGAACATCATGACAACCTTAGGAGGTGTCATCATTCCCCTATGGTGAGGCTTTGCTTCATCTCATTTATCCCCAGAAACCACTAATTGCGGCCAGTAATTTACAGTAGTGTTACAGCTGATAGCAAAGAGGAACCAAACAACTGCAGGGTCTGATCCAGGGGCTGTCTGCCAGGGTATCCTGGCCAGGAGTGGGCAAATCCAGAGGAAGCAGGCAGGACAGTCAGTGGGTGTGATGGATGGAGCTGCAAACAGTGGCACAGAATGTATATCATGGAAAAATGTTTGAGGTGTGGGATTGAATTTTTTTCTTAATGGTTTCCAATGAGGTTCTTGTTTGGTTTGGCTTGGTTCTGGTTTTTTTGGGGGGTTTTTTTTGTTTTTTTTTAATGTTAAATGCTGGGCTGGTGCTTTCCTAGAACCTGATGGCAGTTCCAGGGTCCTGTGCCTGAGTGGGAATGGCTTTCTTGGAGCCCAGCATATTTCCATGATGGTCGAGTTGCCCACCTCAGGACCTGTCTGTATTTTATGTGCTAACCCTGTAGAATACTCTTCTCCCTTTTCTTCCATTGGCTGAGAAGTGGCATCCCTCAGCCAGAGTGACAGAGGTTTGGGTTTCTGTCAGATTTGGGGTTCTTCCAAAGGCAGTGGTGGATTTTCCTCTTGCTGACAGAGGAGTCTTCCAAACACCTAGTGCATTCATGTTTTTGTGATCCCCATGTTAGTCAGCCTCTTTAGGAGTCTTCCCTAGAGCTTATTTTGAGCAGAGGTGGATTTCCAGCTATTATAAAACAGCAAAGTGAATGATTGCTGGAGCTTGTTCTGCTCAGGAAGCAGCATGGGATGGTGCTCCTTTCCAAGGATTTGCATCACTGATGTTGCCTCAGTCCTTTATCCTTTGGGCTATTCTCAAAGCCTCAATAGATTGCTCCTTTGAGATGCTCTTCCTCACCTTGAGGAGCAATCCAGGCTGTGCTGAAGGTCAGATGAAGCTTGAAGATGCACCTTTTGTGGGTGTTTAAGGAAGAACTTCCCAGTCATGAGGGAAGGAAGAACAACAAACTCAAGTGTGTTGGTTCCTGACAAGACACTGCCCCATCTCCAGCCATGTTCATGCAGTTAATTTGCAACTGGAGACAAGGAAAGACTCCTGGTTTTGGTTAGTGTCTTGGTTTGAAAGACAGGTGTCTGCCAAAAAAGGCAGGAGCCTCTTTTTAAAATGGAGAATGTAAACCCCCTCCCTCCAAATTATTATGATTTTGAAATTAAGGGGCTCTCAGGCAAAGATATGGGAATAGGAATAACAGTTCTTTACTAGGAAAAATAAAATAGAAATACAATATTAGAGAATAAACCCAAAAACACTGACAGAGTCAGAATACAACCTGACACTCTGTCAGTCAGGGTGTTGGTGCAGTCCCATTCAATGGTGGATGCAGTCTTCCTGGACAACAGATGTGGTTCTGTTGGAGCAGTGCTCCTGTAGAAGGTGCAGTTTTCTTCCAAAGGTCCAGTGATGGTGTGGAAGGGTCTGGTTTTTCCTCTGGAATCCAGTGGGAAAAGGCTGCTCTGATGTTCCAAATCTCAGCTTTTATCTGGGTAGGAAATGCTTGGCTCCTCCCTCTGGGTGGATCATCTCCCAGTGGGATGATGTAATTTTATCAGTCATGCAGTGGGACTCCCATTAACAGAAGATATCTTCCTGGAGGAAGGATGGATTGTGGAAAAGATAAAGATGACTGCCTCACCTGGTTTTAAGAGATGGCCCATGGTCACATCCTGCATTGCAACCCAAGACAGTCAGCAAACCCTCAGTTGTGGTCGTTCAATTAACAACTGAATACCCAAAAGAGAAAAAAAGAAGAAAAAGGAAAAGAAAATCAAAAGTGTGTGGCACATTTTTTGATGTTAAAATAATAATAAATGAAAAGGAGAACTTGGACTTTGAATTTGAAGCAAGAGAATGAATACAGAAATGGACATTTTGCAGCTGAAATCAAGAGCTGTGTCTGGAAATGAAAGTTGACAGGACATTAGTATGGCAGTAGGAAGCTGTTGGTGTTCCAGCCTTAAATCCCTGCTGTGCTAAGTAGATCCTTCTGCCCTCTTTAAAAAACTCCTCTTCTTTTCAGATTTTTACATACTTGAAGGCTGAGAGACCTTTAGTGTTGTTTCATGCTTGCAAGGACAAAGTTAATTCCCAGCTGTTTGTAATACAGTTCACTTTCTCTCTATTAATCTAAATCAATCAATTATCCTAACTTCCTTTATGAGAAATATTTATGCCTACTCAGAGCAGAATCAGTTAAAATTGATTGCATCGTAATTGGATCTAGCATGAAATATTTTGTTTCTTCCTGGTAAGAGCATGGGGGAAAATGTTGTCTGTGGCTGTATTTAAATATCATTTCAGGTGAAGCAGAATAATTTTGGAGCTGCTGCCTGTACCAGTTGTCTGAGCCCCTGTTCTTAGAGAAATGGGCTGGTTTGTCACAGAGGATTTGGGTTCAGGCTTCAAAATGCTGCCTTTGTGTGACCTACCCACTATTGCAGCAGAGAATTTGGAATTACTGCTTGGAAGCCATTTAGTCCAAAATTTGTCTGGTAGAAATATTCTCCTGGTGAATTGTGAGGGAAGTTGGGTGTGGGACACACTGGAATGAGTATTACCTGTGAGATCTTCAAAGCTCCTGTTAATGAGTTCCCAAAAATTAGGCTGCTGAGGAGAGAGCCATCTTGTTGTCTGAGGAGACACTGTATTGCTCTTTAACTCTCTGAAAGGAAGGTGGAACCACATGGGATCAATCTCTTCTCTCAGGAAACTGGAGATAGGATGAGAGGAAATGGCCTCAATTTGTGCCATGGGAGGCTCAGATGGGATACTAAGAAAAATTTCTACATGGAGAATGTGGTCAAGCATTGGACTGGGCTATTCAGGGAGATGGTGGAGTCCTCATCCCTGGAAATGTTCAAAAAATGTAGATGTGGCACTTGAGGACATAGGCTAGTGTGACAGAAGTGGTACTGACTTGTTGGTTGGATTTGGGGATATTAAAGGTCTTTTCCAACCCTAATTTTTCTTTCTCAACTCTGTAATGTTGCCACGCAAATTACTGGCCAGCTTGATGCAGCTTAAAGATGACATGTGGTATGTTTCCACTGAAGTCTGTTTTCCCAAATAAAACAGGGTGAGAAGCAGGAGGTGAATAACCTGGTTAGCAGTGCCTCCAAGGTTTTCATGGAGTTTCATGTCTCCTTTAAATAGCTGCCATTTCAGTCAAATTTCACTTCAGCCAAAACAGCATTTAAGGTTGGAAGTCTGGAGGGAGCCTAAGGAATGAATACTTTGGATAAATGAGCAATTTAAGGAAATTCATCTTCTGTGGAGGAAATACAGGGATAGGGGAGAATTTTATTAACTTCAGGTAGAAATCAAGGAAGAAGGTACCTTGGGATGTAAGATTTTATTCCAGTTAGACCAGCCAAGCAACCAGACCAAGACCAAATATGCAGATTCTTGTACTAATGCTTGAAGTCTTGAAAACTGCAGCAGCATGGTGAGATCCATGTGCTCTGGACATCTGGAGTTCTTGTTGGAACAGATGCATCACAGATGTGCCATAAGGCAGGGAACTGATGGGATCTGTACAGCAGCAGCAAATGAGAGTAACAAGGGTTGTTTGCAGCAGAGCCTTAAACGAAGCACAGATTTATAAAAGGAAAAGAATCACAGAAACCCAGACTGGTTTGAGTTGGAAGGGATCTTAAAAGCCATCTCATTCCACCCCCTGCCATGGGCAGGGACATCTTCCACTATCCCAGGTTGCTCCAAGTCTCATCCAGCCTGGCCTTGGACACTTCCAGGGATGGAGCAAAGAAGACAACGAGGCCTCTGGCATCTCCATAGGCAGAAAGGTCATGTCTAAAAGGGACAAGTTGGACATTTAAGCCCACCCTGCCAGCTGGGCACCAAGCCTTGGTGTCCAATTCAGGTGGAAATTATTGATATGCCACGTTACAATACTGATTTTACTGAACTCTTTCATGGTGTCCTTGCAGAAGCAAATACTCTATGAAGTCCGTATGGTAATAAGTGATAGTAAAAGCTCTGGATTTTGGGGTGACCTAATTGTGGCAATCTAGGAGTTGAAGAAGCCAACAAGAAAGAGGGAGAGGGACAATTTCCAAGGGCCTGGAGTGCCAAGACAAGGGGGAATGGTTTCCCACTTCCAGAGGCAGGGATAGATAGGATATTGGGAAGGAATTGTTCCCTGGGAGGGTGGAGGTGCCCTGGCACAGGGTGCCCAGAGAAGCTGTGGCTGCTCCTGGATCCCTGGAAGTGTCCAAGGCCTGGTTGGATAGGATCAGAAACTCCCAATAAAGAGAGGAAGCTTTAAGGTGATTGGAAGGTGATGGCTCCCTTAGAGCTGTTGAATGCAGCACACAAAAAATATCTGCAGCCTCCTTGGAAAGAGTTAGAGAAGGAAAAAAGCTGGAAGGAATAGAGGGAGAATCTACTCATCTTGGAAAATAAATAAACCAACCCATGCTTAAGTCTGATACTGCTAGGATGGATTTTAAAAGTATTTTTCAAGAAGAAAACTGCAAACTCTCAGAGGAGGCAAGTGTGCTGAAATAAAACTGTAAGTAGGAACAGTTGTAGTGCATAGTAGTATGTATGGGAAATTTCTGCCGGGATTGAGCCAAGTGTCACAGGAAATTTGTAACAATAAGATAAAGCCAAATAATCTTAGGTGCCATAGCCAGGACTAAGGATTACACCAGATAAATGTATAAATCCAGGATAATTGAGCCCCAGAACTACCTGCCAGTCACTTTGGTATGGCAAAATCCATGCTTCTGGCAAGCTTCCTTCTTCCTTTCTGCCTGCCATGAAAATGAGCTGGTTGTTGGATCAAAACAACCACCCTGCTGTCTCTGGGGACAATGTGGGGAACTGCCACATCTGGTACTCAATTTTTAGCTCTGAATAAACAACAAGCAATTAGCTGTTAAATATATCAAATATCCAAGTGTCTACAGTGTCTTTTAACTTGACAAAGAGTGTGGAATTGGAATCATTAGCTAAGCCTCTCCAGTGGAATAATGGAATTTGTGTTAAGAGTTCGATATTCTTTACTGTCTGGGCATTGTACAGTGGGTAAAATAACTGCATTTATGGGGCACTGGTGCATTCATTAATAGGAGAGCAAAGGTGCTCTGCACACTTTACAGCTGCTTATTTCCAGGGATTTCCCTGCAGTGAGCCCTGGCCACGTTGTTCTGGTTGGATTCAAGCCCCAAGGTGATTCCTGTCAGGATGTATTTTGTGTTTTGGAAGATGAGTACCCCTGTACTTGAACAAAAATAAGGTTGTGGGAATTCAAGGCCAGGTTGGATGGGGCTTGGAGCAAGCTTGGATAGTGGAAGGTGCCCTTGATCATGGCAAGGGGTGGAAATGGATGGAATTTAAGGTTCCTTCCAATCTCAACACTTCTAGCATTAAAATAAAATATATTGATAATACTAACAAAAAACCCCGCAAAAAAACAAAAAAAAAAAAAGGAAAAAAAAAAGAAAAGGAAAAAGTGAGAGAGGAATAAACCCCAAGTCTTATTATTAATATTTCTTACTTCCCATGTTCTCTTAATGATTGCAAAGCCCAAATTGCTCTTTAGTGATATCATCTCCCAGCAAGCCTGGTAGAATTCTCCAGAATAACAGAGTTGGCCACTCCAGCAGACTCCAGAGTGCCACTGCCACCAAATCTCCCCCTTTGTTGTGTCTTTCTTTACATTATTTGTAATGGATGGCCCGGACTCTGAGTAGCTCTGCTTCATCCCAGGTTTCAGGAGCGCAGTTGCTGGGGTATTTTGGCAGTTCATTATTTCAATTAACATATTCAGGCATTCCTTCCTCCAGTTTACTCTAGCAGAGGTCTCAGATAATGTGATTGCCAGTCATAAACTGTATAAACTTCCTCATGTGCCATTCAGTCAAACCATGGAACTTTATTTGCAAAAATGTTGATTATTCTCATTCCTTAACGTGTTTTTCAGGTCAGTTCTAAACTGAGCAAGTCTTTCCAGCTTTGCAGAGTTGATTGAGAGCTTTTCTGTCCAACATCTGCATGTGGAAGCAACTTTGTGCCCAAATCCCCAAATGTCCATTAGGAAAACAGCTTTTCATGGCACATTACGAGCGCTACTCAACCACCAAGCTGTTTTCATTATTCGATATTTATTTGAATTTGTGTTTGAAGTGTTGTATCCGGTGCACTGAAAAGATGGTTTGGGAGTTTTTGGCCACTTCTTATTGCATCCCATCACTCTTTTCTGAAAAATCAAGCTGACTGTGTTGTTCTAAATGATGATGTCTTCCCAAGCTGGAGGCATGATTGCCTTCCATTACTAGGAAAATGTTTGGGAGTGAAGACACTGATTTATCTTAGAAGGAATAAATCTTATTCCTAGCTCCATTTGGGATATGACAGGTATCTGTCACCAGCAGCAGGGCTTGTGAATGCTTCAGCTGAAACCCATTTTTTATTTGCACTTCCCACCATTCAGTTGTTCTCGTGCTCTGAGCTGGAATTGCTGTCGTTAAGGCTTCATTAAAGGCTTGCAGCTGAATTGTTTGAGGGTTGTGCAGAGATCACTTTGACTGTTGCAGTTCACTTCCATTAAATCAGACTTCAGGAGGAAAAATGCCAAGGTCAGAAGGAAAGTGTGGGTTGGGATGCTGTAAGAACAGCAGTGATGGGAGAGGATGAGATTGGAGAGCAGCAGAGCATCAGCAGGAGTTGCCACCAAGAGGTCTAGGGTTGATGGCCACAGTGGGAGCCCGTAAAGAGGCCAGGAGCAGTCAGGGATACCCTGGGAAGCTCAGGCAGTGGTGTCTCAATTGTAGACTCACTCCTGCTGACCACTCCTTCACATTGAGCGGTGTTTAATGTCTCAAATCCCACAGATTCAACCATCCAGGAATGGCAAAGATGAAAGCTTCAAGTTAGATAAGAGAGATCCATAATGTGGAAGGGAATGTATAGAAGGAAGTTTGATGTGCTGGCATAGGGGGAGCAGCAGCAAGGCCAGGTACAACACAACCAAATTGTCTTTGTACCCTCAGTATAAAAACAGAAGGCACAAAATCTTGAGCCTAAAAAAATTTTCTGTTCCTAAATCCTTTTGTAAATTATGTGTGTAGAGAGGAAGTGATTTCCACTGCTAGGTCCCAGCATGGCCCAGTGTTGGTAGATTGCGTGGGAAATAGCAATGGAGAAAAGGAGGAAGTTGGGAATTAGCCTGGAGCAAAGGAGGCTCAGGGGGAACCTCCTGGCTCTGCACAACTCCCTGACAGGAGGGGACAGCCAGGAGGGGTCGGGCTCTGCTGCCAGGGAACAGGGACAGGACAAGGGGAAACAGGCTCAAGCTGTGCCAGGGGAGGC
This sequence comes from Toxostoma redivivum, assembly GCA_013397375.1. NCBI lineage: Eukaryota > Metazoa > Chordata > Aves > Passeriformes > Mimidae > Toxostoma > Toxostoma redivivum. The sequence goes on along the minus strand of VXBI01001429.1, from coordinate 23,574 downwards.
TCAGGTTGGACAGCAGGAGGAATTTCTGCATGGAAAAGGTGCTCAGGCCTTGGCAGGGGCTGCCCAGGGAGGTTTGGAGTGCCCATCCCTGGAGGTGTCCAAGGAAGGGCTGGAGGTGGCACTCAGTGCTCTGGGCTGGGGACAAGGTGAGCATCGGGCACAGCTTGGGCTCCATGGGCTGGGAGGGCTTTTCCAGCCTCAGTGACTCTGGGATTTTGTGTAAACAGCCCCTTCCTCTCTCCATCTGTGCAGAGCATTCCTGCAGTGCCTGGAGCAGAAACTGAAATGGAACAGGATCAAACCAGATTTTATTGTATAATTTGTCTCACAAGCTGAAGAGGGATGGGACAAAGTTAATTCAACAGTGTGTGGCTCATGTCTGGTCCCTGAGGTCAGCTCTTAATTTCCAGTAATGGAGTGGGTTTTTCCACAGTTAGATGCATCTCAACAAATCACCAGTTAGTTTTTCAGCCTTTTTATTTTATTGCAAGAATGTACTGGAAATGACAGGAATCTTTAGAATGGAAAGATAAAATGAAAAGGGAAAGAGTTTGAATGTCCAAGAAGAATTGCTTCCAACATTGTTTATTGGCCTGTGTAATGGGCTATTATTGTGCCTCTCAAATGACACCAGATTTCCCTCAGGAAGCTCTGACCTCTTCAAGGAGAGTCTTATGCAAACAGAAAAATATCAAACGCTGTGTTTGGCAGCAACCTGTCAAAATGGAAACCAGCTCTGAATGTTCAGCAGTGACTGCCAAGGGTCGGCAAATTTATTTAGATGGTGCAGCAGTGATGCAACAGGAAAGAAAAACTGGGGAGCAGGGCAGCTTTGGGGCTGCCTCGGAAAATTAAAATTTTTGGCTGAGTACTTTTTTCACAGAATCCTGGAATGGTTTGGTTTGGAAGGGACCTTAAAGCCCATCCAGAGCCACCCCCTGCCATGGGCAGGGACACCTTCCACTATCCCAGGTTGCTCCAAGCCCTGTCCAACCTGGCCTTGGACACTTCCAGGGATCCAGGGGCAGCCACAGCTTCTCTGGGCACCCTGTGCCAGGGCCTGCCCTCCCTCCCAGGGAACAATTCCTTCCCAATATCCCATCTATCCCTGCCCTCTGGCACTGGGAAGAAAGACATTACCCCTTGGCCCGGCACTTCAGGCCCTTCTATAGAGTCTCTCTCCATGCTGTTTCTTGTAGCCCCTTCAGGTCCTGGAAGGTCACAATCAGGTCACCCTCAGCTTGGTGTCACCTGCAATCCTCCTGAGGGTGACCTCCATCCCTTTGTTTGTGTCATTAATTAAGCTATTAATCAACACTTGTCCCCCAAAGGAGACCACTGTCACCCTGAGCCATTGGCCACTATTTTCCTCTCATTTATTTTCTAAATTAGTTCATTTTCTTGGTGTTTATTTTATGTGCTTGGGAGGCAAGCAAGAGAGAAGGGGTGCAGTTTATTAAGAGCCAGTTTAATACACTGTACACCAGTGGAGTTTATGGAGAGAAACATTATAGATTTATGATACTGTTCCTGCAGTAAAGCCATCACAAAGGTGCTCCATCAGTGCATCTTTCTTAGCAGAGAAACTGCTCTGGGTTGGTGCCAGCTCCTTCTCAGGGTTTCCTTTAGATTCCCCAGGTTTCCTGCATTTCCCAGGGCTGGTTTTGGGAACTGTCATCCCCAAAAAAAAGCCATAAACAAGAAGGTGAATTTATCAGGCTACTTAGAAATTTTAGGTCTTCTTTTGACACTGTAACAACATTTAAAAAGAAAATTATTAATAGACTTTTACAAGGCAAACAAACAGCTCCTGTGGTATTAAATCTTACTTGAAAATATTTCCTAAGTAAAGTTATACCTCTGATCATCTACAAATATAAAACATCTGATTTTATTCCATGTCTAGCCTAAAAAGCCCCATACATTTTAATAACACATTTTTGGTGCTTCCTCACCTGGGATGGAGAACTGGTAATAGATTAGAGAGGTGTTTCTAAATAGTAAGTTCTCTGAGCAGCTCCAAACTGGAAGAATCCAAATATTAAGCTTGCAAATTTTTCACAGGAAGCAGCCCCAGAGGATTCAAAAGCTTCTTGATGCAAGTGGAAAGTGTCTCAACAATGGGAGATGGAGGCTGAAGTTACAAAAGGAGATGTTCTTTGGAGTGCATCGCTTCTGAAATATATTCACAAATCACTGTGGACAAGCTCCTCTACCTCTCCTCTCCAACAGTAAATCAAAACTTGCTATCCTTAGGCACTTTGCCAGCAGGAGAGACAGGAGGAGCAGAGATGTCATACACACATGGCACCACTCCACCTCGGAGTGCAAAATAGAGGGTGGTTCTCACCTCTGTGTGCTGAAAAACTGGGAAATGAGAAAGGATCCAGTAAAGGAAGAAGGAAATTTCAGTGTATAACTAAAACTACACACGACTGTAGTGAGTGATCTGAAGTGAGCTGAATATGGAAAAGCTGAACAGGAACTTGCTTGATCCCTCTGGCTGAACACTTCCAGCAGGGCTGAGTATGGGATATGGAAGGCAGAGTTAGAATCATAGGATAGAATCCCAGAATGGTTGGGTTGAAAGGGACCTTAAAGCCCATCCAGTCCCAACCCCTGCCATGGAATTCCTTCCACTATCCCAGGCTGCTCCAAGCCCTGTTCAACCTGGCCTTGGACACTTTCAGGGATCCAGGGGCAGCCACAGCTTCTCTGGGCACCCTGTGCCACGGCCCCACCATCCTCACAGGGAAGAATACAATCCAGCCTACACTTCATTTAAAACCTTAAATCATTTTGATCCCATGGAGAAAATGGGGAAGATTCCAGCAGGTGATGCCAGGTACTGACCTCAGCTACCAGTGACCAAGTGACAAGACCTGGAAGCAATGTGGTTGCTGAAGCCAAAGTTTTAATTGTAGAATCCCAGAAATGTTTGGGCTGGAAGGGACCAAGATCATCTCACGTTCCAAGCCATATGCCATAGGCAGGAAATTCCTGGTTTCCACTGGATTGTTATCTCTGAGCTCCCATGGACAGATCAGTACTGGTAAATTAAGCAGCACCAGGGTCTTTTCAGTGTCTCTGAAGCCAACTGGTGTGGGCTGAGCATTTCTGTTCATTTCTTGGCCTCTATTAAGATCTGATTAGTGAGAGGTGCCTCTGCCCGAATTAAGGTGCAAAGTGCAATTACGTCAATAATATGGAATTTATGTAGCAATGAATGTGAGGTAGAGAGATAGGAAGGAATAGAAAAAAGAGGAGAGAGAGAGACAGATCTAGCAGAAGATTGTCACCATTCCTGGATCCAGCTCTGTCCTCCTGGTCTTTCTTCATCCTGGATTTCTCAGTGGTGAAGGGTCCCAAAGACCTCTGGAACTTTTCTCTATTTATATATTTTAGCAAGCAGGGAATTAATGCTCATGGCCATCAGGTCTCTTACACTATTGGTTAAATGATTCTCTTGTTTCTAATGCTAATTAGTGCCAGCTCAGAGTTCCTTTTCTTTTGAGTTGGTGTTTTCTGGGATTGAAGGTCAGGATCTGTCTCTGCCAGAATTCCCTTTGTCCCAGTCAGAGCTGCTGCATTGGCTTTCCTTGTGTCTCATAAATTCTACCTTTTTCATGTCTATTCTCAGCAATCCCTTCTCCCCAGCTTTGTTAACCTCCCCCTAAGCCTAGGATAACACCCAGACCATTGTTTCACCTTGAACTTATCTCAAGTGGGGGGGGGGGTTCTCTGCAGTTCAGGTTCCAGGTATCCACAGAGGAATATTCTGGGGGACTTTGGTAGTCACTGGTGGTGGCAGCTGCCATCTGTCCCTAACCTGGGGTGAGCTTTGGGTGATGTGTGTATGACAGTTGCTTCTCTACACACTTTGCCGCAGTGGGAATTTTTCTGGGGATGGATTTCCCAGGATGTGCTGACTGGATCTTGCCTTCACCAGGCCTGGAGTTAATTCCACCCTGTTACTCTCTTCTATCCTTATCTCATGGATTTAACAGTGCTTGAGATAGGCAACTGTTCTCTTTAATCCTCTAAAACCAGTACTGGCACCCAAACCTGAGTGGTGGCACCTCCCAGTCTGTTCCCAGCTGTTATTTGGACAAGGACCAATTTACCAGGACCAAAAGTGTCCTGGGGTCTGGAAAGCAGGGCAGGTCTTCCTGCCTTTCCTCCATTTTGCTATTGTCACAGTAATTTTCCTTCCAGTAATTTGCCTGGCAAATAAACATGATGCTTCATTACCATTTGAGATACTTATTTTCATCCTTATTAGATACCAGGCACTTACAAAGCAACTTCACATGTATTTTATTTTTTTTTCTATGCAAACAGGGAACTTGTACAACAAAATAAAGGAAATGCAAATGATCTGTTGCTAAACTTGACAGGGTTTTTCATTTGATATCATTAGGCTCCATGTTCCTATTTTCACTTAGCTCTGAAATCTGCTTACATACTCTGCTGTTTACTATTCCTGTCGAAAGCAAGGAAGGGAGTGCAGGATGTGTTCGGGAAAGACACAACCCGGGAAATGCTGAGAGAAAGAATCAACTGCACAAACAATTTGCTGTTTACAGTGTCTTGATGGAATTTCTTAGTGTAAAGATAAAAGTCTTGAGTTTGAGAAAGCAACTGAAAACTTCATTCAGTTCCTGACATTCTTTTGGTCTTCTATTGGAAAGTCTTATTTTGGATGGTGGTGTGTTTATGTAAGATAGTTGTCAAAAAATATAAAAGCTTTTGTTTTCATGGTTCAGAAGGTGGTGATCCTGCCCCTCTGGCCAGCCCTGCAGGCACCTCTGGAGTGCTGTGTCCAGCTCTGGATCCTCAGCACAGCAGGGCCAGGGAGCTGCTGGAGCGGGGCCAGCGGAGGCTGCGGCGCTGAGCAAGGGCCTGGAGCATCTGGGTGCCCAGGAAAGGCTGAGGGAGCTGGGGGTGTTGAGGCTGGAGAGGAGCCCCAGCTGAGAGGGGCCCTCAGGACTGGGCGTGCCTGAGTGCAGGGAGGGCTCCCAGCAGGGCCCAGGCTCTGCTCCGGGGGCCCAGCAATGGCACCAGAGCCACGGGCAGGCCCTGAGCCCAGCAATTCCCCCTGCACAGGAGGCACAACTTCTTTCCTGGGCAGTGCCCAGCCCTGAACAGATTGCCCACACAGCCTCTGGGGCCTCCCCATGAATGGTTATAACTTGATTGAATGCAGAACAAAACATTTAGGACATGTGATAGTTACCAGTTACTCCCTGTTTTCTGTGTGACTCTCAGGTTAGTTCTATTTCAAGAATTGTTAATTGTCTATTTCTTGTCTCTTCTTTTGTAGGCTTTCTGTGAAAAACAATATTAGAGGTACTTCCCTCTCCAAGAGAGCTGGAGAGGGATGTTGGACAAGGACATGGGAAGTGGCTTCCCACTGCTGGAGGGCAGGGATAGATGAATTGGGAAGGAATTGTTCCCTTGAAGGATGAGGAGGCCCTGGCACAGAGTGCCCAGAGAAGTTATTTTTAAGTAATTAAGACATCAGCCCAGCACCACCATGTTCACCACTAACCCAGATCCTCAAGTTTTTTGAATGCTTTCAGGGATGATGAATTCACCACTTCCCTGGGCAGCCCATTTAAGTGCTTGAGAACCCTTTCTGTGTAGGAATTTTTCCCTTATATCCAATCTAAACCTCCCCTGGTGCAACCTGAGGCCATTTCCTTTCAGCCCATCCTTTGTTACCTGGGAAAAGAGACTGCCACTCACTTCCATGTCCATTTTCATTTCCACAGGGCAATAGAACAGCACAAATTTAGTTAATCACATCTAATATTCTTTCTAATTCAGAGTTTAGTTTTTAAGAGAGCTTTCAGATCACAAGTGAAGTGAAATTCTGTGAGTTCTTAGCAACCTCCTCCAAATGTTTCGTTTCAGTTCCCTCAGCTTTTTCTTTATGCTGAGAAGTGTTCAGAACGTTTGGTGAGGGTGATTTCCCTGTGGAAAAGGAGCAGGTCTGGCTGAAGGGGAAAATAAAATCTATCATAGTTTGCAAGTCAGGTGATGAAAAGTTTAAAAACCTGATCCTCAGGTAACACTTTGAAGCTGGTTATGTCCTTGCTGCTTCCCTGACATCCAGGTCAGGGAAGTGTGAAATAATTGACTGGCTCTGGGGAACAGCGTGGCTTTTACAGGTTTGCTTTTTCCCCTGATAACTGCAAAACTGCTGCTTAAAATTGGTTTTTGATAGTAGCACTTTAGTGGCATTAGGGACTTGGGATTTGAGTCAGGAGGAATCACATACTCATGGAGTGGTTTGGATTGGAAGGGACCTTAAAGCTCATCCTTGTTCCACCCACTGACGTGGGCAGGGCCACCTTCCACTTGTCAGGGTTGTTCCAACCTGTCCTCTAACACTTCCAAAGATAGCAAAATGTGGAGAAGAAGGCAGTGCTTGATTGCAAAGGCAACAAAACGGCTTAGAAAAAGCTTTTCAGAGTGCAAAATAAAATTCCTACAGGCAGGATGCAGTGCCATGTATTCTTGGTTTTTCTATGTTTCTATTGGGATGTCTGCAAACACAACCAGGAGCTGCACTATTGACAAGAAATCTGCCCCACCTTGTGTGTGCTTTAGTGGAATGGGGAAAAATAGGATGGAAGGATGTCAGACTGGTGTTTGTATCTGTTCTGGCCACTGTAATCCATCACTCTGCTTGCTCCCAAAATCTCCTAATCCAGGATTCTGCTCCCAAATCCAGTATGATCCTCACTCAGTTGTCTGACAGCTCTTGTCAGTTGTTTGGAATTCTGACTCCTGGATGACAGTGTGATCAGAGGCTGATGCACAGTTGTAGGTTACAAAGGGTCCTGTAGAATTCCGTGGATAACAAAGGCCTTTTTGATGCTTTTTAGTTCTGTGATAAAGCAATTCTCAGGAAAAGATAGGATTTGCTCTTTCCCTTGAATGAAGATGCTTCCCTGTTCTCATAGAAGGTGAAATAGATAAGAAATTGTGCTTGTTCCTCAATCTGTTATAAAATCCAGTGTGCACTTCCTCTGCAGTGCTCCACTCATCACCTGAAGGATTCCTTTGGCCTCTGGGCAAAAATAGGAGGGATCTCACAGCAGGAATATTGTAAGGTTGAATTACTGCTTAGCAAGACTTGTATCCAAATTTAGTTGAAGAGGGAAATTTTGGTCTGTGATAATTTCTCCTGTTTGATGAATCCAGGGGAGGCACCAGGATGATCAGAGGGATGGAGCAGCTCTGCTGAGAGGAAAGTCTGGGTCAGTTGGCAAAATTCAGCCTGGAGAGGAGAAGTTTTGGGGTGACCCAGTTGTGACTTTCCGGGCCTAAAGAAGCCAACAGAAAACATGGAGAGACACTCTGTAGAAGGGATGGCGTGACAAGGGGAGTGACTTCTCACTGCCAGAGGGCAGGGATGGATGGGATATTGGGAAGGAATTGTTCCCTGGGAGGGTGGGCAGGCCCTGGCACAGGGTGCCCAGAGAAGCTGTGGCTGCCCCTGGATCCCTGAAAGTGTCCAGGTTGGACAGGGCTTGGAGCAGCCTGGGATAGTGGAATGTGTCCCTGCCCATGGCTGGAGTAAAAGAAGCTGAACTTTAAAGATGTTTCCTTCCAGCCCAGGCCATTCTATGATTCCAGGATTCTGTGTTCAGTGGGCACCCATCCCTACATTTCTCCCACACTGCCCTTTTCATTCCCTTTTCCAGAGCCTCAGATTACAGTGTCTGCACCTTTCCAACATCTGGAAACAACTGGGAGACTGGAGCCAACCTCAGACTAAACACATAGGGGCACAAGTTTGGAAAATAAATTTTAATGACTCTTGGGATGCACCAATAAAACCCAGGTCTGCTGGCAATGCTAATTTTTTTTTCCCCAGGGATGCTTTCCTGCAGGAAAACCAGCATGAGCAGATAAAGAGGATGGAAAAACATCAGTAAATTGTCCTTCTTTTGCCTCTTTTATAAGGAGAAAACAGCTGCATGTGGTGCACAGGAGATGTCAAGGAAATATTAAAAAGAATTATGCACAACCATGAGCAATGTTTAGACAGGGTCTGATAATTTTAATAATTCAGGGTTAGAGCAGAGCAGTGCAGGCTCCTGCTGCTCCTCTCTGAATGGTTTGCAAACAGACCCCAGGATGGCTCCAAATTAAGGTGAAAACATTCAAGTAATTTAATTCACACCTTCAGCTTCCACTGGTGATCACAGTGCTCCCAAAAATACTCAATCTGATTCATTATTTAGGAGTCCTTGTGTGTTTAAAGTGTAAATCAGACTTTTCTAAACAGAGAGCAAATAAACCTCATTGTTGATTGGCTTGAGAAGTGGCTCAAAGAATTGGAAAGCAAACAGGATTTACAAAACCAGTTTTAAGTATTTATTTGAGACCTGACATAGCCCCAAACTGTGGCCAGGACCTCCAAAAGGGGTTACCTGGATATACGGGGTGTGAGGGAAGTGTGATGGATCTTCATCTCTGTGAGTTTTGTGCAGAAACATTAATTTGGATAAAAGTTTCCATCAGAATTTTCCTGGCCAAGGCCATGCCCCGTTCACAATTCCTGCCTCCTCATTATCAATCTTGTATTGAGAGATGAGTCCCCCCCTTATTCCTCAATCCCAGAGATAGATTTAAGATTAATTCTGAAAGATGGGTTCATATTTTGAGACATAAACCCAGCAAAGCTTGGCATCTCCTCAGTGGCATAATACTGTATTTCCAAAGATGTCATTTTCCTAGAATCAGAATGAAAATTAGGTATTTTTCCATTTTCTGTTGAATGGGAATGGAAAAATGGTGCCCTCAAGAAAATGTGGATGGAACAGAAAAACCAGGGGCTCCAGTTCATGGGGATCATGTGCATAAAGGACCATCAAAGAAGAGGCACCAAAGGCCCTTTGTCTCACCAAAATCCTGGGCTTATCTGTAAGAAAAGAGCCAAGAAAGCCTCATTGCTCCAACTTTCTCTTCCTACACCAAGTTTTGGGGATTTGAGGTTCTCCCATTTGGCAGGAGGACCCTACAAGCCTGTAGCCCTTCCCTGGTCACCTCGTTGCAGAGCTGAGCAGCCATGGGCTGATTTTGGGGTCACATTTGGCATTTGAGGTGGTTGGAGGTGACACCAACACCTGTGTCAGCTCAGGCTGCTCCCTGTTTTTGGGGTGTGTAGGCACCCCGAGCCTGACCTTATCTTCCCAGCAGCCACTAATACACCAAAGGAGGCAGATCTCTGATGAAAACCAGTTTGTGTTGCTACACATTTGTCAAACCTGGCAGAGAATATTCCCAGGGACTTAAAAGCAGCACTATTGGGAAATTATCCATCAGGGATCTTGGGAGGGAATGGAAGGACTGCAAACACCAACAATACACACGGTCTGCAATTGCCTCCAAAATAAATCACTGCAGTGGGCACTGAGTTCATTCCAGTTTTCAGCAGCAGTATTTTTGGGAGCTGTGATTTTTGACCTCTGGGTGTGAATTTCTGTCCCATTTAAGGAATGGTTGTTGTACAATTTGCAGATGCTGGGGGTTGCAGTTTCTGGTTAAAATCTGCCCCATTTGGACTTAGTAGGAAAGGTTGGAGCAATGGTTTCTGTGCCTTCAACCCATGAATTTGAGGAAAAGTTTAGGAAAAAAATCCCAAAGTTAGTAAAGGTGAACATACATTTCAAGGAAAGTACTTGGGCTTTTGAATTGAGCAGATGAGTTGGATGAAGAAAAACAGACTGGATAAAATTGGGTTTTCTTTGGCTTGGGACCCATTTAACAGACAAAGAATAAATACAACATTTATTAACATAGTCTCAATAAAATAAACCAGGTCTGAAATAGAACTGAGATTGGGTTTGTGATAATATACTTAAATGAGAAGACTTGGATATCCCTGGGAGTGTGGCTCCTTTTAAGTGCAAATCATTCTGGTTGCAGGTACCAAACTCCATAATCAATGTACATAATCAGAGGATTTGTGTTCCCAGGAGTTCAGCCCTGCCTGGGAATATGCACAAACTTCATTAATATGCATATTTTTTCCCCAAAGTACCAAAATAAACTAGTTTTCATCAGGGTGAAGGTATAAGGAACTTACTCTCAGAAGTGGGAAAATTCTCAGGGTCAAAAGTGTCTGTAGAAGTTTTTGAAGACTCAAATGGAGAAAATGATCCCCTGGAGGGGGAACCTCACTTCTGCCATCTCCTGCAGATTCATTTTGCTTTTCCTCTTGGAATGCAGAGTATTGCTGGACATCTAAAGACTTTGCAGACCACAGTCCAATCCTATAAGTACGCTCCTGTGTTGCAAAAAATAGGTCTAAATGCAAAGAAAAGCCTTATTTGATGTTTAGAAACTTTTCAACAACATTAGTGCCTTCCAACCCAAACCACTTCATAATTCAATAAAGTTTATTCCCAGAGCAGTCATAATTCCCTCACACTTTAAAAAAGGGCTCTGCCAAAACATTCAACTAAAATAATCTCAGGATGTGTCAAAATCAGTCAGGAAGTGGCTCCTCACTGAGCACTGCCAGACTCCTGTCTTTAGCAGAGCATAACCAGCAGATCCCACATTTCATGGCTTTTTGTACCTGAGCCTGATGCCTTTCCCACAGAATGTTCACCTGAGATTAGGCTGTAAAATCAAAACCTTCCCTTTTATTTCAGCCTAATGAGGATTTTCAGCTCCTGGATTCCTCTCAGGGAGACAGTCTGATGTAAAACAACTGTTAGAAAACTTACAGCACTTTACAGTTTTTCATTTCATTGTCCTGTTTTGCAGCCATTTTTGAATAATTGCAACAGGCTCAGAAAAATTATGTTCCCTCTGACAATAAAACATCTTTCGTCTCTTGTCCAACCTGTTGAGTTCTGGCTGGTTGAGTTGTTTTTTAAGCTAACAGCTTCCTTGACTTTGATTCCTTGAAGCTTATAATGTACTAATCCCTTGGAAATCAGTACAGTCATCCCACAAGATACCTCAGTCATCAATCAGGCTTCAAGGCAGGTGGAAAAGCAACCAGATTGTTTGGTCTCCATGGAAGATGGAAAGCTGTTCTTAAAATTTGCTTCTGGTAATGGGCAATCAAAATTTCCCATCAGTCTTTTTTTTTTTTTTTT
>VXBI01001429.1:286-12415 GCA_013397375.1 Toxostoma redivivum | reverse complement strand
TTTTTTTTTTTTTAATTAGCCAGGAAAAATAGCCCTAATGATAGTCCTGGGTGTCCTTTCCAGTGGCTTGTGCACAAAGGACAGAAGGGCAGGCCCAGGGCAGGGCTCGTCCCCTGGGCTGGCCCTGCTGAGGGACCTCGAGGGCTGTGTCCAGTTCTGGGCTCTCCTGGCCAGAGAGCCCTGGAGGGGCTGGNTCAATTGAGTTTTTGTTTTTTTTTTTTTTTTTTTTTTTTAAATTTGCAAAGCAGATTTTTTGTAAACTCATTGTATCAGTGAGTTACAAATATCACTGGACTGGTTTGCTTTAGTGCTGACATTCATTTATGGGAAAACTGGTGATGCAGACACATCAGATTTATCATTAGGAGGTTCCCTCCTTGGCGTTTTAAGGCAGGACATAAGGAAAATCTTACAGATATCTAAGGGGGAAAGGGAAAGGCCTCGGAAATATCAGAGACCTAATAAACTAAAAGAATAAAACGTTAAGGATGGCTATTAAAAGGCTGATCTGCAAACTGCTATCTCTCAGAGAGAGTACAGGTGCCTCATGAATATCTGAGGAAAATCCAGCCCATTTTTAAGAGGAAGAGAATGCCTGGATCAAACCAAGTCTAACAAAAGAGCTTTGTGAAACCAAGCAGAGAGTGAAGCAGAGCAGAGTCCAATGAGATGTAGAATCAAAGCAGTGAGGTCAGTGAAGTGATGGTGGTTGACTACAGACTATGAAATTCATCACCACAGATTTAGAGTTGCTTAGGTATTTTTATAAGTGGATTTGGATTACCAACCTTTCTTTGCATCATCATTGAGGCACACTAACGAGGGCAGTGCACGAACTGGTGGATTTTCTACATTTGACAGGACTTATTGAGTAGATATTAACACTTGGCAGTGTCACAGGGTTGGAAATGAGCTGGGTTTTCCTGGTGAAATCCTCTTTATATTAAAACCAGTGCTTGTCTCCCAAAAGATGCGAGGCCAAGCTCCTGGAGCAGAGTAGAACTGTACAGATGTTATTGAACAGGAAATTGTGCCAAGAGCCATAAAACACCTGAGTAAAAACAATGTTTCTCATGCGGCTAAAAAGTTGTTTCTTGTTGAACTTGAAACCAGTCTTTGGTGCAGTTTGGCAGTTCTACTCCCAAATATTTGGCAATTTTCTTCCAGTCATCTCTGTTGTGTCAGAAAAAAATTAGTTTCAAAATAAACAATTGAAAAGACCTTACTGTGATGCTTTCCCCTCACAGGACTGCAAACCAGTTTGCTGGGGTTAGCATCAGTGATTATTTTACTGTTTTAGCAAAAAAACATCAGCCCCTCTTGGGGCCACGCCTCTTGGATGAATATTTTTCTACAGAGTCGCTCTTATAAAGTGAAGGTGTAAAGAAACTTCATGCTACACTTTAGAATAAATTATTTAATAACAGGAGGTTACATGATAAATACTCTAACCTAATTTAAATGTTCTTCAGCTACTGATATTCACAGATTTTCTTTTTAACTGCTGGTGAACTTCCACAAAAGACATTTTTTTTTAATATTTTGGTGTGAAGCAAACTGGGGAGTGTTAATTTTGCAGAAAAATAAAATTTCAGAGGAGTGGTTATAAATGCTGTGCATGCAAATCCGAGGCACCGGAGGGCAACACTCAGGGTAGTTTGTAATGCTTGACATTTGGGAAGTGAGTTGGGAGTGTTTTCCACAGGAAGTTGTGTACATTGTGGGGGCAGTGAGCTGACTGCTAAAAGGGAGGCTTAACTGGCAGGATGGGACAAGGCAGTCTCTCGTGAGACCCCACCTGGAATTCCGTGCACTATTCTGGGTAAGAGGGACATGGAACTCTTGGAGCAGGTCCAGAGAAGGCCATGAAGATGCTGAGGGGACTGGAGCACCTTCCCTCTGGAGCCAGGCTAGGAGAGCTGGGGCTGCTCAGCCTGGGGAAGAGAAGATTGTGTGGAGAGCTCACAGCTCCTTCCAGGGTGTGAAGGGATACAGGGAAACTGGAGAGGGACAAATCATCAGGAACTGGAGTGCCAGAACAATGGCGAATTGGTTCAGACTGACAGAAGGAAAATTTAGGTTACATATACGGAGGGAATTCTTTGCTGTGGGGGTGGTGGCACCCTGTCACAGGGTGTCTAGAGAAGCTGGGGCTGCCCCTGGATCCCTGGAAGTGTCCAAGGCCAAGTTGGAGAGGGCTTGGAGAAACCTGAGATAGGTGGGAGGTGTTTCTGCCCTTGACAGAGGGTGGAATTTTGGTACTTTAGGATTTCTTCGAACCTAAACCATTCTGGGATCCTGTGATTCCATGAAAAGACCCATGCTGAGAGCTGGCTGCTCCTCTCAGTACCACCTTTGTAGCAGTGTCTTCACATCCTTATGCTGCAATTCCGTTTCTGTTGCAGAGCAACTCCAGGTACAAACACTCTTTTTTCCTGGAGAGCTTTATGTAACTGTGCTTTTTCTCCCCATCGTCACCTTGATGTGTTGCTCTTGCTGCAGAAAATTTATTCCAAGTTTGGTTGTTATTCCCATGCTTTCATTTGTTCGAGGTGAGATTGGGAGATGATTGCTCAATGAAGAAAAAGCTCATCTTGTTAAGTAGATAGCTGAATGTGACGGGTCTCATTGTCAATTTAAATCATTGTGCATTGCAAGTGCTTCTTCTGGCATTGTCTGATACAGCTGCAGTGTCAGAGGCAGTTTTTCATTACAGATAATAAGGTTCAGACTCTTTAAACATCACTCAAAACATAAAACACCACAAAGCCGAGGTAGAAAACAGCATTTTCAGTGTTGCAATGCTTGCAAAAATACATAAGAATGTGGATTCCCTATAAATTCCTCCCTGGCTGTTCAATGTCATTGCAGGCACTATCCTGGTTGACAACATGCTGATCAAAGGCACAGCAGGAGGGCCTGACCCCACCATCGAGCTCTCCCTGAAGGACAACGTGGATTACTGGGTGATCCTGGACCCCATCAAGCAGACCTTGTACCTGAACAGCACTGGCCGGGTGCTGGACAGAGATGTAAGTTTGGGGCTGGTTTTCTCCACAAACATTAATTTCTAATTAACTATACACACAAGTGCAGCTAGAATATAATTCCTGCATCTGTCTTGTCCTCAGGTGGATGTGACCAGAGTTAATCTGGTCCTTTTTTTAGGATTTATTGGGAGCATACAGGAACTTGACCATATCTTCAAATATTATTGTGGACAAACATAACAACAAAGACCAAAAAAACTGATGTTAGGGTTTGATATCTGACCAAGCTTGACTCATTTGTTGAATTAAACTTTGATTCTGGTTTGCTGACTAAAAGACATGCTGCACACCCTGTGCCCTGTGACATTTATTAGAAGCCTGCTTTCCCTGTGTACACTGAATTATGAGCTGTGAGAGGTGAAGGAGTTGTGACTGCCACAATTCACTCGCAAAGCTTGACATGTTCCATTGAGAACGTGCTGGCTCAGATTCTTTTTTTAAGGCAGCCTAAATATATTTGCTGTACTCGTTCCTGTGGTGTTAAGGGAATATTGTCAGGGTAATTTTTATAAAAGGAAAGATGAAAAGCACAAAATAATAGGAGGGTTCTCATCTAGGCTAATTTCATTGAGGAGAAAACACTCCAAAAATGGAGACATCTCCTCACAGTGTTGCAACCTTGTGACAGAACCTGGAAGTAAAATTGACTTCCAGGTGCTTTAATCAATATGGCAAGAATGCTGAAAAACTCAGGGCTTCTCCTTGGAGTGCAGGGAAGTTTGTTTTGTATTAGCTTGATTGATTAATTTGTCTTCTCCATGTGTTTTGAGATAAATTCAGAAGTACCAAAAACAACATGCAAATTTCTCCTCATTTCCATTTGCTGGTGAAAGGCACTAATTGAATACAGCTGTTCTTAATTTTGTTTTAATTCACAAACTGTTCTCCCATGCAAAGCACAAAGTGTGGCAGAGTGGTCATGGTGGCAGAAGACTTTCTGGGAAAGAGTTGGCACTTCCTCAAGTGCCAACCAGCAGCTGCAGGAGCAGCTTTGGCCTCTCAGGTTTAATTTTAAACCAGAGCAAAAAATGAGAGCAAGGCTGGAGAACCACTCTAAGAAATGTGGCGTCCATTCTTACCACCCCACACCAATCCACAGGGAGTTAGGAACCAAAATCCCTGTTGGATCAGTGCTAATTCTTCTTTTCAAGGCCATTTATTGACACTTTTTTGTCACCTTAATGTGAATCAAACTCAATGCTTTACCCAAAGAACCTCATCAGATTATTTGAGTTTCAATATTAGTTACAGTCTAAACCAATTCCTATTATTGTGAGTTCCCAGACACTTTACAGGGATGTTCTTTGCCAGAAGCAGACTTAACTCCCCAGGAAGCAAGTGTACATTTCTTAATTAAATACAGGTAATACTGTGTTTACATTGGTATTTAAGGTATTGATTCCTCATTTTTTACAATGAGCTGGAAAACTTCTTACCTCTAATACTGTGTCCAATCATCTGTGGCTATTTAAGTTTGGTGGGCTATGAGAAGAAAAATCTGGGCTTTAAGGTGGTTTAGATTTTGGATGTGATGCCCCCTGTGCCTCTCTTGCATGGCCTCAGGGAACTGCTGTCACTCACAACCCCAAGAAAAGGAGAGCAACCCTCAAAACCCCCAGAGACTGAGTAAAATTATGAAGTGTGTGTCATGGGCATTATTAACATGGCACTTTTAGGGACATGGGTTAGTACTGAGTTAACAGATGGACTCCATGGTCTTGGAAGTCTTTCTAACCTTATGGATTCTCCTAAAGGATATTTCCAGCCTTCAGAACCAGGGCAGTGCTACCCCAACACCACAGAACCATTCAGTGTGGGAGGGTCTCTTTTTGGTAACAAAAACCTCAACATAATTTTCTCATCTTTCCACTTAAATCAGCTTAAAATTTTGCAGCATCAGTAAAACTGGGAGTTTTATTAAGCTGAACCTTTAGGTTCAGGTTTTTATTAAAGAGCAAAAATCGAAGTCTCTGATTCACAAATGGTCGCATTACATGTATTTGGATACTCTTCCCATTTTTCTCTCCCTGCTGATTCAGTCAGCCTGATCCTATCCTTTTTTTTTTATTTCTTGCCTTCCTTGACAGCAAATCTTCCTAGATTCCACCGATTGCTACTAAGAATGATGGTGTGTTTTCTAAATAAAATCAGATAAAAAGAAAATTCCACACTTTTCTTCTAAAACTTTAAGTACTTATGAAGAATGACCAGTGATAAATCAGAACTGAAGGTGCAGGGTGCTGCTGAAAAGTGCTGGGATGATTCGTCCCTGGTTTCATAAACAATTTGTGGCATTGTGCCACTGTTTATTTACATATTTTTGTAAATTTTCAGAATATCAAATATTTATCAAGTATCTGCCTTTTCAAATAATTATATTTTTCTTGGGCTTGGCTAATTAATCCAGATATGCTTAGTAAGGACTGCAGCTTATTAAAGGCAGCCTAAAAAATCTTGGATCTTAGTCAAATGAGTAGTAAAAGCCACTCCAGCCTAAATTCTTTTGTCCATTCATCAGTTTGGGAGTTTTAGAGCATTGCTGTGTTCACTGCAGAGAGAAAAAGAGGATTGTCCACACTGAAAGTTGTTTCTGAATTATTTTCAAATAAGTGGTAGCAAATGTGATTTATTTCAGACTTTACCTTTCAATTCAAGACAAGAAAGAAACAAAAATGACTTTGGAGGGTGTCCAGAGGAGACCACAGAGATGCTTCCGGGGCTGGAGCCCCTCTGCTCTGCAGCCAGGCTGGGAGAGCTGGGGGGGTTCACCTGGAGAAGGCTCCAGGGAGACCTCAGAGCCCCTGCCAGTGCCTAAAGGGGCTCCAGGAGAGCTGGAGAGGGACTTGGGACAGGGGATGGAGGGACAGGACACAGGGAATGGCTTCCCACTGCCAGAGGGCAGGGATGGATGGGATATGGGGAAGGAACTGTTCACTGGAGGGTGGGCAGGCCCTGGCACAGGGTGCCCAGAGAAGCCGTGTCTGTCCCTGGATCCCTGGAGCTGTCCAAGACTGGGTTAGATGGGACTTGCAGCAGCCTGGGATAATGGGAAATGTCCCTGCCCGTGGCAGGGAGTGGAATGAGATGATCTTGAAGGTTTCTTCCCACCCAAGCTTTTCTGGGATCCAGCGAATTCCAATAACAATAAACCAAAGGCTCAAACAGGTGACATTTTCCGGGTCCCTTTACCGTGAGCTTTTCCCCTTGCAGCCGCCCTTGTCCATCCAGTCCATCGTGGTGCAGGTGCAGTGTGTGAACAAGAAGGTTGGCACCATCATCAACCACGAGGTGCGCATCGTGGTGCGCGACCGCAACGACAACTCCCCGCAGTTCCAGCAGCAGCGCTACTACGTGGCCGTCAACGAGGTCAGAGCTGCCTGGTTTTCCTCCTTCTCCTTTGGGTGGGGTCACTGCTAAATTCCAGCTTTCTCTGCCTCCCCTTTGAAAACCAAAAAATACCATTGTTTTCAAACCCCTGATATTTGTGGCACTCCAGAAAAACCCATCACTTTGGTAGGCTTCAGTTTTTAGCATCTAAGCCTGCTTTTCCTTAAGGAATACAAAGACCAACATATTTTTCACCAGGAGATTGCAGAAGACACACAAATTTAAAGCAGTGTTCATGAATGAAGTGTTGTTTTCTGTTAAATTAAAGCACTTTTAACAACAAACCAGGAAGTAAAACAAACATATGTATGAAGAAAAGGAAGGTAAAAAACACTTTAAAAAGGTTTATTAAAAATATTGAAGCTTGGCAAAGTGCAGATGTGGTTTATTGCTATTGCTCTGTATTAGATGATGCTTGTGAAATGAATTATTTTATTCTCTATTATTTATTATGTTATGTTTTTTAGAATAGAGAGCTGTGGATTGGATCACTGTGTCATTTGAAGGAAAAAAATTATTTTCTTCTTGAAAATATTAGTACAGCTTCATTTCACTTTCCAGTGAAGTTTTTCATTCTGTTAGGGACTGTATAATCTGCCAATAAGCAGTGCAAAAAGTATGAGTTTTCAGATTAGCATCTCAAGGCTTTAGTAATGAGTAGAACCAGGGCCTTACATGAAGTATGGAAATTATGTGGGCTGGAATTATGTGGAAAATGGAAAGATGGGTCAGTTTTCTGCAGGTGAATACTGAAAGAAGTAGAGTTTAAAAAAAAATTATATTAAATATGCAGCTTGGTGGGGTTTGGTTTGTGGGGTAGGGGTCTGCGAAAGAGCATGATGGCTTTGATGGTAAAATATTTCATTTGTAGAAATTTCCTGTTTCGTTGTGTTTGGAAGATTCAGCTTTTCAATGTGTCCTTGTGTTGTCTCTGTCTCCATAACCACGCATGTGCAGGACAGCTCATTGCCCTGGGAAAAGGAGAGACATTGATGAGTTGAGGCCTAAATAACCCAAAAGTGTGTAGGAACCCCCCATCCACACATTATATTGGACCTGGAACTGAGAGAAGGATAAACAAGGCTTTTCAAACTTCCTGGTTTTAAATTAAAAAGACATGGTTTTGGCACTCCAGCAGCCCGTGTGACTTCCCACGGGAATCTGGGAGCACCACAAAAGTCCTCCATGGGCTTGTCTGTGGTTTTTACATTGGCCTTCACATGGCCATGGAGTTTCTGTTTCTACAGACCCGGTGCAGGAATGTTTCTGGTCCTGAGTAAAGGCAACATCAGCACGAGTCTGAAGTGCCTGTGTGAGTTGTGCTGCAGGGCCCAGATCACTTCCAAAACCTGCATAATTTTTGCAGTGAAACCAAAGACAGGGACTATGGCTATTCTAAGAAAAACAAGGATTTTCCATAATGAGGGAGAAGTCCAAAAGGCAGAGTGCAAAGTGCACCATTCCCAATTATTGGTGTTCAGAAATTGAACAACCTTCTGAGGACACCAAGCATTTATTGGAATCATTGCTGGGCAAAATGCACTGTTGCTCTTTCCACCAGCTGCACCCTGATTTAATTAATTTATTCTTTTCATTTTATCTCTGTTCCATGGATAACATCTGACATGGCACCACTGTGTCCTTGAGCAGCACCCAGTGAGTTCATGCTCTCATTAATTAATTAACAAAAAAATAATTCACAAAGCATCCCAGACTCTCTCAGAGGTTTTAATGAGGGATTAAATGTTTTAATGCTCATTTATTCTGCTTATAATTGGCACTGCCTCTGGTGAATTTAGCAACAGGAATGCACTGGGAGGAAAGGTTTGTGGTTAATTTTTTGCTTGTAAAGCAAAAAGTACAGAAATTTCTCTCACATATAGAACATAAAACAACTCAAAGAAGGAGTAGATTTTATTATATTCTGGAGAAATTGAATGTTTTTTATGTCAAGTTGTCTTTATATCTGAACTGTCCCCAACATATTAAGATGAGTTTGTCAGAGAAGCTGAGGGTAGTTGTAAATAGCACCATAAATCCTGGTTTCACACTTGTTTTCCATTTGCACAGAAAAAGACATGGTTTAAAATTACGTCTGGATTTTTCCAGAAGGCATAGATTGAGATGGATGTGGTAGAGTAGTGTATGTTTAGGTTAATACCAAAAGAATTCTTGATTTTTATACTTGATGGAACCACTCTGTCCTGAGTTAGACCAAAAGCTCCCCTAATCCAGGGCATTTGTTTTGCCAGTGCCCTGGCAGATGCTCAAGGGAAAAGCACAAGGATAAGGAAAAGTTCAGTGATGCTTCCCTAATGAGTTCCCTGTAAAGCCCTGTGTGGAGCAGCTCTATACCAATTTTGTCTTTCCCAGTTGCTTGTGGACATGGATATGGTGGTCCATCAGTTCCTTCCTTACTCCAGGTGTTTTGTAGCCTTTTTTCCCAGCATGTTTTGTCTTTATTTGCCATAATTCCTCACTCTACTGCTTCAAACATCTTAATCTGGACCCTCAGAACCCTGAAACAACTCAAGACATAAAGAGTGTCTGTGGAATATTCTGGGATTAGGGATTTAAGTGTTTCCTTCCATCATTCTGACACTTGTACCTATAGAAGACCATTGGGTAAAGGTGACCCCAAATGAAAATGTGCAGATAAATTAATGTGAGTGGTTTGAAAATGTGGCTTTTGCAGCTGAGAATCAAAATCTTCATTACCTGTTGATTGAGGAATACTTTTTTTATCAGGATTTTAATTCTTCTGTTAAAAGTATGGACTTGTCACATGGAGCTGGACTTGTCCTTGTCAATGTTGATGGAGGCTGGAATGTTTGTTGGATGAGTAGCTTAGCTGGGAATGGCAGTGCTGGGATCTACATTAAGTTACAAATAAAATTGATTTTTTTAAAGTTTTGGTTGAAAACAGATTTTCTGTTTCCCCACCGTTTTGGAGCCAGTTTTCCTTTTCCCTTCCTGATGCTTTTACAAGTCCAAGAATCTCAGCCATCTCTAACTGATCTCCAAAGCATTAGGAATCCCCACATGGAAGTAAAAGCAAGTGAAGGTTGATGTCACCATTTTTTATGATAATGAGAAATCCTCTGCAGAGTTATTCCTTTTATATTTTTTTATGACATATTTTTATTTATGTGAAAATATTCCATTGTTATTCAGTTAGGAAAAACTCCTGACAGTGACATTAGCCTGGGGCTAAATTTTACCATATTGGTGGCTTGAAGATTTGAGTTATTACCATATTAAACCAAAGTTCTGCAGCTGAGTTAAAATTCAGAAGAATTATGCAGCTCAGTTAATATTCCACAGGCAAATCTATGGCATTGCCACAAGGGGTTTAAATTTATGGAGCCTAATACAGGGATTAGGAAGTAAAATCTTGTACTGCTGAGGCCCAGTGCTAGTGTCTGTGTTTTGTGTTAAACACAACTTATCTGGATCATTTTTATCTGAGCTAAATACAGCTCCAATTCTGCATTGCCTGGGTTTTATAAAACTGACTTTCTTTGCTCTTAGTTTTTCACTTTCCTGAGTCCTATAGGGCAAGTCAGGAGCATTTAGTAGCAGGTTGTTTGGAAGTGGAGGTGGAGTCCCTAGAACACTGTTGAAGTCAGTATTTATTAAATGCATCTAACCTTAGAGCTGCTTCTAACCCAAAATTTTGGGGTTGGTTTGTTTATTTAGTTTGGAGCTTTGTTTTTCTCCTTTAATTTAGCAGAGATGGGAATCCTTTGCAAAGTAAGAACCTTTCTTGAACTTCAGTCATCCCAAAACTTTGCGTTTGGGCTGTTGAGAATTGAACTTGTGCTGAATTTTCATTTCTTGTGGTGTAATTATTCCTGTCTTTTTCCTCGCGGTATCGAAATAATTAATCTCTGCAGGTAGACATCATCAAAAGAGCGTTAGCTCAGAATGATTAGCTGTAAATCTGCCTTTGCTCTGCTCTTTGGGGCCACTCTGAAAAACTATTCATTTTTAACTTTGTAAATAGTCAATAATAGGGAAATTTATTTTCCAAATGTTTTATGGAAAAGCTCCTGTCTGCATCTCGACTTCTAATAGCCATTAATCACACTGAAGGAAGTTTTTAAGCACTACAGCTGTAGACTGTGGAAGATTTATTATGTGCATCTCCTCTTATTTGTTTAATTGCATTCTTTTTGGAATCTTCCTTGTTTCATGTCATCATGATACTTTTCCACTGGATTGAGTTCCCACAGAGATGATTATCCTCAGGCTGTTGGTGACGCTCCTGGAATTGTTTCTTTGCAATCCCTAATATTTTGTTTTGCATAAGGTAAAACACTCAGCATGATTAAGCCCTTTGATGCACAACTTCAGGCCCTTTCCCTTGGACATAGCAAAGGTTCCTATGGAGAAACAAAATTCCACTTTTTCAGTGAAGGAATTTTTCCCAGTATCCAACCTGAGCCTCCCCTGGCACAGCTTGAGCCCGTTTCCCCTTGTCCTGTCCCTGTTCCCTGGCAGCAGAGCCCGACCCCCCCTGGCTGTCCCCTCCTGTCAGGGAGTTGTGCAGAGCCAGAAGGTTCCCCCTGAGCCTCCTTTTCTCCAGGCTAAAGTTGCATTTTATTAGGGAAACTGCGTTCCTCCTTGTTGTTCCAATAAGGAAGTGACAGCAGTCTCTCAGAAATCCCTTACAAATTGTGGGAAAATGTATTATGGCTGGCTAATGGTAAATATCATAGTAAAAATCAGCACAATGCTGAGATCTCTGTGTAAGAAGTTTGTGAGGCTTGGAGTGCTGAGGGCCTCTCCCACATGACTGGAAGTGGATTTGAAGTACCAAGTTAAGAGGTCATCCGAATTTTTCTAAAGGCTGCAGGAATCTCTCATTGGTCTTGAGCAGGCTGGAAATCACAAAGCAATGGAATGTCCTGAGCTGGGAGGGACCTGGGAGGATCATCCAGCACTGCACAGAAACCCCAACAATCCCACCTTGTGCATCCCTGAGAGCATTGTCCAAACGCTGCTGGAGTTCTGTCAGGAAGGAGTGGAGAGGATTTTTTCCCCCAATGTTCTTTTCTATTATCATTTGTGTTGCAGGATAGAAAACTTTGATAAAATGGAAACATGCATGTCCTGAGGGTCTGCACATCTGCAGTCAGTTATTCTGTGTGTAATACATCAAATGCAAGACTTTAGCTTTTGACTTTTACTGTTAGAGCATGGAATTGAAGTTCTGGTGTTTACTGATGTGTCATTTTTGCAACTGTCTCCTTTGTTATCGCTTAATAATGTGCTTTACAGTGCTGGAGCCTTTTTATATTGGCCACTATTTATCTGCACACTGTCAGAATGGACTGGTGGGAGCTGTGCCAGCAGCTCCAGGGTGTCTGTCATCTCCCAGGCTGCTTGGATGTAACAGCATTTTTACAATATTTAATAGTATTAAATATAAGTAATTTTTTTTTTTTAATATGGAACACCATCTGCAATACTGTGTTCACTGCTGGGATCCTCAACAATCGAAAGATGTGGATCTTTTGGAATGACTCCAGGGGAGGCCATGGAGGGGCTGGAGTCCCTCTGCTCTGGAGCCAGGCTGGGGGAGCTGGGGGTGTTCACCTGGAGAAGAGAAGGCTCCAGGGAGACCTCAGAGCCCCTTCCAGAGCCTAAAGGAGAGCTGGAGAGGGACTGAGGACAAGGGATAGAGGGA
>VXBI01001428.1:213903-227742 GCA_013397375.1 Toxostoma redivivum | reverse complement strand
ACGTTTTTAGCAGTGAGAATTCCAAATTTCTTTACAGGATTTCACAAATTCTGCAGTGATGATTCACTGTGAATATCCAGAGCACCCCATGGCTGTGCAGCACCCAGGCTCCAAAGTGCTGGTAGAGAGAAATCTTGCTAAGGACTCCCAAAGTTGTGCTAAAATGAGAGATTAAGTGAATTTTGATGGAGAAGGGAGGAGGAGATATAATTTTGCCACAAAACAGTAAAAACTCCCCAAAATAGGACAATGCTGAGCTGAGATAAATCATTTAAAGTGGTCATAGTCATGACTCACAGAACACAAGCTGAATACGTGATGATTTAAATTATAGGGATAAAGAAAAGTTTTAATGAGATGAATTAAAGCTCTGAAGATGAAGATAATTTTTTTCTGTATTTTGTTAAAGCACGAACATGTAGGAACATTTCTGACGTGAATAATGCCTCCTACTGTTCTAAAATACATTTGTCAGGATTCAGCTTCCACAGGCAGAGTAAAACTGATCAAAGGCTGATAATATGACAAAATTAAAGAGGGAGAACAGACAATGCCAGCAGCACCCATGGAATGGCAGCAGCATCTCCTGCCCTGGAGCACTCTGTTCATACTCACAATAAACTGGGAACACAAGTAATTCTTTTTTCAGCTGTTAGAGGTAACATGTTTGGATCCTCCAGGTTTTATCCAGTCCTGTCAGGACAATAAAACCCTCTGCATGTTAATGTTGTGTATTCAGGATTAGCATTTCCTGGGTTTAGCTGCTTCCTAAAAGATTGTAGAAGACTATCACGTATTCAAAAATCTTTTATTAACTTCATATTAGCATTTTGAGTCTCTAAGGAGGTAAATGTTGTTGCAGGTTACCCACAAAGAATTTCAGTAACGAGCAGAACTCTGACACCTGTCAGCTGAGTAAATTCCACTGTTTTGTAAATATTGATCAAACAATCATGGCTAATGATACAACTCTAAGTGAATTAGACAAATGTTCCCACATGGCCATCAATTTAATTCCCACGCTAAATTAGCTTCTTTTGTAAAGCAAAACCTTTTAAAGGAAGATAGATTGTTCGGTGGCATCCACGTCCATGTCAATTACAGCTTTGTTCTGGTGGGGCTGCAGGAGAACACAGGGAACCCACAGCTCCAACCTGGAGCATTCATGTACTGCCCACCCCTCCAAAATACGGGCTGGCTGCTCTGAGGGACACAGAAATTATTCCTTTTCTCTGTATCAGCCACAGCTGAGCTGAGGTCAGCACCAGCAGGAAATTCTGATTTAATTCACCTCAGCACCAGTGTTAGAAGTGCAGGACATGTTGTTGGCTCTTTGCAAATATTGGGATAAATGCTCTATGGATAATGTTAAAATAGCATTTCTGTATGGATATAGTTTTTATTCTTCTTTCTCTTCTCTCTGCTAATAGCAAAAGTTAGACATAAGTTTTTTAGAAATAATATGCTTAAACTACCCACTTAATTAAAATAACAGCCCATAAAGGTGTGATGGGAACCCTGCAGTGACACGACAATTATCAACATTAATTATCAACATTAATTATCAACACTCACCGGTGCCAAAGGCCGGGACCACCACCCGAATTAAAAAGTGATAAAAAGAAAATTAAAAGCACAAGCCAAGGAACGCACACGCTCTGAAAAGGCGGAGCCAAGGAGGGGCCGTGCTGAACAGTTCCCAAAAAAAGTTTAACTGTGCAGGAAGGGCTGTGAATATGGAACAAATTAATGTTTGTAAAACGGATTTAAAGGGGTGTTCCCGCAGCAGCGGTGGCTGTTTTAACCCTTTGTTTATGTCTGTCTCCTATTGTCTTTTTATTAAACATTTCAAATTCTAACAGAACAATGAACCGTGTTTTTCACAGCAGCGTGTCAGAGCTGCCCTGCACATGAGCTGCGGATGGGGAGCCAGGATGCCCCAAAAGCATCCCTGCGAACGGGCAGGAAACGCTAATTAAACCCCGACTAATGAATCTCCCGGGGTAATCAGTGCATCACTCTGCAGGGACACGGAGCCCGGTGGGGTCACTCTGCTCCCACCCTCCGAAAATCGGGAACCCTCCCCAGTGTGCTGCCTCTGCAGCTCCGGAGCTCTGCTCAGTGCAGCAGCTTAGAAAGCCCGATCTGGAATATGTAATGCCTTTTATTGCTGATTTCAGTCTTTATTGGCAGCAGTTCATTAGTTTTGGGAGACTGGAAAGGCTCCTTAAAATGAATCTCAACCAAAGGGTCGTTTGTTTGCAAGCAGTTTGTTTCCAAATGGTTCAGCTTAAATAAACTGGCTTTTTTTGTAAACATCATTACATTTCAAACTCAATTTGGTGACAAAATCACTATTAACCTTCTCTCCCTACACTCTCCCCTTGACACATTCCAGTAGCTTCCAGTGGCTGGAAAGAAAGACCCGAGCAGGTCGTTACTCAAAATTACGAGCACTTTTCCACCTGTAAGAAAGACAGCTGCAGTTTAAATGATCTTTGTCACTTGGGACAGAAAAAGCTTTGCCCCGGGTGTGTTCAAGGGAGGAGCAGAGCGCAGCAGGAGCCTCAGAGCCCTGCTGGTACATCATGCAAAAGCAAACAGCAGAAAAGGAAGGGGTTACAGAGGCAATTCGGTGCTGCATTTACAGGTGAGTAAAGATCTTTTTGGAAGAGAGGTCAGCTGCTTGGATATTCACTGGCTAACTCAATGGAAGTGCTGAAATGCCTTCAGAGCTCCTGAGTGCTCATCTCACAGTTCAGTTTGTTATCAGAGCAATTAAACAAGTCTGTGAGAAAAGTTGTGTTTTTCTCTAATTGCTTTGTGTGATAATTGGTAAAAGGTTCGTGTCAATCACAGAAGCATTGGGGTTTGTATAAACCAGAATACCAAGCTCTGAAGTGAAGCATGGACACCAGAAAAACGAAATTATATTATAAAATAATTCTGTTTAAAATCACCTTCTTATGTTATCTTATGTTATGTTACATTATATTATGTTATATTATCATATGTTTTTCCTAATAAGTTGTATCGGCTACCAGCTTGCAAAATCAAACTTCACAGCAGCCCTTCCTGCTCCTTCCAGGCATTCCTGAGCAATTCCACCTCTGCTCCCTCCTCCTGAGCCCCCCAGCGCTGCTGCCAGAAGAATTTACCAGAAGTTCTAGAGCACGGCTGGCAGTTATTGATGGGCACCCTAGGGCTGCCCAGGAAATGGAACACCTCCCCCAGGACTCACTCCAAAATGTACTTTCATTCTGAGTTCAAATGGAAGCCAATGAATCAAAATGAATTGTACAAATTCATGTAAACATTTCCTTACAATAAACAAGGTGCTATGAACCATTTAAATGAAAGCGTTTCCAGGAGGAGATGGATCATTTTGCGGGCAGCTGTGATTTGGGACACAGGTGATGATGGGAGGGCTGATGTATGATCACACCATGGAGGATGGCATGGAACTGCTGCTTCTCCTGAGTGCCAATCTCAGAGCAATTATTCAAATGAAAGTTCTGCCCTGAGTGGCTTTTAAAAGCTTTATTTTTCATTTCTCCCAGGCATGAGTGCAGAAACCCCCGTCCCTCACTGCCTGCCCACACACCTCACCCCAAACACAAACCCCAATTAATCATGATTTATTCCTGGCCTACAGAAGATTCAGTTTTTCTTCAATATAATGTGGGAATTAATTTTCAGGCAATAATTTCTTTTCTTTCCAATTCTTTATGCCTCCAATGTACTGCAGTGCTTTGGATGTATTTACTTTTCTATCTCTAAAACCGAGCAGACAGTGCTAATCACCAACTTTGGATGTATTTACTTCTTTTTATCTCTAAAATCGAGCAGACAGTGCTAATCACCAACTGAATATGGGATCTGAGTGAAGGACTGAGCCATAGCTGTGCAGGGAGTGGTGTAAAGGCAAACATCCTCCCTGGATCCTTCCTGGGGCTCATTTCTGTTTCTCTGTCTCTGAACTGGGTCACTCTCTGACTCGTTAATTGTCTTCTGAGGTCTGACCCATTTTTCTGAGTAGTCCTCTAAGACCTCTCAAAAGAGGGATGAAAGCAGTCCAAATTACTGGTGTGGGGTTTCCAGGTTGCCTGAATAATCTGAACAGTTATCTGAATAATCAGGAAAAGCGACTCAAGTGTGGCAGGAGGAAAGGGGAGGGCAGAGCTCAGATTTTGGGGGAGCCCGAAGGCCCCAGATGGGCTGGGGGAGGTCAGAGTGGGCACAAACCCACATTCCTGCATTTTACTGTGTGCACACTGAGCCTTTTTTGATGAAAAGTTGCCACAACACTCTCATTCCTCAGAGTACAAAGAATCAGGAGAAAGAGCAGCCTGGCCCAGCCTGGATCAGAAACAAACAAACACACCAATACTCTTAATTCTGAAAATTGACTGCTGCAGTTAATACACTTAGTTCCTGTTCAATCTCATCAGTGAATAGTGGGCTAAAAAGAAAATTTAATAGGGGCAATTTTCTTTGATTAAGTGAATTATCAAAAGTAAATCAGAATAATTGAAGAAATTGAAAAGGCAGAATAACATGGCTATTTTGTTAGCATGGGAAATGCTTTACAGTGTCCTCCCTGGGCTGTTGCACTTCCTGTGGATTAGCTGTTATGGGATAAATTACATGGGTAAGTTATCGAAATTTTCTCTCACCCACAAATCCATCATTAAAGCAAATGATGTATCTCACAGGAAGGACTTTGTGGGTTTTTTCACCACTACCTTCACTGAACAGCAGGACAGGGATTTCTGAGTGCTTTACTGGCTGCCATGGGCAAACATCACTTTCTAAATTCCACTGTGATATTTGCAAGAAAACACATCTGCTCTTTCAGAAATGAAACCTCATGTCCTGAGACAGCCAGATAGATAGAGATGTCAGCAAGGAATGTGAGTCACTGAGAAATGGAAAAAACCAATTCCACAGCAGGAAAAGGTCTCTGTTTAGGGGAAAAGGCAATGCTGGTTTGAGATATGCAAAATGATAGAGCCATAAATTCTCAGGGCTTTATGTTTAGAATATTGAGCCTAGAAGACTCAAGATCCAATTCAGGTCTCTTCCTTTTTTATTTCCTATTCTAAGAAAGCTACATTTCCTGCCACAATTTCAGTTTACTGGTATTTGTCTCACTGTCATAAAACAAATTTTCCACACACTCTTTCTCCTTTTTTATGAGCAAACATTTTGTTGTTTCAGCCCCGGGTTCAAGTCCAGTGGAAATTCAAATAACATCAGCTGCATGACTCAAGAGCAGAGATGAAGTCAGGATCTTTACAGGCACTCCTGTCCCCAGAGACAAGGAAATGAGCAGCAGCCTCTTCTGGCTGCAGACATTGCAGTATCTGATTGAATTTGGGAAAACAGAGATGGCTGCACTCATTAAATGCCTCACAAGCATGAAAGCTAAAACAAAACTGGAATCTTGTTCATTGTAATTACTTTTTCCCACATATATCAGCCTTGTCTCTCAGTGTTCAAAGGTCCATTCTGGAAATTGGAACCATTTTAGTTCCCACTTTTTTTATCCTGCTGCTAAGATGGCTGGAACCAAGAATTTAAACTGCACAGCTGCTGGGAGCTGGCTTAGCAACAGACATTCCAGCAATGCTTTTGTGGTAATTAGCATCGGCAATTAAACACATGGCTACTGACACACACCGTGATTGGGCACCTTTGTGGTGCTCACACTGCATTTGTTTTATATTTGTTTTTTGGTTTATATTTTATATGTATTTTTATATTTATTTTATATCTTTTATAACAGGAAAGGTGTGGTGGCACCAATGCTTTGTGGCTGTGTCTGGCAGTGAGAAAACAGCAATGCCAAACATACAAAATTTAATGTATTTTAATAACTGCAGCACTGATGGAAATGCAACCTTTCCTGGATTTAGCCATGGACCCAGGTCATAGCTGGCCTAAATTACTGCAATGGATCAAATTAAAACTCCTTGCCCAAACATCTGCAGCTCCTCAAAAGCTGACCCAGTGAACCACGGGCAGGGCAGCAGGGCATGGCAGAGCAGGAGTGCTCTGCAGACACACAGTTGTTATTCTGATCTTTAAAACAGAGGACTGAAAATATTTTCACAACCAATTGTATGAAGGCACAGAGTGATTGAAAGAACAATGTGAATTTTTCCAAAGCATAATGAAAATTACTGGGAAGCTCTGCTGTGGTAGCAAAAATAAACTCCATCAAATGGTGTTTTGAATAGTGAAAGAAATTCAGTTTTGACTTGGAATTCAGCATTTAAATAAATGTCAAGGGGGAAGAAAGGGTGGGTCAAAGAAAGCCTGGGCTGTTACATCTTTCTTGATCTTTGTCTACAGCAGAAAGCTTGTACAAGGCACTTTAACATCTTTTCACTTCTTCAGTCGAAAACCAAAGAAAATAAAGCCCAACTACAATACAGAGTAACCAGGGAATTTATCTGAATCCTTTTCCTGTGAATCTGTAAAAAAGAAAAGCCCTCATGGGATAAAGCAGAATGGCAGATCTCACCCTCAGTGAGCTGGAGCAGAAAGAAAACCCAAAGATGCCTCATTCAAAATTCACCTGGGTTAACACCAGGGTCTGCACAAGAGCACTCAAAGAGGAGAATCCAGGACAAAAATATAAAGTAGAAATGTCTCCTGACAAGTCAGTGCAGCAGAGCTGTCCAGATTTGTGAGACATTTGTTCAACATGAACAGCAAAAAGCACAGAGCCATGGGTTTTGTTGGGCTGGGAATATCCAGAGATGTTCTCCAGCTGTGTCTGTGTCTGGAACTGACCAGAGCAGCTTCCAGCTCTGCAGGGAGCAGCAATCACAACGTCCCTGTACTGGTTCTGTGGTAAAATGGATTTCATTGCCTCAGTGCCACAATTACAGCTGGCAGCTGCTGCTCCTGCCTCTAAGGAATACTGGAAATGCCACCAGAGTCATCAAGGAAAGTTCAGGAACAAGTGACAGATCAGTTTATGGAGCATCTGTTTGGGGAGGGGCTGGGGAGTGATGGAAGGGAAGAACGAGAGAGCTG
This sequence comes from Toxostoma redivivum, assembly GCA_013397375.1. NCBI lineage: Eukaryota > Metazoa > Chordata > Aves > Passeriformes > Mimidae > Toxostoma > Toxostoma redivivum. Next base: position 220,695 of record VXBI01001428.1, on the reverse strand, counting down.
CACCACACACATGGAATAAACAATAAATATCTGCTGGAAAAAGGGATCTGGGAATCACTGGGAGCACCAGGGCAGCACTGGGTGTCACTGCATGGAGATCACTCCAGGTGACATGCCAGGGTGACATTACATGGTGACACTCCAAGTGACACTCCACTCCAGGGTGACACTCCAGGTGACACTCCATGGTGACACCCCACTCCATGTGGCCTCTCCTGACACTCCCCAGCAGTTGGACCCCTTGGGTCACTCAGGCCCCGGGGCTGAGCGGTTCAGGGGGACAGGGGCTGTGGCTCTGTCCAGCCCCCGGGGTGGCTGCAGGTCCTGCTGCTCCCCCTCTGCCACGAGAGCTTTGGCAGCTCCCCTGGAGGGGAGAAACCCCGGGAGCAGCTCTGAGGGAACTGACACAAACACACAAATATGGGATAAACACAGATATGGGACAAACACACAGATATGGGAACAGCTCTGAGACTGGCACAGACACACAGGTATGGGACAAACACAGATAAGGGACAAACACACAGGTACAGGACAAACACACAGGTTTGGGACAAACACACAAATATGGGAACAGCTCTGAGAGGGAACAGCCCTATCTGAGACTGACACAATGATCCAGGTATGGAACAAACACACAAATAAATATGGGAGCAGATCCAAAGGGGGAGCATCCCTGCCTCAGGCTGACCCAGGAGCAGATCCAGGGGAACATCCCTGTCCCAGGCTGGCACAGGCACAGGAGCAGCTGCCAGGGCAGGGCAGGGCTGGTGTGCTCTGCCTCTGGAAAGGAGCCAGGCAAAACCAGGATCCTGAGATCCAAACCCCAGCACAACTGATTGGGAACATCTGCAGATCTGGGCACAGTCCAAGCTCGTTTTACATATCAACACCAACTCCTGAAAATTCCGTGTAATGTACAGTACAATGGGGCACAGATACCGAACAGAGGTAGCAGGAATAAAAGGGGTTTGTAGGAGTGTGAGTATCTCACTTTGTCAGAAAGGGGAAGGTGAGAGAAAGGAGATGCTCATGAGAGCTTGCAAAGAGGTGGCAAACAAAGCATCTCCCACCTGAAGGGAAGTGCAGATGTTGGAGCACTGTCTCAAACAGTACAAGAAAAGTGCATCACAGGCTCTCATTTATGCACCTTGTTATGGTGGAAAAAAATAAAAATCAATGCTAATTGCATATGTTTTCAAAAATACTCTAAATTACTCTATTAAAATAAAGATATGCCTGAGGAAATAGCTCCTGCCATGCATATTAATAGAGTAAGAGAACTCCTTTGAGTTCCATTTCCTGTCTCTGTGTGTTTCCCAGTGAAAGCTCTGCAGTTTGCACAAGCTGATCATGGGCACTTGGCCTGCCAGACTCTCAAAAAAATAAAATAAAGAGGATAAAACACAGCTCAAGATTAATCACTAATGCAAATCAGAGCAGTGACACCAAGCCTTGCCAGCAGTCCTGAAAGCAAGGAGGCAGCTCCCAGTGCAGGCCTGGTGGCAGAGTAAAGAAAAGGCAGGTGAGGAGAGCTCCAGGCAAGAGCTCCAGTGCAGGACCTGCCCAGAGGGGAGGGAGCAGCATCCAGAGAGCCCCCAGCACTGGCAGCAGCTGAGGAAAGCAGGACCAGCAGCATCCATGGGAACTGCAGGGTCTCTAGGAGAGGAAACTATTCCTCAGTGTCATCGGGGTTTGAGTTAGAAGCTGAAATTGAGAAGGCAGAGAGCTCAGAAATGGAACAAACCCAAACTTTAGAGGAGCTGTGTGTCCTGGACACCTGCAGCCAGGTGTGAGATCTGTTCTTTAGCTGCTTTAGGCACTTGGGGCTCATGAGGAGCCTGCAGCGCCCTCACTTTCTCTGAAATGAATCACAATTCATGAAGTCATTGTCCCTTCCTCCCCTGGCAGTGACCAGGGCTCACAGACACGACTCAGGAGTCCCCAGGGTGTGGAAATCAGCAGGAACGTTAATCAAACATGAATCCTGAAAGATGGCACAACACTGAGCACACAGCCAGAGCCCTTCACCTCCTCTGCTCCCAGCAGGAGCTCACAGCTCTGCATTTCCTCAGCCACACCAATAAAATAAATTTATTTTGACCCCAGCAAGCAGCCACTGAAACTCACTCTCCCTCTGAGCCTCAGGATTTGCCTCCCACTTCTCACCTCATTGGGAAGACACAGGAAAATCAACAGCTCTGTGTAAGAGTTAAAACGCGGATATTCAGATATAAATCCAAGTTCTGTATCTAGCTATCTTTACAACTCACTTAAAATGAAATTTAGGACACAAGAAGTGTTACATGAGCCTCTCCTCCCTCTCATTTGTCATGGAGGCAGGTATTGCCTTCAATTGTGTGAGCATGTCAGCAAAGATTAGCAACTGCAAAGTGCTAGGGATAATAAAAGTCATTTTACAAACTGATTATCGCTGACATCCAGCAAAGAAATAACAAATATATATCAGAGATGGCTCAGCCCCAAACACAAGTTTGTGCACAGAATGGGCTGCTATAAGTGGTGCTCTTTTAGCCACACTGGGGAGATTAATTAAATTCAGTAGAACAGAAATAGTCAGTGTGAAAGCTGTGTTCATAAATGGATAAATCTGCACTTTTCAGGACAAAGGCTTGTCAAGTCTTTATGTCTTCCTTGCCTCTCCAACACAAAGAACATTTTCTTCTGTAAATTTCTGTAATCCACCAAGAGTGGAAATTAACATCTCCAGACCATCATTAACAGGAGCATTTTGAAACACTACAAATATTCCATTTGCTTCAGTCTGTGCTTTGAAGTCCCCCAAAACAGGAATTGTTCCCAAAGGTGCAATCACAATTATTTCATCAGAACACAGAATTTCAGAATACAGAACACAGCAGCCACAAAACTCAGAGCTGGCAGAGCCCAGCCTCTGCCCCTGCATCAGTGCTGGCTGGGGTGAGGGCAGAAAACGCTCAGGAATATTTGTCCAAAATCTCTGAGCCGTGTTTCGTGTAAATTGAATTCTAAACAAGAGTTCAGACAAGGGCAGGAAGGCAACACCAGGTGGGGGCTATAGGGCAAGAGTGCCTGGAATAAACTCTGAAGCTTGTCTGGAAGGAAATTGTTTAACTTTAACACTTGTTTAACCTTAGCAAAGCTGTCCGGGTCCCTCAGTGGCTCTGATGCTGCTCTCTGTCAATTGTTTAACTTTAGTTAACCCCATTTCCCTTGAAATACAAAGACTGAAAAGGACAAATAATGAGACATTATAAAAGTAAGCTAGTCTGCAAGTGGAGGGAACAACTGGAAATTAAATATCTGCTATAAAGGGCATCCTAAAGCGTACTGGGGGGTAGATAGATGCTGGGGGAACATGAAAGCTGTGTGGTTAGAAAGGAGCAAAATATTTTAACTTGTATCAAAAAAATGCTAATAATCCAAATGACATTGAGAAATTAGAGCAGTGGAAGGAGAGCACATCACAGGCAATTTTAAATGTAAATTCCCTGCAAATGCAAGAAAACCCTGCAAAGGCAATCAGAGAGCAAATTCTAAATTACAAAAGCCAAAGATGAGAACCTCAGATGTTCAGCACACATCTATAAATCCTCATTTATAAATAACTGTGAGTGGCTGAGATCTGGGAATATTTCTCTCCTTCCACAGTCTGCTCTGTTCTCTTTTTCCACCTGGAAACTGTGAGAAGCAAGGCTTAAAATCCATGATTCACATCTAAGACTGCACAGTAACTGCATAAATGGCATTTATCATATTATCTAACCTGGAAACCAAGGGTTATGTGTGTCAAACTGAGCACATCCATTCGTACATACATGCGTGCATATGTACCTGTAAAATGTCTGTGCACAGGTAAATCAGCTCTAGAAACATTTGAAGCAAAAATATCATTTCTGCTTCCCTTAAATCCACAACCCATAATCTGTCTTTCTGAAGGAACCTTTAAAGCAGGCAATTTATTCTTCAATAAGGCTTAAAAACCCCTAAATGCGAGGCAATTAACAAAATTACATCAAAAGCGGGTGACAAAGAACTTGAGTAACTGTTAAGAAGTGAACTAGAACTAGATTAGAACAGGAAAAAAGCACTTTTCACTGAGATACTGGGTGGAATGAAGAAGATTTAATGCAATTCTCAGGTATAAAGAATGACCTTTGGAATCGCTGTGTTTGAAGTGCCCCGTACAAACAGGGAGAACAATAACACCGACTCTGTCTTGTCTGATTAATTGTAAAAACACCGAGGGAAAGGTGACTCGTTCTTATAAATGGAGCCTCGAAGGTTTCCTCTCTCTCCAAAAAATTAAAGAATATTATTGAAAGGATCTTGTGTGCTGCGAGTCGCCAGCACGTAAAGAGGAAATTCATGCCAAGTTAGAGTTAACAAATAAATCTAAAGGACAAAATGGTAAAATGGACAGATTTTATTCCCATTGAACAATGTTTGGGAAATGCAGGCTGCCCAGAAGGCGTCTGCTGGATTTCAGGAAGGCCATTTGTCCGGGAAGTTACTGGGGCATGGACTTGATTCCAACTCAGAGAAGAATTTAAGATTTATCTCTAAGTAAGAATTTAAAGTAGAAAGAAATTTGGGAGGGGAATCCAGAAACGTCTGAGTTTTCTATTCTATCAGAACAGTGGAATTCAGCAGGTTCACTGGGACAGTAGCTGGATTTTTTGGGAAGACGTTCTAAGGAAAAAGGAAGAGCAGAAGAACTGGCAGATATTAAAACAGACTCCACAAAGGAGTTTCCACAGGGGGAAAACACTTGGCACGACTCTCTAAAGAACTCACAGATCTGAAAAGAACAGCATGAAGGGGAAATGGAAAGATGGGACAGAACCAGAGGTGCACAATCAGAAAAACAAAGGTTAAGAGGGAGTTACTGCTGGCAAGGGATATCAGAGATAACGGGGAAAGTTCTTTCAGTGCCATGAGACAGGAATGTGAGATTATCTAAAGGAGCTGCGAGCAAAGACTGAAGGATTCCAGTTATTATTTACCATCCCTGCCTCCCCCAAAGACCCGGGTGCTTTTTGTGCTCATTTCTGCAGAGGAGCAGCCTGCAGGCTGAACCAGCTCAGCTGACACGTTCAGACAGCCTGGAGGAATCTTCCCAAAACTGTTCACAAACTGCAATATTAGCACCAGCGAGAATTATGTGTTATTAAATAATATCATAGAATATAACACATAATATAATATTGTGTGTTATATATATTATAATATTATAACACACACATATATATAATAATATATAATATAATACAATATAATATAATTAATATAATATAATATAATATATAATGTGTTAAACTCAGTGACTTAAGGCAGCAGGACTTCAAAGATGCTGGAAGTGCTCCTGTGTCAAACTGCTGCTTCATCTCTCTAACAATCAGATCCCTGTTCCCTTCTTGGTTTGTCCCCTGCAGTACCAGGAGAGTGCTTGGCAATGGCCTCGATGTGCTCAAAATTCAGCAATTCCGTGGTGAGTTGGTTCCTTCAAACAGTGTCCAAGGGAATAATTCCTGCTGCAAGCAGCAGTGTGTCTGTCAGCTTTCCCGGCGTTTAGGGGAAGCAGGGAGTTGTGAACTCACCTGGAGTGACATTCCTCCCCTCATTGTGCTCCAAGAACGGGACAGGTATCAGTGAATAAACCCTAACTGCAGCTCCAGTCTGGCACTCCATCAACAATTACAAAAACCGACCAGCACAGCCAGGTGACCACACCTGTGCTTTAAATCCTCCCCGGGGACATCCTTGAGAGGCAGCACAGCCAGGTGACCACACCTCTGGGACATCCTTGAGAGGCAGCACAGCCAGGTGACCACACCTCTGGGACACCCGTGAGAGGCAGCACAGCCAGGTGATCACACCTCTGGGACACCCTTGCAAGGCTGGCCCTGCAGCTCAGCAATGCCAGCAGGATGCTGTGACACGTCTGTGCCTGAATCCTGGGCACAGGAGCTCCACTCCTCACTGCCGAGCAGCTCCGTGGAGCTGGAAACTGCAAGGAAGTAAATTTCACCCAGAATATTTTATTCTTTTCCTCCCCCCTGCCTGCCTGTTGTATTTTTACTTCTGTCTGCAGACCTTCAGGCACAGCACTTCGGTAGAGTTTCTAAACACCAGTGCAGTGTAACGTGTACTTGGTGTTTATTGCTGCAAATGGAACACCAATTAGATCATTACAAGGGAGGATAATCACCTAGATTTATCGGAGAAAATCTGCTCTGTGTGAATATCTGAACATATTCATGGCCCCATGTGTGAAGAGATGAGGGGCTGCCCTCAGGTTTTTTGAAGACACTTAGCATTTTATTACAAGTCAGCACTCTTCCTCTGGAAAAAAAATGGAAAAAATGGTTTAACAGCAGAGTTCTCTTTGCAAGCTGACGTTGAGATACTCTGAATAAAGATAGCAGTTTATTCCCTTAACTCCTGCCTGTGGCATGTGCTCGATAAAACACTACATAATTAAGTCAGGAGATCAATATGTGACCCTGTGAATTTACAGCCACCAAGACATCCCCAATATTCGTATGTATGGTCCCAGACATAATTTAATCTGTGTACTTGCACTGCAACTTGGAAGGGAATGCATAAATAATTCAGAATTCTGTGCAAATGTGCCATTGCAGAGCCAGCAAACAGAGTTGCTGTGCACCCATCCCCAGGCAGGCTCTGGGCAGGGCAGGAAATGTTTCCATGCTGAATTTTGGGCCCTGTGGCACCTCTGAGAGGCCCCTGCAGCCACATCTGGGCTGAAATCCAGGAAACTGCTGCCCT
>VXBI01001428.1:170532-213838 GCA_013397375.1 Toxostoma redivivum | reverse complement strand
TCCTTGTGATTTCTAAGTGGATCACATGCTGGTTTGGGTCTTGAGGCCAACACTGCATAAACCAGGAACTTTCTGCTCATCATCTGTATTTGCACATTGGAGCAGGGGAAAATGCAGAGGAAATTGCACCCAGAAGTGAAGATGATTTATGGTGCCTTGGGCCAGCGACACGATTTATGCACCATGTCCTACATAGCCCAGCCCAGAGGCTCTGCATAACACTTTGATGAGGATTTAATTTACTTCCTGTGCTGATAGTATAGTCTGTCATGTCAGAATTTAAGTACATTAAACAGCAACACCATAAAACTTCTCATTTCCATTCATAAGTCAGAAGTAATTCCAGCAAGGGAAAAAAAAAAAAAAAAAAAAGGACATTTCACATCAGAAACAGATTCTCATCTTCTGAGCCAACTTTTCTTTTTCTGATCCCCCATCCCTGCAGGGGGGTAAGAATTCAGCAATTCCACTCCCAGAGCTTTGTCCAGGGGTTCTCCTCTGCCCAGGGTTTTATCTGCCCTGCAGCCTGACACACACCACTGGTGTCAGTAAATAGATTTAATCACATACAGCACTGACTTCCAGCCCTGCACAGACACTCCTAGAAATCCAGTCATCATTCCCCTGCAATGATAATGGGTTCTTGTTTTCTGCAGCCACTTCCAGAGGGATATGTGAAATATCTCAAATAAGAGATGAACATGCACACAGGTTAAATGGAATTATTCCATGGAGCTCATTCCCCTCTGCCCAGAGCCACTGACACTAATACAGAAATTTCAAAATACAGGCTCCTGCCATGGAGACGCTTCCCAAAAGATGAATTCCTGCTCACTTGCATGTGCACACTCAGTTCACTTAAAATTACATTTGCATGTGTGCTGTTTTTATTATTAATGACAAGGAGAAAACACTTGGCTAGACTTGGCTGCAGACTGGGTAGATTGCTTTTTAGCTCATTTTTCTGAGAAGATCTAGCTTTTCAAACAGCAGTTAAGTATTCCTGATACCAGTGCTCATAAGGGTTGAAGAATCTCAGAGCTCAAGAGCTTCCTGAAGTGGCTGAAGCACCACGTGAAGAATGAAGAATGAACAGAACAGTGTCTGACTTCTGTTTCTCTCAAGCTTTTTTGTGCACGTTTGTCTTTATTCATAGATAGCAACCAAGTGAAGGAGTTCGTTTGTCAAACACTAATTAATAAATTCAGCAGAGGATGAAAGTCCAGTTATCACACTGTGTTAATGCAGGTTTTTGAAATGCAGCTGCTAATCAAATACCAGCAAATTTGTTGTTAAATTGCTTGCAAGTCACTTGATTCTGTAACTGAGGAAATTGAAATAGCACTCCAGAATTTCTTGTTACACTAGAAAAGTATCTTTGCTATGGATTTTTTTTTTAAAGAAATAAACAAACAGTGCAATTCTTTTAGAGGGAAGGGCTAAAAGGAGGATTTCAGGCATTAGCCACATGAAGTTGGCTTTCCAAGTAAATGATGGATCTTGCAAAGGGGAGAGCTGAAAACATCAAATTAACACTTGGGAATTTCTTTAACTCAGAACATTGATAGTGACCCCAGAACCCTTCTAGTACCACTGAACTGCCCTTCAATTAATATTAAAGGCTGTGGCATGCAATAACCATGAGGGAAATCCTGCTCTTAATAGCTCAAAAAAGAATCAAATATCAGAGCATTTTGTGGACTTGCACAGGAGAAACAGCAGATGCAAAGTCTCCAGGTATTTTATATTTTTTCTGGAGTTCCAGTTACAATAATTGTAAGATTTTGCAATTAATGTTTCTATTCTTTATGTAAGTGATTGGTGTCTCCTCTCCTGAGTGAAGCATTTCTCTCTAATCATAATGCAGCTCCTACAGCCCATTAAAACCAGAGCCGGTGTTGAAATGTCAAGTGTGTAATTGATGTGGAGGACACGGACTCTCGGGGCTGTGGGAAGGCTGAGCAGGCACTGAAGGATTCTCCAGACAGCAGACAGGAACATTCTGAGGCAGCTTTTATCCCCCCTGACAGCGGCTGTGAGACACAAACAGAAATTCCACGGATGAAGGATTTCCTTCGGGAGAACATTCCATTCCAAACTCCCTCTTCCCTGCAGTGAGCGAGGAGAGCAGAGCCTGGGGCTTGTCAGGGCAGCAATGCCAGGAAATGATCCTGGTTCATCTTGGGAAAAACAACAACTGCCAGGAGTCCCTGACACCCTGGGACAGGAGGGAGCTCCAGGGACGCTCAGCACTTCCAGAAACCCAGAAATACTCATGGATCTCATTCAAATGGAGCACCCACGGGACAAGCACAGCTCTAATCTCTCCCCACTCCTCTGACTTTGCTCAAATGGGATACTTTCCTTCACACTGAGAAGCTGCTAAACCTCGTGATTGCACAAAAAAATGACATTTCTATATTTGAGAGATTAAGACATCTATGTGGATATTTATGTAAATAAGATTTATTAACACATTCATTTTTAAAGTTCTGCCATTTTGCACTAAGATAAAGTATTTTAGATTAGTCTATAATTCAAGGGCACAGAGGAACACCTTTGAAACACCTAAAGAGGACAGAGAGCTACAGGGATGGATGCATAGAGGGTGAAAATTAATAGAGCCTAACCTTCTAATCAATCTGAAGATTTTAATTTCCACTACTACCAGCAGAATTTAATTGTCTATTTAATTGCATAAATGTTGCCAAGTATCATATTTTATATTTCTACAGTCATTATGAATATTCATCTAAAAATGATGATTGCAAATAGGTTGTCAATAGAGCAGATAGACAGTCTGAAACTCCTAATAACCAGCACCAGGTAATTATCCACCCTTGTACAGCATTTCCCATCTAAGGTATATAATGGCCTCTTCTCTTCAAATTAACAAAACTTAATTAGGATACATTCCAATTAGCTTGGGAGACTGCAGCCTGAGAGTAAAATGAAGGATTGGTCTGCAAGAAATGAGTCTGGTCTTGGAGAAAGCACTGAAATACAGCAGAGGTGCCAGGCAGGAGCTGGGCTGAGTCTGAGTGCTCTGGAAAGCACTGAGTCATCTGGCTCCTCTCACCCTTCATTAGAGTCTCCAAGGAGATTGGAATCAAAATTAATTCAGTATTTTGGCCATTTAATAGGAGAGAAATTGTAATCCCTCTCATTGTCACTCAGGGTTCCCCATTGTTTCACTATGAAAAGGCCACGAGATTTAATTCCTTGTAATAATTCACGAGAAACAACAATTTAGGTTTTTTTTTTTTCTTCTCTTGTGTTTTTTGCTCAGTGGTGACAATAAATGAAAGATCAAGGCCTGATGAAATCTGGCATCCACTGAGGATGAACCTGTGCTCATTGTCCTTGTCCTCCAGGGACAGATACAACCTGTGCTCATTGTCCTTGTCCTCCAGGGACAGATACAACCTGTGCTCATTGTCCTTGTCCTCCAGGGACAGATACAACCTGTGCTCATTGTCCTTGTCCTCCAGGGACAGATACAACCTGTGCTCATTGTCCTTGTCCTCCAGGGACAGATACAACCTGTGCTCATTGTCCCTGCTCCTCCTAGGGACAATCTGCCACCCTGCTCCAAATCTTATCCGAAAACTCGAATTATTGAGAGAATTTAGCTCCCTGCTGAGAGTGCCTCGAGGTTCACAAACACATCACCATCCTCTGCAGGATTGTCCCACACACCTCACATCACCTTCCTGTGCAGGTAATTCCACACACATCACCTTCCTGTGCAGGTAATTCCACGGGAGTGCAATTCCAAGCCCTGTAATTCACCCCCTCCCTGGTAGAGCTCTGTTAGGAAAGTAACCTTTCACTGATCCCAGCCAGACATTGATTTTTGTCAACCCATTCTAATGAAACTGGAAATTAACATTTCTTTCTCTGACAGAGGAAGAAAGTTTTTTTTAATTAACGTGGGCTCCCTGTGCAGCAGCTGAATGGAAGGCACTGCAGGTGCACAGCAGAGCCTCTGTGCACAGTGGGAGCTTTCCCCTAATGGCTACATCATGTATTTGCACTTTCAAATTTCTCTAATTTATGATTCTGTTTCACATTTTGTCAAAACTGGCTCTACTTTTTTAGCAATTAAACACTTCCATGTAGTGAGTTCTTCCATGGGCAGAGCCCAGTCAAAGGTAAAGCTCCTGCCTGGTATAAATCACCAGAATTCTGCTGGCTTGGATGGAGCAGAGCTGATTTACACCTGCCCAGGACCTGCCAGCAAACCTCTGAAACACAAAATATGTCTTTTTCCTTTTCCTCTTTTCTTTAAGCCACTCCATTTTTATTACCCTTTGAGAGGAGCTCTGAAGTGTTTACTTGCCAAGAGGATAAAATATTTGCTGAAGTTCATTCCCCCAGGTCCTCCAGTGATTGCCAGTGTTTGCAGGGTCATTCTGCTCCCACTGCAAAGCCAGGTCCAGGACAGAGCCAGCACAGGGATCTGGGATGTTCTCAAGAACATTTTTGTAGAGAGCTACCAGAACTTGTTTCCAGTATTTGAAGGTCTAAGGGTTTGTGGCTACATCAAGAAACTAGGGAATGAAAGAAATTTTTAAAATTCTGGTTTCCTTGTGAAACAGAGAAGTGGAAATAATTTAAAACAGTTCTACTCAAACTGCTCTCACAGGTTTATTCACAAACACGTTCTCCAGGTGTGTGATAATCTGAAAGTGCCCTGGAGGTGCTGGGGTGGGTGCCAGAGTCCAGCCAGCCCCAGAACCCCTGACAAACTGCTCCTGGTCTGGAGAAGAAGCTGTGAACTGCAGCACACCCTCTGTGTTTGCTGTATTGCATTTATTGCACTCAGCTGCAGGCACCATCAACCCCTGCATGCTGAGCTGCTCTGACAGCCTGGAGAGGAAAGCCTGAGTGGCTGCAAAGCTGCACTCCTAACGTGCTGCTTGTTTGAGATTTTCAGAGATCCTCTCAACACTTCACAGTTGTCAGGCTTCTTGGTCTTTTTATGGTTTGATTTACATAAATGTGTTTCTTTCCTCTAAATAAACATCCATGCAATTCGAGGCTTAGTTGATTTCCAGCCTGTTGCAAGTACAGTGAGAAAAGGCTAAAGATGAGAAATTATAGGGATAAGTATATTACAGTGACAGAAAGAAAGGCTCTGTTTATCTCAGAAAATATATTTTGGCAATTTCTGTGCCACCTCAGTCAGGAAACAGTCTATAATCATAATGCTTAGAGACTACCAAACAAGTTTAAAGTCCAAATATTGCCTTACTTCTAAAAACACAAGAAGAATAAATATTCCAGTGTTGTTAATTTAGAGCAGGCTGCTAACAGTTTAAATCATCTCAAAATCCAAATCCATCACTTTCTGTAGAACTCCACATTGTGGTCTCCATTTTCCACTGTAATCCATAAGGTTTCCAGTGTAAGGAACAAATCACCATCAAGCTTTATAAAATAAAAGAGGAAATGCAGTTCCTGGTGACTGTGAGCTGTGGGAAGGGGATCTCTGCCAGCCTGGCTCCCTCCCTGAGCTGTCCTGGCACAGGGCTCTGGAATTCCAATTCCCACATCCAGCAGGACCTTGGAGCCCCTTCCCTTCCCTGAATTCCCTGCCAGTGCAATGCCCAAACTGCACGGATTGCCTGCTGGCTCCCTGTCAACATTCACAGCACTTTTGTGAAAGCTCTGACACCAGGCCAAAGTTTCCACCCTGCAGAAATCCTCATTTTCAAAACTGCAGCCAGGAGGGGCAAGGGGTGAAATTGCTTTTTGTTCAGTAACAGGACCAAATGTCAGCAGTAGGAAATCTTCCAAAGGTGGGGATGAAAAGGAAAACCATTAGAAGAATGGAAACAGAGTTTATTAATATTTCTGGCATGGCAAGGAGAGTCCAGAGGAGGAGGAGGCGAAGCCTCTGGAGCTGAATAATCCAGAACAGGCAGTACAGGTGGGGTCCAGGGAGAGAACAGCAGAAATGGGGGCTGGAGGGATTGCTTCCACCTGTCAGAGCTGAAAGAATGCCTCAGTGCATTGCAGGAGCATCCTGCAATGAAGAACTCTGCTCTTTAAAAAGCTTCACAAGCTCTGAGCACTCCAGCATCACACATCTCTACTTTGGCTTTCATCCAACAGCATTTACATCATGTCCTATTCTGTTTATATTGTATATTCTGCTATAATGCTTCTGAAACTGGATTTCAGCCTGATTTTCCTCTCCCCTAGGCTGGTGGGAATTGCAGAATTGCTCCCCAGAAGCCAGTGAATGTAAAGTGAGTGTGAAACAGCCAAAGCTCCAAGTGTGCCGTGCTCACCCTTAGCAGATTGGAGCTGTTTGCTTTCAGCTGCCGTGTGAGCACAGCTCACTCATGGCCCATTATGAGATGAAAAAAATATTTCAAGGTGGATTGAATTTATTTGGGGTGCACATTCAGAGCCCAGAATGGTATAACAGGGCTATCTTTTATGAACCTTAATGCAGTGAAGGCAGGTTGCTTAGACTGTATTTGAATTTCAGTATCAGTTATTTTTGGCTTTGTGATCAAGCATTCAGAAGACTTGAATAGTGAAATATCACATCTAAGCAGTAGGAAAAACCAGATTTAATACAAATATTCCAAAGAACAAAGGCCACATACATAAAAATGTAAAGCTATATTATTTTAAATGTAGTAAGGGATGAGCTTCACAGAAAGCCATTTGTGACTGAGTCTGTTAAGGTGAAGAAATTGCAGTGCAGGAAATGAGGCAGCACACACATCACACTGACAGAGGCTTTTGCCATGGTTACAGTGAACCCTGCAATTGTTTATTCTGCTTTTGGTCTCAAATATTCTGATCTGAATCAATGCTCCAGGAAAGCGTGCTGCTCTGACTGCACGGGTGGTGTGTGCACAGGGGCTTTTCCCACGGATTATCTGCGAATTGTTCTGACATTTCCTGCTGCCTGGTCCTTGTTCCACACCAGTGCCAGCAGCAGCACCAATGCAGGAATTGCACCCAGGCCCTGCAGCAGCACATCCTCCAGAACTGACTGGCTCTGACTTTTTTCGCCCTGCAGCTCCAGTTGTCACTGAGCCTGTTGATTGTTCTTGGTGTTTCAAAGCTCAAGAGCTGAGTGTTTTATTTTAAAGTCACCACTGTTTGTAAATGGGGGGCAGGAAATGCTCAAAGTAGCACGGGGCAGAGTGCCAAGAGCACGAGACAAATGCATTGCCCAGCACGGTCTGATCAATGCAATTATTCAGCTGATGGACTAAGTGCATTTGTCTTGAGCCATGTAATTTTAATGTTAAATTAAACCAGAAAGAAAATACATTATTTTTAAGAACATTGAATTTTCTTTGTCACAGCAAACAAATAAGGTCACAAACGTATTTATTACGCCTGGTTCTTTCTTCTGTAGCGAGATCAGACATTTCTATTAAAGAATGGCTCTTCTCAACAGTAATGGAATCAATGAGTCTCTGTTAGACTTGGACAATTAATTTATCTTTTTCTGGAGAAATAATCCCAATTCTTTTAATTTTTACATCTTGAAAATTCAGAGTTGGTTGTGCAAATTGCTTATTTATATATATATATAAGATTTCTCTATTTATAGGTACATATTTCCCTCTGTATTTTTATATATATAGAATTTAATAAATTCAAGAAGTGAGGAAGATTAAAAAAAATAAACTATAAGAAAGGAAAGACAGAGGTTTGCATTAGAAGGAAAATATACAGATTGCAAACCAGGCCTCTTCCAGACAATACAGAAGAACCAGAATGTATAAATCATGTTCAATTGGAAAATCAGGATTTTCAGGGCACGGTGTCACTGAGGTATTTTTGACCCGTTTTCAGCTGACATCACCCAGCCTCTGCCTCTGTGCAGGGATTATCTCTCGATAAGTTTTGTATTCCCAAGGCTTTTCCAAACTGCACACCTCAGTGTCGATGTGCTCAATTTCTCCTCTTCCACACAGATGGAAATTCTGCCCTTCCTTTCCCCGCCCGTGGAGCTGGGAGGGCTCCTCTCCTCCCCTGCGATGGAATATTCCGTGTTTAGTCCCTGTCCCATCACCAAAGCCACCCTGAATCCTGCACCGGCTCCTCCTGCGCTGCTCCTGTTCTGCTCTAGCTTTTTGTGTTGTCTATAAAGGGCCTGAACAGGCGGCTGCTTCTGACAGACCAATTTAAATTTCTTTTTGAACTGACATCTCATTTTTACAGCCGTGTTGAGACACCTGACCGTGTCCTGGGAACTGTTGTAGGCATTTAAATCAGATTTAGGACTGATTTAAGCCCTCTTGCAGGTATTTGCATCCTGATCAGTGATTGCCGGTGGGAATTCACTGCCATCCTTTACCCGGTGATGTTTATCACTTCATCCATCAGCAGTGCCCTTTCTCCTTCTCATCCCTATTTACCCGAGTGCTGGCGCTGATTTCCCCACAAATCACCCTGCCTGCCTGGGAGGTGATGCTGGAATCACAAAGGCACCGAAGGAAAAAGGACACGGCTCTAAAAGCTCCTGAACTCCCAGTTTTGGGAGGCCTGATTTCCAGAAAGCTCCGAGCAATTCCTGTCTCACATCTCACTGATCAGGCGTTGAGCTGAGTGTCTGCAACGCGACTTCGGGGGAAAAAGAATTAAATTTATAAGTATTTGTGATACCGATAAATCCTCCTAAAATAACTGTGACGGACAGCGAGCATTTCTTTGAGTTCTCGAGTCTATATTAAAATAAATAAAAATAACTGCATAAATAACCAGAGGCGAACAAGTCATCCCAGCAATAAATAAATTCTCGTTCATCCAACATGAGAAGCATATTGGTTCTGAAAATGAAGCCAAGGAATTGTTGTTCTAGAAGCTTCCTTTTGAGGTGATGTGTGCCTCTGTCAAATGCTAGTGAAGGACAAATTACTTATTATTATGTACGATTTTTAATTTCCCAGTGAAATATTATATGTTCTATCTCATTTCCTAAATGGAGAGGTGAGAATGAGTTGATTAATGCCAAGCAGCCTGGAAATGTTTTGTTTTTCTGAACACACTCTGATCAGTGTCAGCTATAAACACTCATGTCATTACATTTATGTATGTCATCCACGTTGGGAAACAATTCCTGCAAGTTTAGACAAAGTTCCTGCTGAAGACAGATAGAATGTCGTTACACAAAGAAATTAAGTCATTTTTTCTGAACTTTTGATGCATCCAAATGGATTTTTAAATATTAACTTTGGACTAGTTTGTCATAGTTTGCTTTTTTTTTTTTTATCTTCCTAAGTATTGACACTGAGCTAAATAAAATATGATGTGCAACACTTTGTCTATGAAACCTTGTGCTCAACACCTCTCTTAAATTGACTGTGACTTGTAAATCAGAATTATTGGAAAGGAAAAGTATTCCCATGCATATCATGAAAAAAAAACCCAGCAAGTTTCTTCCCGCAGGTAAACAAAAGAATTTTAGTTTTTTCTAAAACGCAAGGAAAAAGATAATTTTTTACAGTCATATAGAAAAATATTCACTCTTCGAGCAGCGATGGGCACAGAACAACCTCCTGTGTGCTCACCTGGGGATCCCATGCCAAGTTCCAGCACGTTAATTAGCAATTAATTAATCACTCGGATTGCGCAAGGGCAATTTGCAGACAGTCAGCAGTGTCGATTCTCACCCATTGTTTTAACAAATGTTTCTGTGCTCTGATGTTTTATCAGTCAAGGCGTTAAATCCCAGCCAGGAGCATTTGTCACCGCCCTGCCCTCTGCACACACCATCGCGCTAATTACCGGAGCGCTAATTAATCTGAACCGCGAGACAAACAACCTCTTCCACTCCTATTACAAAATCCGTCCCAGAAACGGAAGTTTCAGAAATGACCAATTATCTTATTCTTCATCAATTATCCTATTCTTCATCAATTATCTTCTTCATCAAGTTCTGACTAATGTTTATGTGGGAAATGGCATTGAGTCATGATGCTGAAAACTCAGTGCGAGTTCTGTGCAAGTTATAAAAGAATTTCTGCCTTATCCAACTCAAAAATCAGAAAATTACTGTAAAGACTGAGAGAAATTAAATTCAAAACTGGATTTTGGGCAATAATGGTACAGTTCAGGAAAGCATCTTCCTGAGGACAGAGGGACACTCCCAAAGCTTTCCCACCCCATTCCTGGAATGAACCCACTGCAAATCTCCAAACCTTTCCCGAGTGCCCTGTAGGATCGGATTATTTATCATTTAGTGGATTATTTATTGGATTCTTTCACTGCAGGATCTCCAAGCCCAGGGAGCTGTGGCTGTGCCTGGGGGGCTGCAGGACATCAGTGGTCCCAAAGAACCTCGATGCCAATGTCACACAGGAGATTTCAGGAATTTGCAGCCCCCGGGAGTGCCCCGTGCCCAATTCCCTGCTGAGCTCCAGTCCCACTGCCAAACACAGAATTCCTGTGGAAGTGCTGGAAGCATCCAAAAAACCTCCTGCCTCACCTCTCCACACATCATTAGAAATAACTGAGGTTTCTTTAACAGCACGACAGTGATATTTCACAAAAGATCTTCAGAAAAATAGCTATCAGCAGGAACTGCAGTCACAAGGTCACAACAATTTAGAAATCATTTCAATTACATTTCCTAAGGCTAAAGAGTTTCTTTTGTGATGTTATCCTAATAACCTTTAAAGAAATGACACATTTGGAGAAAAAAAAAAAAAGGCTTGAGGAAAGGAACAGTGGCCACAGATTTATGTAATATTTATAGATCTAGTTCTCAAAATAGAGGAACTGGAAAAATTAATACGTTCTCTGCCTGAGGTTTTTCATCAGTAATAACACATCAAGTTTAATAATGCTATCCCAACACCACAATAAAATTCAATTCCTGATTGCAACAGGTTTTTTTGGCAGCTTTGGACCAATACCTCCTTTATAGGCAAAAGTATTGCACAGCACTTTAACTGCTGGCCAAGCTGGGTAAGAACCTCTGGCACCATTTCCATTGAAGCAGAGCAGGGTTTGAACATCAGCTGCCTGATCACTCACAGGCACAAAAAAGGAGGAAAAGCCACGTTCCACAATTCCATTGTGGCCTCAAATTCCTGAATTACTGCTGCCATCCCTCCCCTGAGCTCACCTGTGCTCCAGGTGTGAGTGTTCACTTCAAACCAGCAGAGCACCGTGTACAAATGTTTGTATTTGCAAATAAAAGCTGCAATTGCATTTACCTCTAAAGGGTCTGAGGAGGGAGAAATCCCTGGGCAAGGACACAGACCTGAGCAAGGAGGAGTGCTGGCAAAAGTGACAACATCACCTTGGGCAACAAAAAGGTTCTTCATCATCTGCCACAGTGTCTCAGGCTGCCAGCACGAGGCACAGGAGATCAAGGCAGAGATATTAGAAATATTAGAGATATCAGAGATATCAGAGATATCAGAGATATTCGAAATATTCGAGATATTAGAGATATTCGAAATATTAGAAATATTAGAAATATCAGAGATATTAGAGATATTAGAGATATTAGAGCTATTTCACGGCTGTTTCACACACACATCTCCTTCCAGCTGGAAATGGAGAGGAACTGCAGTAAAGGTGGTTTTGCTGTCTGATGTACATCAGTGTCAATGATAGCTGAGTCAAGCTGCTGAAGCACAAAGGAATTCAGGCATGGAAATGGAAAGTTTTGCCTCTGTCAAAGACATTGAGGAGTCTCACCTGAAAATAAATGTGTGTCTTCATAGAGGGAAAAGTCATGCCAAAATATGGCTTCAATTTCTTGAGCTTCATTGCCAGTCTAACATTAAACACAATAACAAATTCAAAAGTTTTCAGTTCCATTCCAGGGTCCTCCCATTTCCACCTTAACACTGTGACTATGCTCTGACATTCATTTGTTTAGAGAAAAATGCATTGTTTGTTTCAGTATTGTCAGCATATGGTACTTTACAGTTTGGACATCTCTCTTCCCTGGGTATCTTAATAAAATAATAATAAAAAATGGGATTATTTCCCTAATCTTAATGATCCTCTAAAGGAGTTAAAGTGCAGTATTATTATTGTCCTTGTATCCCTTAAACCCACGAATCTGTAGCACTGGGGGGTTTTTTAAAGCGTTGTTTTTACTGCCTAATAGCAAAAAGCAGCTCTGTCCTTTCTGTGGAGGGGGAAGAGCCACAGCACTTTTGTAATTCAGGCCATTCAGTGATTTCTTCTCTCTTCTCCATTCGGAGAGGACACAGAGGTGTCAGAAATGAGCCTCGAGGTCCCAGCCTGGCACCGGGAGCTGCTCCCATTCAGAGCAGCAATTTCTCCTCTGGGCTCTCTCACATCAGGTGTCTCATCAATTTCCTCACCTACAAATCTGTGCAAATGACGCTGCCAGCTCTGAGCTGCTCAGCACGCCGTGTCAGTCGAGCAGGAAAAGGAATATTTTTAGATCACAGGAACGGCACAGGGCCCAGCACCTCCCAAGGCACCGGGGGTGAGATCCTGACTTGAAGGGAATTGTTCAGTCCTGATGATGCACAGAAGCCTCTGGAACTGACAGTGGCTCAGAGCTCACCTGCAGAGGAAATAACTCCGGTTTTGGTGAACACTTTAACCTTGGTAAGAATGTGCTGGGTCCGGTATTAAGTGTTCCACAACTAGAACTATTTACAGTTTACATTTAAAACATTCTCCAGTGTTGAAAGTCTCTTAAATCACAGTAGAAAAAAAATGGAGATTTTGTGTTAAAATAAAGTTAATTTAGTGTTACTAAACACTGATATGTGAAAATCATTTCCCATTTAATCCAAAAGGACTCCACTTTATAGGACTCCAATTTATACACCTCCAACAATTAAATCTCCTTATAAAGCTGCTATTTTTGCAATGCTGAAATAAAGCAAAATATAGTTTATATTTCAATATTAATAATTAAGCTTCTGAGTAGTATTTTTTTTTAAATGGTCAACTTATAGCAGGATAATCTTCATGTTACTTCAAACAGGTTATTTGGTCAGAGAATGGTTCTAAGCAATCCTGATCTCTCTTCATATACATTTTTATGCAGGACCCTTAAAATATGATTTTTGCATCATACAAATGTCTGAAGCATTCTCTATCTGTAATTATCCCAAGACTCCTTTATTTTTTTTTTCCCTTTGCCCTGCAAAGACAAAACATGCAGCTCCCACACAGGGAAGATGGAGCAGAGCTTTGCTTGCAAACTGCAGTTCTGGAAATACATGGCTTACTGTCCTTGTCTTGCTTTACAAAAAATAAAAGAATCAAAAAGTGAAAGCAGAAAAAGGAACGAGACATGAGTGGCAGGAATGAGGGAAGGCTGTCAGCTCTGTCCAGGAGTTTCGTGTGGTCCTATATCCACATTTCCTCAGATGTCCCATGCCAGGAAACTGGACAGTTCCCTCCTAAGGAAACAATTCTCTTCTGGCATGCTTAAATAAAGTTATCTTTCCAAAGTTATTCTCTGAAATAGCTGATATTATCCTGTCAGCATCAAGATAAATGGGTCTGATCTCGTCCAATACACCAATTCTTTTGTTCCTATTAATTTCCATCTAGCCAAGCTACAAGGTCACAGAAAATCTATTTTTGGATGCTTTTCAGTATTGATTAGGAATTATTCTGAAATGTATAGCAGAAAGGGAAATCAGTAGCCAAATCTCAGGGTTGTCTTTGCCTCGGGACATCAGGGTTAAGGCAGGTATTTCCAGGCTCTTGTCTGCCGTGTTTTCCAAGAGCTGATGCCTGTGGTAATTGAATTAATTATTCAGGTTACAGGCAGTGGTGATACCTGCTCAGCCAGTGTCAGATCATCGACCCAGAGCTGTCATTACACTTGGACAAACATCCAGCGTTTCCTGACTTTACCAGACCAGCCTCTCTTATCACAAATAAGGAATAACTTGGCTCAGAGAGAGCAGCAGGAGCTGCAGAGGAGAGGTCAGGCTGGGCACTGGGAGAAGAGAGGGAATTCCTTTTCCTTTCCCAGAGGGAAAACCTGTTCAGTTTTCAGGTCAGTTACCTCTGGGCACTCCCTAACACCTTAAGATTTTTTTTTTTGTTATTGTGATCCCCAAACTGCACCCAGGACTCGAGGTGAGGCTGTGTGTCCTGGAACAGCCACAGGTTTTAAATCTGTGCTCTGTGAGATTTCCGTGAAAAACTTACTGAGGAACTGAGGAAACATCTGACTTTTATTCAGCTCCTACAAAGGCAGCATTCCATATGGAAAGCACCATCAAGCTGCTTCATTTATTTCAGATTACAAAGAGAAACAATTGAATAATGCAGCAATGCAGGGGAGGCAAAGCCATCCCATGCTGCCTGGGCTGGGAGCAGCACCGTGCAGAACCAAAATAAATCACTCCCAAATGTCTTTGCCTTCCAGGACTGTTTTGATGAACACACTTGGTCCTGGAAGGCAAATAAAATTACATAAAAATCAATACACCAGGGAATTTCTATTTAAGGTTATTTTTTTTTCCACACTGAGACATTAAATCTAAGTTTTCAATTGATTTCATCTTGTTATTAAACACAAAAGTATTTGAGCTTTGGGGACTATTCTAAAAGTAATATTTGGAGCCGTGCTTTACATTTTGATTGCCAGAACTCGCTACATTTAGCAAACACTGACAAGCAGCCCTGGGTTCAGGAGTCAAGTCAGTTTTAAAGAATAACCTCTCGAACACGTTTTTGTCCCAGCTGTGCAGCATGACTGGAATATCTCTGAAATTCCAGTGCAGTCAGGAAATCTGCATTACAAACACAGAAATGGGAGGATTGCATTCCCTGAGCTTGTGCTGAGCTCTGTGTGGAAAATGCAGTCACTGACCTGAGGAATGAAGCACACTGCTGAATTTTGTTAAAGCCTTTCAGCAGGTCCACTGCTGGTTTTGCTTCTGAAGGATCAGATTGAAATTGCAGCACACAAAGTCAACAGTGGCAGAGCTCTCCACAACAGAGAAAAAATTAATTTCTCATGGGAGAGCAGGTTACCCTTCCACAAAGCTTTAGACTCTCAGAGACTGAACACCAATCAGATTTAAGAAAAGCTTTTTAAAGGAGAAAAGAGATCTCCATTTCTTTCCCTGCCTCTTTTTTTGCACCTCTCATAATTCTCTGCTCTCCTCTCCTCTTTTTGCAGATTTAGCTTTTGCTCAGCAGTTATACCTGCACAGTGTTATTATAAAATACTTAAAACCATAAGTAAATAGCACCACAGTATTCTTTACCACAGGAAATAGTTCCTGACACAATTTAATGAAACATAACAATCAGGAACAAGAATCTTTAATATTAAGCATGTACTTTAAACATTAAACAATAAATTCTCCTCTAAGTTTTAACACTTATACCAGCTTTATAAAAAACTGAAAGTGAACAAGGAAAAACCTTCAGTATGCAAAATGTAAATCCCTTAAGCAGGAGCAAGAAACTGGGAGCAGGGCTGGGAGGGACACCCCACGTTACAAATATTTCACATCTACACAATGTGATTTTTGCTATTATCAGGTAGACTTGGTCTCTGATGCTGATCTTGGTAAAGAATTCAAAGTTCCAGCTAAGTCTGGCAGAATTCAAGGTTCCAGCTGTTTGGCAGAATTCAAAGTTCCAGCTGTTTGGCAGAAGTGCCTCTGGCTCTGAGCACTCCAGCCCCAGGTGTTCCTGTGGTGCTGAGCCCAGCTCTGTGTCCATGAGCAGGGAACCAGCAGGAGCCAAACTGGGCAAACTGGGCCAGAGTCAGAGCCCAGCAGCCCCAGAGTGACAGCCACCATCACTGACATTATTTACCATATTTACCTTATTTCCATTATTTACCCTATTCACCCTCTTTACCCTATTTACATTATTTACCCTATTCACCCTCTTTACCCTATTTACATTATTTACCCTATTTACCCCACTGACATGGGACAGCAGAGCTCCTAGTGCTGGTTCCATTGTTTGAGCCATCAAAAGCCCATTCTCCTGACAGCTGCTCTTTTAGACAAAGTCAATACCAGGAGAACTCTCTCACACTCCACTGATTAATATTTGATCTATCATATTCATAATCAGCCAAAATTCTCTTCTTCTGTCAATCCTGAACCCTTATTTTCATTGCTTTTCACCACCTTCTCAGTAAGACAGAAATGACATTTTAATAGAATTTTATTCTCATTAAATTAAAATGTCCAAGGTAATATTTAATGAGGCATAATCCTGTTACTCACACTCCCTTGATCTTAATTATAATNTAAATTAAAATGTCCAAGGTAATATTTAATGAGGCATAATCCTGTTTCTCCCCCTCCCTTGATCTTAATTATAATCTCAGCTTTTTTTTTTTTTTTTTTAACTATCAATTTATCAGAAACTTTTCTGGAAGTTTCTACACCAGGACACAAAGTGAACAAACAAGCAGAGGAACCCACACAAGTCCTGCCCTGGGCTCAGGACTGCAAGGCTGAGGAGGAGTAATTAGCTTGGGCCAGTTTTAATTTGCTGAGAGAGGCACCAGTGTCATTCTGCTTGGGAATAAATCAGAAGTTCTGACACGAGCAGTCATGTCACCAAACCTCCTTTTTCAATCTTTATTCACTTTTTTGGCCACTGGGACGGTCTTCAGAGACAGACACCTCATTTTTATGAGAGAAGAAAAGAAGAAGAAAACCCTGGGTTCTGCTTTGCAGTTCACCCCAGCTGCTGAATTTTTCATTTCAAGCAATTAAGAATAAAGAAAAGTGGAACGTTGTTTAAGATTGAAAAAAAACAGAAAATTACTCACAAATTGCTTTACACATGTAACACAAGTCTTGGAATTAGAAGTGAAGTAAAAAGTCCAAATAAACTTCTCAAACATTTGCAATTTATTTCAGCCCAGAAATCAAGCCACATTATCAAGGAGCATTCAAACCAGCCAGAAGGAAATGTGTAGTTTTAACAAATTATAGAATTACTTTTTAAATTAAATCTCTTCTTTTTCTACCATATAGACACATTCCAAGAGTCTTTCAAAGCAATGCATGCAATACTGAAACGGTTTTAAACTGTGTGTCACTTCAGCTTAAAAGGATAAAAATTTATTTCCTTAATCTCTTAATGCAGGCTTGTGTATTTCTTTTTTTTAACCTAAATTAATTTCAGTAAATTATGTGATTATAGCTATTTCCAAATCCTTTTCTGAACCAACAGATGTTCTTAAAACATGGAAAACAACAGGAGACAGCAGGTGAAAGAAAAAGAATGTTATTCTGAAGAAGGCAGGGATTCTGAAAGTGCCATTTTCAGAAGGCCAAGCCTGCAGAGCAGACAACACAAGAGGCAATTCAGAGCACCTGTGAAATTACAGACAAAAATGAGACAGTCAACAGTGAAAGAAAAAAGACAGACATAAACAAAAAAATCACCGGTGTTTAAAATATAAGAATAGCTGAAGAAGACTGTTTAAAAACCCCAAAAGTCATATTTGCAATATAATTCTGAGAGGACAATGGCTCTGTCAAGGAACAACAGAAAAAAACCAGAGATAACTTCAGTCTGACAGTGAGAGCTCAGGAGCCACGTCCTGTGTGTGGGAAACTGAAAATTCAATTCAGGAGAAGGGAGGGGAGCCAGGGGAACAGGAGCTCTGTTTGGGATGGGAGGAACAGGAGCTCTGCTTTGGGGTTCTCCTCTCCTGGGTGATGTTCATGGCTGTTCTTGCACAGGCTCTGGGCTGGACTGGACCCTCGACCCCATAGCCACTCACACTTTGTGTCCTTGCCAGTGGGCTGCTGCTTTTCCTGGCACCCTAAAGCCTTTCCCTGGCATCCTAAAGCCTTTCCCTGGCACCCCAAAGCCTTTGGGGTGTCTGGAGCATCCTCACCAGACCCCAGCAGCAGCAGCTCTGTCACATCAGTTCAGAAGAGCTCCCCTGCCCCGAGTGCAGCCTCCAGGATTCAGGGAAAGCTTGGAAAAGCTTTCAATAGATCATTTTCCCCTTTCTTTGCCTCAGAAACAAGTAAGGAAATGATGCAGAGTTGATGTGCAATAATCATTGGTCTATTGAACCCACGCTTCTCCCCTTGGAGAATGAGAAGTGTATTATGTTTAAATCAGAACTGAGATTGTGGTTAGATACATGTGCATGATTCACAAAGCACTGAAGAATACTAATCTGCCCTGGTTATTATGAAAATACTCTGTAATTATGCACACATTTCTTACATTGGCTCAGACAGAGAGCTGAAACTTATTCTAACTCCCATCTCCCTGATGTTCATTTTCTGCAGCTTGTATGTGATGAACACTTTTCCATTTTCAATCAACCATCAACTAGTGCAATTATTTTTGCATGCTTATTAATCACACAGCGTAATGAAATAATTTATTCCCAAGCAGATCATAAAAAATGAGGTGCAAGTGCTGCTGTTCTCCACAGAGAGCAGAGCTGCCCCGGTGGTTGGAGCTGTTTTTAGTGCTGGCCCTGTGCAATATATAAATATTGCCTGTCACAGGCTCACTTATGGCACTTGGGGAAAGTTTCTGCTCAGGGTAGAGAGGACAGTAAATAACTTTATTTTCCCCCCCCAGGTCCATTTATTTAGCAGCTGGAGCATGACTGCACCAGTGATTGCTACCTCAGGACTGTGCACTGTGCAATATTGAGATTTTCACCAGTTTAAAAAGAGGAGGAAGCGTTGAATGTGTAATGGGTAATCGAGTGAGGTAGTTAAGAACAAAAGGTGAATTTCCAAACAGGAATTGTGTCTATAATCTGCGCTGGGTTGGTGCCACTGCCTTGCCCTCCTGTCACCCACAATGAACGGAGATTGACGGCAGCGATCAGAACATTTGTCCACACTTTCTGTGCTTTGGTGCCTTTCTGCTGGAAAACGCTGCTCTGTAAAAAGGTGACATTCATCAGCTGCACTGTTAATTGGTTCAGACCGTGTGTTAATGAAAATCCCAGCGCAGTGCTGCTGACAAACCACGGCAGAGCAGAGATGTGGGGTCCCTGTGCCCGAAATCTGCAGTAAGAAAAACCCACGGCCCTAAAAAACCCCAGAAAAACCCACAGCACTGAACCACTTACATACAAAAAAACCCCTCCAAACACCCCATGTGTTTCAGAAAAAGAGAAAACAGGAGATATTGCCAGTGTCCTGCATTTCTTAAAGCTGAGTGCCTCAAAAAGAGTTTGTACTTTCACACTGTAATCCTCTATCCACTGTCTCTAACCAGAAAGCAAAATTAGTGCCAAATTATGAACTAATTAATGTACCCAATTGTGCACCCCCTAAATAGAAAAGAAAACTATTAAGTGAAACATTTGGCCTCTCCAACAGAGGAGTTAAAACATTATGGGGGTCCCATCCCATGTAGTGATCTAATAGATGCCCAAATGCTGAGAGGCCAATGATATAATTTAGTAGAATATATAAAAATTTAAGTCTTTAAGAGCTCCAGGGATGAGTAGGACTCGGGGAAGTTTTACATTAAATGACACAGATCATTGTAAATCATTGTAAATAATCACATTCCTGTTGAGGAACAAGGTGTCAGCAATCAGAGGAAAAGTGGCAAAAGCCTTTCTGCAGCAGCTAAGCAGCTTTACCTGGGTGCTCTATTTTTAATTAATTAAAAATACTGACACACAAGGATTTAAAATACTGTTAGCAGAAATTTCCTTTGTCTGTGGATGTTCCCATATTATTCAATCCAATTTATTTCATAAGGTGAACTTTCTAGCTCTGCTTGCTGAGTTATAAAGTGATCATGGCATTTTGCATGTTTGTGATGAGTCTGAGATATTGTTCTTCCCTTCCCACACAGCTTTTTAATAAAATGCTGCCAGTTTGATGACCTTCCCCTGCTCAAGGTTAATGGTTTGCTACCTACAAATTACTTTTCATGATACAACTTGGGTTATGAACTCCAAAACAGTTTTCTGTTGGCTCTCCCTTCAATTTGTTTTAGGCTCAGAGAAAAGCAGATTTCACAATAGCAAAAAGGGACAGAGAAATGAAAAGAGATAATGTTGGCTTTAGAAACTTGTCTTTTTCTGTTCTATAGGAAGACACGGGATGATTGCAGCAGGGTGCTGCTGGGGAACAAGTGCTGTCATGTCATGCAGAAAAGCTGAAAGCCTCTGAGATTGCAATTTACCCCTGCCCTGCCTCCTTTTCTTGCACACAGAGCCTCTCAGCTAAAGATATTCCAGAGACAATAATTAGTGACATTGCATAATTGTGAAGGTTTATAAAGATGTTAATAGTCAGACAGTTTATAATGTGCAGGCTTTGTTATCATTGTGGAACATCTGTTATTTAAGAGTCAACTGCGTAATAAACCATGTCCTAGCATTTCTTAATCCTGTCACAGTTTAAGAAGTTAAAAAGAGATTAAATTAAATTTGGTCCCGGGAGGTGGCTGAAATGTCTGTGTGCCATGGAGCAAAGCAGGAGGAGCTCAGCACCTGGCAGTGCTCAGAGCCCTCACTAATTGATCCCATCACCTTTACCAGCTGGGAGGGATTTCTGTACTACTCCAATTGCAAGATTCCAGCAGCACATTTTAACTCAATATCCAGGAAACACAGATTGGCTTTCGAGGCCTGGGAACCATCTGAGTATCTGCACTGTCAAAAGATGTAACTCTGCCACTTAAACTGCAGCTTCAGCCATAAAAACGTGTTAGAGCCTCTCCTGTCTGCCTGGAGATCATTTACTGTACTGAAGCCGTTTATAAAGGAGCAGGAAATCCTGCAGTAACGAAGCTGTGCTTTTCTGGCATGTTTGTGGTACCTTTGCACACAGAAATTGCTTAATTTCTTTAATTTTGAATAAAGCACCTATTCCACTTCTTTTATTTTGAAGGCTCTTTGAGTGAAATCTGGCAGCATGCTGCAGAATTACACCCTGAAATTACTCTTACTGCTTTATAAACAGGATAGCAGAGGCCAGAGTTAAAGTAATAGCAGTTCTGTCATTGCCATTCACAAGCTGCTGGAGTTTTGGCAGCTTATTCTAACAGGCAGCAAGCCCAACCTTCTTCTGTCTTTTGTTGGAAAAAGGTAGAAAATTTTTTCTCTCTTTCACAACTACATTTTCCACACATCTGTCTCACATTTAATTACTTCAGCAGTTCATTGCACTGCAGCAGAGCACTATGTTAAATTTACTCTTGGTTTCCATTCTACAAACTGAGTTAGTCGATAGCTGTGATGGACTGCTGTGCCCACAGACACCATTACTAAAATCTTCACTTGTGCCACTTGTGCAGTGCCTTCAAGCTATTTCAGTCCAATTTTATTCAACACTTAGAGATATTTTTTAAAATTAATACCCTTTTAAAGAAAAAAACATATTTTATGAATTTCCAGGGGATTGATATTCCTCTCTCTTAACACCGTTTTTCTTATTTATATTTCATTTCCTTTTTTTACTAGTGCACTGACTGTACATTTAAAACAACAAAATCCCACCCCACACCACCCCCATGTGTTACTTGGAAGAGAATTCCTGACTGCAGCATCTTAACCCTATCGAATATAAACTCAGCTCCTGGAACGTTTTGCTGAAGTACTTGATTTGCTTTCTGTGAGTTTTGTTTTCCTGATTAATGAAGCCACTTCCAGCATCAAACTCCAGGCTCCTCCAGCACTGCAAAGCATTCAGGTTTTCAGCATGGTTCAGGACGTGGCAGTTCCAAGCTGTCCTCCTTCAGTAAAACGTGCACTGAATTAAGAAAAACTTCCAGAATTGATAAATCTGATAGTGGTACCCTGAAATATCAGCTTAGAAGCATCAGTGACCTATTATGAAATAGATGATGTTAAAAGATTCACAGCTCTTAGAGCTGGGTGCTGCAGCTCTGCCATCACAGGAAATCAAACTATCAATCCTTGCACCACTATGCAAGACTTATTTTAGTTAAAACCCTAAGCCCTTCATTATCTAAATTAAAAGTATACTGTGTTTATTGAATTTGGAGATTAGCTTGCTGTTACACACTGCAGTCTTACTTTGATGTCTCAGGATTAATATTCATGAGGTTTCAGACTATTAACTACACATGTACAACATCTAACAAGAAACATATCTTACAGAGTTCAATTATTGTACAATGCTGGTAGTTCTGATTTTATCTTCCATTCTTCTGTGGATTCCCATGGAGTTTTCATAAAATCAATGTTTTAAGGTTGGTTGTGGCAGGTTTATTTTCTGGCTAAGATCTGGCTAAAAGTTGGGCTTTCAAACCCAAAGGATATATTTCAATTTCTTTCTCATTTTTACTAGTTTTATACAAGTGAAAACTTCTAACTTCAGCAGCCTGGAACATCTGAACTCTCAGCAGAGTTGAAATGAGCAGAAGCTGTTCAGCCCTCAGTCAGCTCAGCCCAGAATGTGACACAACACCTTTGCTCAACACCGACTCCTGTCCCTTCCCAAAGAGTCTGAGAGACACAAAACCTCTGAAACTCCACCCCACAGGTAGCCAGGAACACGAAAAACTCCAAGCTGCTACTTTTTGGGGATTCCAGACAAGACTCACACCCAGAGTCTTGGAACACCTGTGTGGCCATTCCCCCGGGCACTGCCCCCCTGAGCCTCTGCCAAAATCCTGCTCCAGAGCTTCCCCACCTTCCCCCAGTGCAGGGGAGAGTCATAAACAGCACAGCAAAGCAGCAAACAGCAATAACGCCAGGAAATGTCAGGATTTGCATTGCAAACGATGCCTCAGCCTTGACTGCTCACACGAAATCCAAATGGGAACGTGGAGGGTCTGAAGCTGCTGTGCTGGGGACAGAGGCTGTGTCTGCCCAGCCCCTGAACAATCTGCTGGCCATTCCAGCCCTCAAACTTCACAGGATTCATCTGAAATATTCCTTATTTCAACAGAAAATATATATCAAATTACTCCCTGTGTAACAGACTTATTTTTCCGGTAAGAGTTGTTGTGCAATAATAACTTTCTAAAACAATTTCTAATGGCATTAGACTAAATTAATTAAGAAAAAGATACAGAAGAAAATTTGTTCCAGAGACCAAAGGTGAAACTTTCTGAAACACGGTCACTGTGGGTCACACAGCTGGGCTGCAGGGAGGTGGCAGATCCTCCAACCCTGCTCCAGCCACCCTCCTCATTCTTAAAGAGCACTTGAAAGAATATTTTTTAAATCCACTGAGTATTTTTAATTTATTAAATTTTCTGCATCAGTGGCGTCTGTGTAAGAGCTATGAAGCCATTAAGTTGTAAGTGGTGTGTTCAATTACCATCTAATAAAATAAAGCATGCAGAAGACAATCGTTCTAAAGGCAGCACAGGTCGC
The DNA here is from genome assembly GCA_013397375.1 of Toxostoma redivivum. Lineage (NCBI taxonomy): Eukaryota > Metazoa > Chordata > Aves > Passeriformes > Mimidae > Toxostoma > Toxostoma redivivum. The sequence continues at coordinate 190,557 of VXBI01001428.1, read as the reverse complement.
TGGGTGCTGGAGTGTCACCACCACTGCCCTGTGCTGGCACAGTCACACCCTCACCATCCAGGGACAATTCCACATCTCACACTGACAGTCATCCTCTTCTGGCTTAATTATCTTGAGAGAGTTACACACACACTAATAATAATAATAAAAATAACAACACAAAACCCTTTATTGCAACTCCTCATGAGAAAATATGAATTTTTCCATCTGAAGAGTTCAGTGTGCTCAATTCTGAACACACTGCAATGGATCTGAAGGACTGCAGGGTTTCCTCTGTGCTGAGGGGTTCCTGCACTGGAGGGCACTCACCAGCCCAGTTCACTAGAACAGAAACCAGCTGGACATTTTCCTTTAGCAGGGGAATATTCCACAAAAGGGAAAAGAGTTCAGAAATGCACCAGTGCTGCAGAGGAATATCCACAGGAGGGTCAGCACGGGGGCACCTCAGGACAGCTCTGCTCCCCTTCCTCCATTCCCTGCAGGTGTGGGGAGTAGGCCCAGCCTGCTTGGCACTGTTCTCATTAATTCTCTCTCATTAACAAGGCTAAAATGCAGATACACTTGTCATGGGCCAGAGACATTTCACATGAAGAAGAATTTGAGATCTGTGAGGTGCAGCTACGATTGCCTTCCAGTCTCTGTCCTTATTAAGACACGAAGATCTATCAAAATACAGCACTTAAAGCAATCATCCTCCTGCACAAATGCAGGGCTCAGAGGGAACCAAATTACATCCACTCAAAGCAAGTTGCTTTGTGGTCAAACTGACATTTAAATAAAGCAATTCAGAAGAGTTTCATTTTCTGGTTTATAGAAAGAGTAATGAAATCTGCATTGTTCCCAGTCATCATCTATATTAAAGAGCATTCTACAGCTGGCTCTGGATTGCAGGAGGATGTTATAATTAATGGCTCCCTGCTGCTGCATTTTTAGTAGCTGTGATTTGCATGGGGTTGGAGCTCTTTCCAGATGTTGGCATTTGACAAATTCCCACCCAGTTCTCTCATAGCATTACTATTTCTATATTTTCAATGGAAAAAACTCAGGAAACACTACACAGAGAAGAAAAAAAGAAAATAGAAATCACCTCAGAGTCCTTCCAACTAAAGAAAAGTATGTTTTAACAGGTATGATCTTCAATATAGAACTCAAGCTGCTAAGTTTCAGTGTTCAATGATAAATACCAGAGGGCATTCAGTGCACTTTACCTGACTGGAGAACTCAATGAATGAAAGTGAAAGAGATCTAGTTTAAGTTCAGTTTTATGTTTTGTTGGGAACACTTGGTGTGACTAATATTCATGATTGTTCTGACAGCAGGGATGCAAAGACTGAGAGATGCTGCTACAATAGCTGCAGTAGAAGATGCTACAAAGGAAAAAAAAATCCCAAAATAAATCACAGGCCTAAGACTTGGAAAAACAGGCATTTATTTCTTGCCAGCTTTTATACCTGATATCTGTCACTGCTTTAAAAATAGCTGTTTGTAATAGACAGGAGTACAAAAGCTATTTTAAAAGGAAGCCCACAAGGTAATAACTGTGGAACTGCCCTGCACTGCGTTTATGAAATGCCAGCAGTGGAAGATGAACTGCTGCTATGGGACCTGGAACAGAACCCACCCCTGGAGAGGCTGTGTGCTGGAGAGCCAAGGCCCCACGGCCCTGGGGCACCTGCAGAGCAGCCACCATTCATCTGTGTGCAGAACACACAGAGCCACATCTCCTGCACAGCTGGGGACAGGATTTGTCTCAGAGTTTGAGGGGTACAACACGTGCAGCAAGGATTCCCTGCCTGTTCTGTGTCTGGTTTTTGCAGAACTTTGCTCCTGCTGCATTTCACCTTGCATGGCCCTCAGACATTTTCATAAACTCACAGCTCATGCAGGAAAACAGAAGCAGCGCCACTCAAATGGAGAAATTTGTATAAAAAATAATAAATGCTTTGGATAAAAATTTGCAACTGGAGAAAATAACTTTGCCACACCCACCACTATCCATCACATGGTGGATGCAGGGGAACAAAAATCTTGTTTTCATTTGTCTCCTTGCACTTATGTTCCGTTGTTGTGTATCTGGATAATTTAAGTAACAAAAGATGAAGCCATTATTGAGCTACTCTTCCTAAGGAAATGAGACTTACATTATAATGTTCTCCCTGTTACTCATTAACAACACTTTTATTAATTCTGGTTTGGGTTTAATTGAATCTGACAGAGAAGCAGATGTCTCAACCAGAGGATGCTTCCTAGATGAGAAAAACAAGGTTGGGTAGAGAAACGTGGCTCAGGTTAGTGGTTCTGGCCCCTGGAACAGGATGGAAACTCCTCAGGTTCTGTACAAATCCTGCAATAGGAAAGCAGGCAGGACATGTTTAACATGCCAGTCAATTCCCAGCCTGGGAAGGATTCACTGCACTCATCCCTGCTCTCTTTAGCAATTTACTAATCTTGACAAATTCTCATCGTGCAGAAATCCTCTATTTCACCAAGTTCCCAGAGCTCCTTGGCTGTGCACCGCAAAGAAATCCATGCACAGTCACTGAGCAGCAGTGACAGTGACAGCACTGGGGATAAACAGCACCTCAGTTACACCAGCAAACAGCTCCACCGAGGAAAAGATTTCCTATAAAAGAGTTTGTATATTGCTTTTTATCTGGTAGAAGACAAAGGAAGAAAAATGCATCGAATTAGCAGAAAGCACAGCAGTGAGCAGCTCTCAGCTATCTTTAAGAAGAGCAGAAGAGGCCTGAGAGGTTGGTGTGAATTCTGCCCTGTTCAGTGAGGGCCCCACTGCACATCTCGCTCAGTATCCTTAAAACAAATCTAAATCTGTAATGCCTCCTATACCTTCAGGAAAAAAAAAAATCCCAATGAATAGTGGTGGTGGCTGCTATGGGGAAGGTGAGGAAGTGGAAGCAGTTAATTCCAGATTATAATTCAGACACCCTTTGTTGCAGACAGAAGGAAATTTTGTTCCTGCAGGGAAGCAGTAAATCCTTCTTGGTGAGTGTGAGGTCTGCGTGACTTTTAGTCATGGGCAAGGTGGGCAGAGCTCTGCCCCACTCAGGGGTGAGCAGTGGGACCAGGACCTGTGACATGGGACACTGACACACATATGGCAGCATGACACTGTGACATGTGACACACACACACATCCCAATGTGAGCTCTGCCCCACTCAGGGGTGAGCAGTGGGACCAGGACCTGTGACATGGGACACTGACACACATATGGCAGCATGACACTGTGACATGTGACACACACACACATCCCAATGTGAGCTCTGCCCCACTCAGGGGTGAGCAGTGGGACAATGGGACACTCACACACATGGCAGTGTCCAGGGATCACACACAGGGGACGCTCACACATGGCAGTGTGACACTGTGACACTCACACATGGCAGTGTGACACTGTGCTGCAGGATCACTCTCAGCCGCAGGGCACTGACAGCCGGGTTCCCAAAACCCTTCCCCAGGGGCCCGGAGCCCTGGAAGCCCTGCAGGAACGGCCCCGGGCAGCAGAAGGTGCGGGTCAGAACCGGCCCCGGGCCGCAGAAGGTGCGGGTCAGAACCGGCCCCGGGCAGCAGAAGGTGCGGGTCAGAACCGGCCCTGGGCAGCAGAAGGTGCGGGTCAGAACCGGCCCCGGGCCGAGCCCTGACCTCCCGCAGCAGCAGCGCGGAGCCCACCAGAGATTTTCCTTCATGCATCCGTAACTTCTGACAGCAAATTACAAGCTTCGTTTGGTTTCTTATGGACCTGAATGCTCCTCAGTGTTCACCCCCTTCTGACCCCTCCTAAATTCACTTTTTAAGTCTGAATTTGAAATTACGGTCCCTACCTAACTTAGTATCCAGGCAAACAAAAAAGTTCCTTCCTACCTTGAGTAGAAGGAGGAAGTGGTTTGTTCATCTCAGTAATCAAACCACACAACCTTGTCTCCAGTAGGATTCCTGTCAGTGATTATACTCCATACATTTCTCATTTTTCCAGGTCTCTGGTAACCTCACAAAGCCAATTTATAGGCATGTTTAGGCTAAATAATCTCAAAACTGATTTCCTACACATGATTTAGGGCACATGAAATGACCTGGGTCCTTAATTTGTGCCTCTCACTTGCTGAGCCATCTTTCTACTTCAGCTCTGGCTTTTAGCCAGTAAATCTGGCTAAATCCCGTGGAAATGTGGGAAGCAAAGCCACGTTCCTCTCCTGGCCAGCCCAGCCCTTTCTGCCTGCATTTCCTCAGTGCATTAAAAACACAAGGCTGTGTTTTTGTAGTGCATAGGAACTGCACAAGCTCAGTGAATAAACAATAATTTGCTGTTCATTAAAAAAAAATATAAAATACAGTTCTTTCATGCTCACTTCTAACACAATTTTTAGTGACACCAAATATTGAAATATTTCAAAGGATGCTCGCTGCTGCAGATACTCCTGTTGCCCACACTGCTCTATAATTTGCAGTAATTTACTACAGAAATCTCCCTTTGTTCAGGCAGTGAGCTATTGCTGGAACACCAAAGGGATGCAAACAGAAAATAATGTGCATTCCACTGAAGGCATAAACAGGAAGTTCTCCTCACTTCCAGACTTGGAGCTGACAGTAAGAAGCACCAAGACAAAAGAGACATAAAGATAAACGTGATTTTACAAAGTAACTCTTTTACAAGTACTGACAGTTTTGATGTTTCTCCCAAGCACTAACACTCTGTATTTACTGTTGCATTTCATTTTATGGATTTTTCCCCACATTGAGTTCAAACAGAATAAACAGAAGTTTGAGTTATAGCATGTAACATGGTCAGAAAGGGACTTGATAGAATTAGATCAATTCTTGTTTCTTATCCACCTGGATTCATAAAACACTCATATTGACTCTGCTGCTAAGATCCTTGTGTTTGGTTGCTCTGGCTTCACAATCTGTTAGAGGCTAAAGGAAGAGCTTTTTTATCAAAAAACCAGAAGTCACAGACTTTCACAGCACTCTTCTTCGTGGTTGTTCTCTAAAGAATGTTTAGAAATTTTTCAGTCTCTTATTTTTCCCTATATACACACATTAAATAAAGCTCTTCACTGTAATCCAAAAAACCCTGTGATTTCACAGTCAGCAAAGAATGGGAATACAAGTCTCCATGTAGTTCCATAACAAAATAATGATATTTCCAACCAAAGCATGGAGAAAATGGACAAATTAGATGTGAGAGGAGCAAAATGGAGAGGAAGTGGAAGTGTGGAAGGAATCCTGCTCGAGACAGCTCCAAAGGGTTTCCTTTAAGAATTTCCCTGGAGTGATGTAACACAGGCAGGAACTGATGCAGAATTGCCTTTTATAGGGAACAGTCAGACATGACAAGTGAGAATTTTGGAGCAGGGAAAATAATATATCCAAGATGTTTCTAAAGAACTAATTATTCCTTAAGTATTAGTATTGGATATTAGGAAATGCCATTAAATATAGAGTTAGATTCTTAGAATCATTTATTAGCTGTCTGCAGTGCCTGTTTTTCACAGGAACCTCAAACAACAGTGCTTGAAACACAGGTGAAGAGAATTTCCAATTTCTCCCTTCTCTTGTTACTCGCAGGCCAAAATGAAATTGCTTGGGCTGTTTCCAGTCTGGCTCTCAGTTTGGATGAGGGAAGAAACAATGGTGCCTGTGGTTTAATAAAAGTGCTGATCTGTAATGAAAAGCTGTAATACATCTAAATTAGATCTGCACAATGAAAAGGAAATTCTTTCCTTCTGAGCCCTTCCCTCCTGGCTGAGAACATCGTGGTTCTGAGTGAGATTCTGAGATAAGCCCAAGGTCCAAGTCTGACATCACTGAGCACAAAGCTGGAGTTCTGCCCCACCCTCCCATCACATCCAGAAATGCTCCAGACGAGCAGGATGAGCTCCCAGCCATGACAAAAACTTCCACACGATGTGTCTGCCAGCAAAAAAAAAAATCAACCAAAGGTGACTTCAGAGAAACTGATTTCAGAGAAATCCACAAAATCTCGGGATCTGGGCACATAAATTGTGTGGAATTTTAAGATTACAGAAACTTCGTTGTGATTTTTTTTTCATGTCCCACAAAAATATTTAGAATTACAATAGCAATTGCAATGCACATTGCAAAGAATAAAAATTCCAGTTTGTGAGAAACCAAAGAAGGAAATTTCTATTATGGGTCAAGAGCAGTGCAACTAACATTTTGAGACTACTAGAGTTCTCTTCTATGTATCAAGTAAACTAAAAGTTATATGACCCTGCTACTGCATTTTACAATAAAAATATTGTTGATCAAAAGGTATTTAGCTCAGGAAATCTGAGCTTCCCAAAAAAAAAACCCCACCAAAAATAAAACAAAACAAAAAAAAGAAAGAAAGAAAAAAACACCAAAAAACCCCACCAAAACAAACAAACAAAACCACCAAAAAAGACAAAAAAAACCCCCTAAAAACCACCAAAACCCAAAAAAGCACCAGAAAATAATTTTTTTCACACCATTAAAATAATAAAATAAGTATACAAATACCATTGCTGTGGAATTTTAAATGGTTTGGGACCAAGAAAGGACTCACATGAATGAGGTGCCTCTAAGGGCAGGTGTGTGCTTACCTGGGTACACCTTTAACTGTGCACATTTCTGCTCCCTGATGCTCCTGACAGTTTCGTTATTAACCCTTATTATTTTATTATTAACCCCTGCCTTCCCTGGCAGCACTGCCTCCGTTTCCTGCTGTACTTTCATTTCCTGTCTCCTAAAGCAGATCCCGTGTGAATCCCTGGGGGTCTCTGCCCTTCCTGGCATTTCCTGGCAAGGTCCCGTTGTGTTTCAAACATGCAAACAGCCCTGGCTCAGTTACAGCCAACAAACACATTTCCTTCAAGGAAATTCTTACCCTTTCATTCTCCTGTTGACTCAATGATTTTTTTGAAAGATATCCAGGTCAATCCAATGATTTATTTAACCCAGTTCACGTGTTATGGCTCTGAAAAGGTGACTCTCGTCATCATTTTAAAATTACCGCCCTCACATAAAGGTTTTAAAAACCTGACCAGCAAACAGCACAGTTATGCTTCATTTTAAAGCATTCTATTGAAATTATTGGTAAATTTCACCCTCAGAATACTCAATACAATAAAAAGTATAAACGTGGTATTTTAAATGTTTCCTGCAATTTCTCCAGGAATACCTTACACCTTCCAGAAGCAGTGGATCACATCTCTGAGGTTATCAGGGATTCAAACACTCGAACCCTGCCATTCACTGTGCTGAACAAAGTCCCTTCTGCCTCTGTTCATCAGCTCCTGAGGCATTTCCAGACGAGCAGAATCCCACAGTTCTCTAACACATTTCAGAACCTTCTCATTCCTTCATCATAATTTTGTGTTTTGCTCAATATCTCACTAGAGCAGTAGGTATTAAATATTACATTTTCTGTTCAGACCAATATTAAGATTCATTGCTTTCTTACTCTAACACTGATTGCCTTCACCTCCAACAAATTAGTAACTTTAATATTAAACTCACACAACCATAGCAATGAAAATTAAAGGGAATTCTGTATTATTCTGTGTCCTGGCACAGTTACTTAGGCTGCCACTAAGTTATACAAAGGGACCTTTCAGCAATTGGCTCAAGAAATGTGTCAATATTTAAATTGAACACAAAATACCAAAAGGAGGGTTATGAGTTGTTGCTGAACACAGGAGCCAGAAGATTTTGATTTATAACCCATTTCCTTTGGTAGAATGAGATGCTGAAGGAAAGGCAGATCTCCAACCCAAATGGGATAAGCTGCACACACACCCAGCCTGGAGCTGGAACCATCCTTTCCCCAGCTCGTTTCAATAAAGGCAATGCTCACACAACCGGGGTCCTGCCAGGAACCAGGACTCTGCTGCAGCACAGAAATGTGTTTAATAAAACAGTGCCCACCAGCAAATCAACTCCCTCAGTGTTTGTGTAACAGTGAAAGTGCACAGAACGAAGAGAAAAGCGTACTTGTAATTCCACGTGCCAGATCAAACCCCAAATCTGCCAGGGCACACACCCAGGGCACTGTGACTCCTTTTCTGGGCAGCCTCCTGTGTACATCGCCTGTATCACCACACCAGACATTCACACACTTCTGATTTTTTGGATTTTGTTGAAACTTTTTTTTTTAATTATTTGGGGCTGTTGTTTTTCTGGGAGTTTCTCTCCCCCAAACATAAATCTTGAAAAGAGCATCAAGCAGGAAATGCAGCTTAATCTGCTGAGTCGTGACAGAGCAAGTTTCCTAAATAGATAAAAACACCCTTCACACACCAATGTACTGATGAAGAGGTGAATAAATAAGCAATGCAATTTGCTGGCTTCCTCTGTGTGCAATACATGAGGCCATAACTGCTTTGCTAAACTGAGTCCTCCTAGAAAGATTTCCAATATCAATTACAGCACTGGCTGCATTGCTAACAGAGTTCCCTGTTGTGCTTCCTTGATTATACGTAAATATTTCCTGAATTAGACATGTTTCAAGCTCCATTGGATAGCGTGTCAAAATCCTGCAAGGCAGAGCCTGACTGCAAGGACCAACAGTCTAGGATTTACACCTTCTAGTTTGAACAGAAAATAATTTATTCTAGATGTCATTTAACAAAAACTAATGTGATACTTTGGGTTTATGCTATAGAAGTTATGCTAGTTTTCTAAGCCATTAAAGAAATAAATCAGAAGTTCAGCTCATGTGAGTCCCTGAAGCCTCAGACATTGTTCCAACAATGAATTAAGAACTTTAAAGAGTGATGTATAACAAGATGTTTTCCATTTCTCAATAAATGAAGCTGTTCAATTGACAGGAATTTCAGATGTAAAATAATGATACATGGGGGGAATATATTAATAATACCCTGAAGTTATTAACTGCTCACCTCAAAATTTCTGGATTATTTTAAAGGTGCAAAGCTCTCATTCTTGATATATTTTATTGTGTTAGAATTCTGTCATTATCATCTTTTCTGAGTGCTGAGAATCTCCAGAGAAATGCTAGGAGAGCACTAGAGAACACTGGAACAATGGCTGCCAGCTCACAGCTGAGATGGTTCTGTTTAACATGCCAAAAATGAAATAAGAAACTTCAATTAATGAAGGATCTCTTTTATTTCTATGAAAATATACTTTTCATCTATCTACCTATTTCCTCAGAACTTGAGTTGCATGGTATTTTATTTTCTGTTAACTTTATTCAGATTTCTCTGCTAATATGAAAACATCTCACAATGTTATTACTTCCTCAAAATAAGAAAGCCGGGAGGGGGGAAAAAAATCATTGGCTTTTCCCATATCCTCAAGGGTTTGGAAGATAAGGATGCACTAAGGAGTTTATTTAAACTTTAATACCTCCTTTAAAATTTTACACCTTATGCCACAGGAAATCTAAATCAGAGTTTAACGCAGCGTAGACGCTGAGTAAGCAGAAAACATCCCAGGCCTTGGGGAAATTCCTGATGTTAATATGAGAAAATCCAAAATGAAATTCACCTTTAGAAGTATTCCTCTAAAATGCCTCCAAAAACCACAAAAATGCTAAAAATAGTTCATGGACACTGATGGTCTCAATGAACACTGGCATTCTCATAAATCCTGTTGGATACGTTGAGGCCACACTCAAACAAAAGAAATCAAATTGTGGCTCCACAACCTGTACCAGTCATCCCACCTGTGAAACATCCAGGCTGCATTTTATACAATTTAATCTCATGGGAGACAACTTTTATATAAATGCTGAATGGGGCTAACTAAATTCTGAATTAAACTTCATCTTCTGGATGAAATGCTTCCACTTAGAAATGCTCAAATTTTACTGAGACAGAAATATGATGGGAGATACCATCCAGGTTTGGGTTTCTTAAGGAATATTTTTTTATTCTTCAACGGGCCAGAAAGTAAATTAGAAAATATATACATGGGTGTCTGTGAACATGTACTTTAAAAAAAATCCCACAGAGTATTTCTTGTTTAATCCAAACCTGAGAGCAATCCCATTGCACACATTCCTCAGCTGTTCAGCCCCACGACAGAATTCCCAAAATCCAGGAATTCAGTCTGTCCTGCCCAGGGCTGTGTGCTCAGCCCCTCCTGCCCTGCCTGATGCTGGCACAAGAACAATGCAGGTGACTCCTGCAGGTGATTTCCCTTCTCCTTTTGCTTTTTCCTTAACAGACCTGACACACAAACTTCCCTTCTGGAAGTGCCACGTGACACATCGAGGGTGCACTTCAAAAATCACCTCAGGCACTGTGAATTAGCATTTCTGGGATAAAATGCCTTTTATTGGAGTGTTCCTGAAGACTGGAGAGCTTTTCTTTCCAACATTTCTGTACTAAAAGCCGAAGCAGGCAGGTGCACGAGCAGGGAGCAGTTTGGGTCTGTCTGCTGAATCCCCTGGTGCTCCTCCTCGCCCCCAGCAGCTGCTGCTCTGTCTGAGCAGCACCAGCCGCGCTCCAGGAGCACAGAGCTCTCCGACAGCATCCCACACCTGCAGGTCTCCACCTGGCAAAGGGAAAATGCCAGCTCCACTCCAGGGGAAGCTGAAGCACTTCTGATGATCAGAGCACACCGACAATCCAAGGCATCAACATTCAACAAGTGGTATTATTGAAAGTTATCAGCTCTGCAAAAAGCATAGGGGACAACAAACATTTTCAAATCCAGACCATGAATTGCAACTATTTCAGTTATTCCTCTTGTAAAGAGATATTTTTGCTGTTGAAAGATCAACAGAGAAGCCTTTACAGAATGTCAAGATGCTACAAAGCTGTATCAAAATCTCTCACACTGCTCGTCTGAAGTTTCTGATTCACCACTCTGCTTATCCATGAGTTCACATTCTTAGAGATTTCATATCTCCAGTTTTTATAATTCCTCTTCCCCTCAGAAGGAAGTTTTAGACTGCAGTGAGAGCTCCTGTCTGCCTTCCCTTCACTGAACAGACAGAGCTCAGCCATTCCTCACGTGGATTTGCCTCCAGACCCTTCACCACTCCTGTGGCATTGTAGAAACCCTCTAGAACTATTACATTTCTTTCTAGATCTCAGGATTTTACCAAACTGTATGAGGAGCTCCTCATGCACTGACTGCTGCAGCTGTCTTGTCTGGCTTTGTGTACCTGCACATCTTTCCTGCTGCACACCTGGGCTCTCATCTCACAGACAGCTCACTGACAGAGATGTGCTCTTTCCTGATCGTAGATACGCTCACAAAAGTGACACTGAGATGGGAGAAGCACATGTTTTTACTGACTAAAATTGCTACCCAGACCTCTTTCTTCCACAATTCTCATTTATCATTGCTTTCTCACAGCACTCTGGCAGAAGGATGACAACAAATGGAAGAAAATGAGAAGCCTGACAGAGCCACAAAAGCTTCCTTGGTTGTTCCCTACATCTAGCAATTCTTCTCTGTCTTTTTCAGGGCACTGAGTATTCTCAATATTGTTACCTGCTTTGGTTTATTATCTGGATTTTGTAATGGATTATGTTTCATATGGGTACCCTGATGCCTGATATCAAGCCTTGGATTAACCAAATTTTGGGGATTTTTCCAGCAAACACAGAGGGGGAAAAGAAATCCCACAAAGCATGAGTGCCAGTGTGATAGAAACTGTGCAGAAATCTGTCTGATATCCCAAAAAATGAAAGGGCTGTGCAGCTGTTCTCTGCAGAGCACAGTGCTCATTCTCTGTGGCATTTTACAGCATCCACGCTGCCCCAGGGTCTGCATCAGCACCCTCTGCCTGCTCTGCACAAAAACCTCTGAGCAGGCTGGGGTGGAAATGAGCCCTGAGTGCTGCTTTCATCGCAGGGCAGGTCCAGAGAGGTTTTCTCAGGGCAAGTCCTTGTCATGTGCCCTCCCCGGAATTCATCACATGCTCAGAGGCCAAAGAATTATCCTGTAATCCCGAGGGAAAGGATCAAAGCTGGTGCTTTCTGCCTCATTGCATTTGCTTCCCGAAGTGAAGGAGGACAGATCTGTGATAAGAGCACACGATCACACAGTCATTGCACACAGCTTGGAAGCAGGGATAGGCACAGCACAGCCAAGCTAACCTGGATGCTGATTTCTTCTCCAAGGAGGATTTTTTGAACAGTGAGGAGGAAGCTCTGCTTCCCACACGGACCACCAGAGCAGCAGGACAATGCTCTGGGGCAGGGCTGAAAACTCTGTTCTGTATTCACAGTTCTGCTGGCCAAGGCTTAAACTGTGCAGGCTAATTTACCTTTTCTCCCCAATTCACCTTCGTGTGGTGAAAATTTGGGGGGGGGTTTGATAAAGTTAGATGTTGAGGTATTGCTAATCAGTGGAGCAAGACTTGTGCAAGGCCTGCCCATGCACGTTTTTTTGTTCCCCAGGTGATGGAGAACAGCTGCTGACACTCAGACTCACTGGTGTAGCTCAACTGAATTGTTAAAATACAGACAAATCAAAATTATTTCACACATTTTAGAATATCACTTGCATATTGTACCATATCATAGGCAGAATGCAGAGCCACATTTCTAAATTCATGCTATTTTCCAGCTCCCTCGTTAGCAGTGGAGGGGTTTAGTCAGAAAAGCAGAAAACAAGAACAGTGGAAGCACTGCAATGGTCCAGCCTCACAGCTGGGATCCATGATGATAAACCCTAAACAAACAAGATGAAAGCACCTCACATCTCTAGATGTTAAATTTCTCCCTCTTCACAGATCAGAACTTGGGGAAATTCTGGCCCATGACACATTTAACAACCAGGCAGGAGGACCAAGGTCATTCCCCAGGCATTTCATACACTGCACCCAGTGCTGCAAACAGCTTTCTCTAGGTTTCTTCCTAGTTCCATAATATGCATTTTCTTTTCAATCCCTTCTGTCTTCAGCTGTGGTAGAAACAAGAGAACCAGCCCCAGGACATGACAGGGACACTGCACTACTGCAGTGGTGTGCTCCAGTTCTTACTTGGAACACTCTCCCCATTTGGAAGGAGCAGGCCTGTGGCTCTGATCAATTATTGATCATTCTTATTCCCAGCAGCCCTGAGGGCACAGCCAGGCCTTGCTCCAGGTACCTGGGCAAAGTGGAAATGTCACATTTTACACTGGGGATGTCCATCAATGTAAACAAAGGCACCACTGACAATCACAGACCTGAGCACTCAGCCCTCTCACCTTTTAATTTGTTAAAAAGGGAATTAGCAAAGACAATTATGAGATGAAGGCAATTTGTTTTATGGATAATTGCATGCATTTCCAGTTTGAGTGGATGTAGAATGGTTCACAGAAGTATTAAAGCCATTCATCTCATTAGCTGGTTTCCTATCCAAGGTTTCTTTTCCCACTCAGCCTCAGCTCTGCCAAATGCTATTCAGTGGAAATTTGTGCCCATACTTTGGGCACCGTGGCACAGCAGTTACAAAAGCCTGATGTAAATTCTCTAAAACTACATTATCTTGCATGAGATGTTTTTCCAAAGCAGTAACACAGTGCATTAACTCAGCCATGCATTGCAATGGAAATGTCCTCTATCACTAAACAGGAAAACACAACAGAAAACAAGAAACCTCCTTTAAAGCCTGTGCCATTCCTAAAAGCTTCCATTTACTGCAATCCCGAGGCAGTGCTGGCACCACCCCAAAGTTCAGCTCCCTGCTGCTCACTCTGCCCCCAGATGGGCTGAGAGAATAAACTGAATAAAGAATAAACTGGGAGGGACACTACCAGACTGATAACCCAAACGAGCCAAAGGAATATTCCACAGCATGGAGCATCCACAGTGCTCAGCAACAGAATGGAGAGCAAGGAATTTCAGAGGGGCTGGGCTTTTCCTCAGGAACTGGCTGGGCATTGGTCTGGGAGGAATGATTGCCTTTTCATCATTTATTTTCTTGCCTTCTTACCACTTTTTCCACTTATCCTTCACTTATTAAACAGTTTTTTTGGTGTTTTTTTTCACCCCCAAAAGAGAAAAAAAATAAGTTTTTTCCTTACTTCTACTTGTCCTTTCCTTCTCTGCTGAAGCACAGGCAGGGGAGGGGAGTCAGTGAGGGAGCAGCTCTGTGGTGCTGGAGCACCCACCATGGTTAACCTAACCAAGCACTGAAAATAAATTATTGAGAGAGGACGGATGCAAAGGGCTGACACAGGCAAACTTGGTACAAGCTCCTAGTGTCTAATCACAGAAAAAGACCACAGAAAAGTTCCAAGGAGCCTTAAGTGAAGAAAATACACAGCAAGAGTACAATGAAAATTGAAATTCCAAATGTGCTCTGTGATGTATTTGGGAGGCAGCTTGTCAGCACAGTGCTGTGGTGATAAATAAATAACACTACCTTACATCCATGCAGTGCCCTTCAGGTGAAACACTGCAGGAACAAACCAGGGCTGTGCATGAGTGCTTCTCCAACAGGGATGCAAAAATGCCCCAGCAGAACTGACCTGAGTGAAAACTATTTGAAATAAAGGCAAGTCATTATCATGGGAAATAAACAGAATCTGCTCTTGACAACTTCAAGTTCGAATTAAAGAACAGTCAAGGGGAAAAGAAGCTTGCAGAAGTCAGTTCCTTTACAGCCAGGATCAGGGGTGATCAAAGCAGGAAGCAAATGAATGTTTATGCAGCTATGCATGTAGAGCTGTAATGAACTAATTAATACAGCAGCTTTCATGCTCTGGGTATTTCCTAAGGAACTGATCTAATCCATATTAAATACAAACATAAGGGCTCAGAGTCAGGCACTGGTGTAGCAGAGAGTGAAAAAGAGGTTGGAACCATAGAATACAACATGTCCACTCTCATTAGCATTTAACTGGTACAAAACGTGCCCTGGAGCTGGAGCCCAGTCCAAGATCAGCTCAAGTGCTTTACTGAGGCTGTCCATGGAATTCTCTGGAATTCTTCATTCCACTTGAAACAAGAGTGCAGTATATCATAATTCACCTCAGGACTGTACTTGTAACCATTTGCCAGCAATGGCTGGAGACACAAGTGACATAAACAAAGCTCTGAATTTTCCCAGTTACCTCCAGTGACACACACTACACTTGTTCAGCTTTCAGACACACAAGAGGATTCCATCAGTGCAGCAGCTCATCTATTAATGCAGTTATTCCAGCAGAATTCTGTAATGTAAGGTAGGTACAACTCCTCAGGTAATACCAAAATCCTCAGAAACAGAACCAACAGCAAGATGAAACGAGGTCAAGTTGATTCTTGAAGGGATAAAGGTCTATAATTGTCATTTATTGAGGACCTGGAGCTGAGTGCCACGGAAGGGAAGGACAGGCAGGATGGACCAGTCTTTCATTTGCTCTATTTACCCATCTAACACTCATCTATTTTATCTGATCACTTTTGATTAGTGCTGCAGTTTTCACTCTGTGCTTTGACTAGAGAACTGTGATAAATGCAAATGGGGTGAAAAAGTGAATTACAGAGGTCACGAGAACACAAAATTAATTTCAATAAATCAAGAGGAGTCACAGCAGTCCAGTAAAGTTCCCACTATTTGGAAGAAGGGAAACGTAAAAAGGGAAAAAGGAGCACCCCGAGAAGCACAGGAGGGGCGGCTGCTGTCCTGACCCGCTGAGGTGGCAGGCACTGCTCTGTTCTGCTGTGACAAACACACTGACAGGCTTTTATCGGCGCTGGGAGCTGCTCTCGTTCCCGGGGTTTGAGAAGTGCATAATTTGTCATTCTGCCACTCCTGTTACGTTATCACCCCAGCGTTATCACCCAGCAATTACACAGGGCTGAGCACTCCCCTCTGCGTTTGGTGTGTCAGGAGCTTCTGCCACTGTTTGACATGCAAAGTTTGAAAATCCCGAGCAGCCTAACGCATCAGTGCTACAAGTATCAATTCAGATATCCCACCCTGAGAAATCAAAGCAGTCACTTCCATCTTCCTGCACCCAGGGTGACCCAAAGGGAAGATCGGATCTGTGCTCCCAAGTGAAAATGTCACAATTCCACACAAACAACGCTCCGGTGCAATTTCCCATCACAATTACGATCTCTTCAGATCAAACAAAACACACGCTCCACCAGGTTGATGAAAAGTCTGATAAAGCAGAGATAAAATCTCAAGATCACAATTTGAATTTCAGGCAGATCTGCACCTGAGCTGCCAAGCCAGTGGAGATCTTGGGAAAGCCACTTGCCCTTTCTCCCTCTCCCAGCTGTCCGAATTTCAGCTGGAATTGTGTTTCCTGAAGCGCACCGACAGGCTGCAATGTAAAACCCTGTGATAGCAGTAAAGACCCCTTCGCTGCTCCCCTAACCATGTTAACGTGCCTAAACCAACTTCGCTCACTGGTGCCAATTCCAGACATCTGCTGCCTCCCCTCCCTCCTGGCTCTCCTCTCCAGCACTTCCTGCAGCTCCCTGGTTTATCTTTCATGCATTTTGATCACGGTTTCAGCAGTTTCAAGTTAGTTATTTTTGACATCAACAAGGTTCTGAAATCAATACACACCGAAGTGTGAGCATGAAAGCCAAAGGAAATTAAGGCAATGAAGCATAGGACAAAGTGATATCATTTACTCATTTTAACTCAGTCAGGAGTGTCCATTACAGGTATAAAATACCAGAAAACTTGCAGAACCAAGATTTCTTCCTTAGAGCAACAGGCTCACTGCCTCCATTGTCCTGAGAGATTAAAAAAACAGCATAACAGGATGTAATGGCAAAAAGCATCTTTATTTTACAGAAATGGAAACCATGACTAGGTAGAAAATGAGTTCTTCTTCTGAACTGCAACTTTCAAAATTTAGTTTTTGAAGGAGCTGGAGTTTAAAAGAGGAATCACACTTTTCAATTCAAGGAAAATATTTGCAAACAATTTTTTTTTAATTAAGGAAAGATTTTAAAATATATTATTACTGAATAAATCCTTATCATTTTGTAATACCCAGCCTATACATTGGCACAGATTTTTTTGTCTTTGAAACAAATTGAAACAAATATTTCCCGTGCCTGCCCAAGATACACACAATGGCACCGGAGTGGGAGCACCAGGGGTGCTGAGGTTTGGAAAATATCCAAGCCCACAGCAGCTTTAGACACAAACCACAACGGCAGGAAACCTTTTACAATTTTCAGTCATGGCAGCACTCAGCATCTCTCATTAACAGATTTACCCATTTTCCACTCCTCAATAGGAATATTTTTTGGCACTTCTCTCTCTCTTATAAATTATTGCTAATAATTAAAATGAAATTCTTAAGATGTGTGAGTTCATTAACTCTGTTAATGAGAAAGAACATTTTGGACCTTATTATTAGACTGTCATCAGTATCTGTTAGACAGCTAAATTAATAAAGTGATTATATTCAAATAACTCAGGCATTTGCATTTTATTTTTAACATTGCTTGTGTCTCTAGCCTGCTCTGAGGCTGGGGAGGATTTGCTGGCCATGCAGGAGCCCAGCCTGGGGGGATTTCTGTGGATTTCACAGGATTTCTGTGCCTGGACTAGGGGCTGGAATAGCTGTGGCCTGGGGAAGGGCTGCTGGAGCCTCAAGGAATGATTCAAGCAAGCAAGTGCAGTGCAGCCAGCCCTAGAAAATAAAGATATTGTGGTCCTTTTGCTGCTAGAAAGCAAAAAGACTGAAAGAAAACTGTAGAGAAGAGACTTTTTTTATCCTTGAAAGCATCAAGATAAAGCAAGACACAGCAATAATTCTGTCCTCTCTGCACTCCTGGAACACCAGTGGCATTCTGAGGAACATCCAGGGCTCAGATGTCTCAGTGCTGCTGTTTTGTGAGGAGCTCCTCGTGCCCAGCTCTGCTTTTCTGGGACACACAGCAGACACAGCTCAGCTCAAACAGAAATGTGCTATTCTGAAAATCACATATCAGATGGGGAAATGGTGCCAGTTCAAACATAAATGCACAGATCACATTAACTCAAAATCCACATCTGATTTTTAGTAATGTGTGTGTGCTTTGTATGCTTCTCTCAAGCTGAAATTTCAGCTCTGAATTTTTTGCTCCCAAATGTTATTCAAGACAATACAAGCAGCTTTTTTACCTCCTCAGCACTAAAGGAAAAAAGTCATGACTTTTCTTTCCTTCCTCATGTTTCACAAGTCACAAGCTTCACAACAGCAAATAACAATGAAAAATAAAACAGACATATCCATTATGGCTCCTGCATGAACCAAAATAGGTTTTAAATTTTGTAACCTGTAAAGGCAAACAAGATAAACTGCTGCTTTCTAAGAGGCTGTTGGATTTACCAAAGCCACATGGAAAAAGAACTACTTGAGTGGGATCAGTTGCTCAACAGAGCAGTAGATAGAGGAAAGTGGAGGATTTTTCAATTCAATTAAGACATGGCTCTGTCTCTGTCTCCGTGGTGCCTTCCAGACAAGAACAACTGAGGAATTTAAAGCACTGCTTCTTCTGTTGTGCCTGCTCCAGGCACAGAACTCAGATATTTACAGAGAGAAATATAGCTGAAAAAACAGCACAGCACCTGTGCAACTGCCTAAGCACTTCTGCCACAGCTCATTTCTTTCTTTGGGGCTGCACTTAAATTCCTGGAGCACCCAAACTCAGATTGATCTCAGAGATAATGAGTGGGTGGAGGGATGCACTCAGAGCTGCCAGTGCTGGGTGCTTGGGCTTGCAGCAGTGCTGAACATCCCTGGGAGGTGCAGAGGCTGCACAGGAGCTCTGTGGTGGGGAGGAATCCCAGAGGATTCCCTGCCAGGGTCTCATGTGAATGCCCACCCCATCCCATGTGAATGCCCACCCTGCTCCCTATTCCTGCTCATTTAATCACAGCAACAAAACTGCAGCTGGTGCCTGTGGCAGGCTCAGAGCCCAGAGAGCTTTCCCTGGCAGGGCTGAGAGGGGAGGGACTGTGCAAGCACTGTGTTACAAACCCAAACCCCCGTGGGCATCCCTGCAGCAAACGCTCCCCAGAGCGGCCCTGAATCCACCCCAAGTCCAAACCAAGCAGCAGCTCCCCAGGATTCCACACGTGGGAGCAGAGCTGGGAATCAAACCCCCCAGCAGGCAAGGAGCTGTCGAGCACAATTTGCAATTTGCCATTCTGGAACAGTCCAACACAGCATCAGCCACAGCAGAAGGGCACTCCAACGATCCCAGTCACATGTCCACCAGCAATCCATGGAACTGTTCTAAAATACAACTGCTCACCAAAGCAAACCCCATCAGTGGCTGATCCACTCTCAGTGGAAAAGGAAAGGAATGTGTGTGC
Organism: Toxostoma redivivum; assembly: GCA_013397375.1. NCBI lineage: Eukaryota > Metazoa > Chordata > Aves > Passeriformes > Mimidae > Toxostoma > Toxostoma redivivum. The sequence goes on along the minus strand of VXBI01001428.1, from coordinate 171,327 downwards.
TGGTCTGTTTATTGTTCCTCTCACCAGGAGATGCTCCATAAATCAATCATCCAATTACACGTGGTAATCAGAACCAGCACAAAATTGTATGTACAGCCTTGCATCTTCGGTTTTCTGTGGGAAAAACACCAGTAGTGCATAGGCTCAAGCACAAATGGAATATTGTAACTGATATAACTCAGTGAAACAATTCTTTTTTCCATGGAAGCATAGCAGAGATTTCTGGGCAGAGATGTGGTACCTTCCATCACAGCTTTTTTGAAGTAGGAACTGTATTTGCATTTAATATCAAACAGGGTTCTGTAAATGACTGTAATTTAAAGTGAAAAGCCATTCAGGCTCTGTACACTGAATTAACTACCTTTTTATTGAAAAGCTGTTCACTCTAATAATATATCTACCTTTAATAAGTCAATGAGGAACATTAAGGATAGGCTGAGATCCTCTAACCCAACTAAAATTATGGCATAAGAAACCTGTTCAATTTAAAGTAACATTATATTTCACTAGGCTTTTAATGGGAATGTTTAATTTATGGCTTAAAGTAACTCCAGTTCTTCAGTTTAAAATGCTATTTCTTGTTCCACCTGTGATATACTACATGTTCCTCTCCTCTCTGCACACAGCTGCTTTCAGTTTAGAGTTCTAACAGTTCTAGAGGCCTTACACAGGGCTGGTCTCTGAGTTACACACCTGCATCCCCTCATTCCTCTTCAGCAGGTGAGAATGATCTCAATTTTTACCAGAGCTTTTAAAGCACCAGAGACAGTTGCTTCAATCCACTCCTCTCAAAAA